>CM033649.1:82909744-83147047 GCA_019512145.1 Engystomops pustulosus
CCGCACTGGATGATCCTGCCCCATGCCTGTGCATTGCCTATAGCCTGCGCTATGGTGCAATTATATGCCAGGCTGGACCTGGTTTTCCCCACCGGCACAATGCAACACAACTGTCCTGTGGGTTTATCGGTAGGCTTTAGGCTCCTGATTAATACAGCAGGTGCCAGGGGGTGGGGGCAACATCATACATTGACGAACTTAATGTCAGCCTATGATAAATGTGCCCCAAAGTGTACATTTCAATGTTTTTTTTCTCATTGATTGAGGGCAAAACGCAGAAAGAAAAAAAAACTAGACAACCAACCATGTACGATTTCAGTTGTAAGCAGTTGTTGGTCAGTATTAACCTAACATGATAATATAATATTCAAATTAAAAAAAAAAAAAAGAACATCTTGGCCCAATTTATTATTGTTACTGTTGAGTTCAGGTGAAGTTGACTTGATGTGGGTGAAAACAGGAGGATTAGGAAAGAAGAAGAAACGAAAGACTGGGTTGTGCTAGGGAACAGCGCAATGCTTGTATAATACGCCCATTGCCGCATGCATGGATAAAAATACCACTACACACGTCGATTGTGTGGGGCAACTAGGTTCACAGGCAGTCTACGTGATCTTGCTGCTTACACTACTTAGATTACAACTACAAAGGAAGCAGAAAAGGATCAAATCCCATCAAAAAACATGAAGGACATGCACAAGAAATTATGAGAGCAGGTGACTCAGTTTGTTGAGCTTAACCACATACCTCTTTTCCCTGTCAGGATCATCCAAGATAGAAAGAACAGTGAAAAAACAGGGAGGAAATTTAAATATGCAAATCAGGCATTAGTTGGGTCTTTTGGATTGTGCATTAGCTTCATGGTAGTGAATAGTGATAAAAAAAAAGTTATCATCTCGATTCAGATGTCATCATCACAAACCATTTCCATATATCAAAAATATCATGATACTTTAACAGAAAAAAAGTTAAAATAAAATATATCATGTGAGGGGGGGAATATAATATAATCAGAATCCAAAAAAAGTGGAATTTTGGAACTAGGATGTGGGGAATTGATAGAAAAAATATCACCCGCACTGGATGATCCTGCCCCATGCCTGTGCATTGCCTATAGCATGCGCTATGGTGGCAATTATATGCCAGGCTGGACCTTGGTTTTCCCCACCGGCACAATGCAACACAACTGTCCTGTGGGTTTATCGGTGGCTTTAGGCTCCTGATAATACAGCAGGTGCAGGGGGTGGGGGCAAACATCATACATTGACGAACTTAATGTCAGCCTATGATAAATGTGCCCCAAAGTGTACATTTCAATGTTTTTTTTCTCATTGATTGAGGGCAAAACGCAGAAAGAAAAAAAAACTAGACAACCAAACCATGTACGATTTCAGTTGTAAGCAGTTGTTGGTCAGTATTAACCTAACATGATAATATAATATTCAATATTAAAAAAAAAAAAAGAACATCTTGGCCCAATTTATTATTGTACTGTTGAGTTCAGGTGAAGTTGACTTGATGTGGGTAAAACAGGAGGATTAGGAAAAAGAAGAAACGAAAGACTGGGTTGTGCTAGGGAACAGCGCAAGCTTGTATAATACGCCCATTGCCGCATGCATGGATAAAATACCACTACACACGTGATTGTGTGGGGCAACTAGGTTTCACAGGCAGTCTACGTGATCTGTGCTGCTACACTACTTAGATTACAACCACAAAGGAAGCAAAAAAAGGATCAAATCCCATCAAAAAACATGAAGGACATGCACAAGAAATTATGAGAGCAGGTGACTCAGTTTGTTGAGCTTAACCACATACCTCTTTTCCCTGTCAGGATCATCCAAGATAGAGAAAGAACAGTGAAAAAACAGGGAGGAAATTTAAATATGCAAATCAGGCATTAGTTGGGTCTTTGGATTGTGCATTTAGCTTCTGGTAGTGAATAGTGATAAAAAAAAAAAGTTATCATCTCGATTCAGATGTCATCATCACAAACCATTTCCATATATCAAAAATATCATGTACTTAACAGAAAAAAAGTTAAAATAAAATATATCATGTGAGGGGGGGGGGGTGGGGAATATAAATATAATCAGGAATCCAAAAAAAGTGGAATTTTGGAACTAGGATGTGGGGAATTGATAGAAAAAATATCACAGGTGATGATGTAGAAGAATAAATATAAAATTAAATACAAAAATATAGCCGCACTGGATGATCCTGTCCCCATGCCTGTGCATTGCCTATAGCTGCGCTATGGGGCAATTATATGCCAGGCTGGACCTGGTTTTCCCCACCGGCACAATGCAACACAACTGTCCTGTGGGTTTATCGGTGGCTTTAGGCTCCTGATAATACAGCAGGTGCAGGGGGTGGGGGCAAACATCATACATTGACGAACTTAATGTCAGCCTATGATAAATGTGCCCCAAAGTGTACATTTCAATGTTTTTTTTCTCATTGATTGAGGGCAAAACGCAGAAAGAAAAAAAAACTAGACAACCAAAACCATGTACGATTTCAGTTGTAAGCAGTTGTTGGTCAGTATTAACCTAACATGATAATATAATATTCAAATTAAAAAAAAAAAAAGAACAGTCTTGGCCCAATTTATTATTGTTACTGTTGAGTTCAGTGAAGTTGACTTGATGTGGGTGAAAACAGGAGGATTAGGAAAAAGAAAGAAACGAAAGACTGGGTTGTGCTAGGGAACAGCGCAAGCTTGTATAATACGCCCATTGCCGCATGCATGGATAAAAATACCACTACACACGTCGATTGTGTGGGGCAACTAGGTTTCACAGGCAGTCTACGTGATCTGGCTGCTACACTACTTAGATTACAACTACAAAGGAAGCAAAAAAGGATCAAATCCCATCAAAAAACATGAAGGACATGCACAAGAAATTATGAGAGCAGGTGACTCAGTTTGTTGAGCTTAACCACATACCTCTTTTCCCTGTCAGGATCATCCAAGATAGAGAAAGAACAGTGAAAAAACAGGAGGAAATTTAAATATGCAAATCAGGCATTAGTTGGGTCTTTGGATTGTGCATTTAGCTTCTGGTAGTGAATAGTGATAAAAAAAAAAAGTTATCATCTCGATTCAGATGTCATCATCACAAACCATTTCCATATATCAAAAATATCATGTACTTAACAGAAAAAAAAGTTAAAATAAAATATATCATGTGAGGGGGGGGGGGGAATATAATATAATCAGAATCCAAAAAAAGTGGAATTTTGGAACTAGGATGTGGGGAATTGATAGAAAAAATATCACTGGTGATGATGTAGAAGAATAAATATAAAATTAAATACAAAAATATAGGCCTGGAATTTTAATTGCAGTTTCGGATGATTACGAGGCCAAACAACTGGAGTTTTATATTTATTTTATAACATTTAACCAAACTCTAAAAAAAATACATTTAACATTGACATCACAATCTAAAAAAAACAAACAAACAGAAAAAGACAGACAAATCCCCACAATCCATCATTTTTTTTTTAAGTTACTGTCAAAAATTGTGACAAATGTGAAAAATTTGCCAATGGAAACTTTACGAAATTCTTCTAAATTTAAAAACTCCATAAATTTAATTATTTAATCAATTATTTAATTTCTATTTTATCTGCTCATTGCTATTTCTTAAAAATCTACCAACCTAGGAGAACCTATAAGATGTTCACTGTTTGTTCTAGAGACATCTCTAGAAACTTGACCAAACACCGAAAAATTTCCACAACAGGTATGTTCTCACCTCGGCGTGATGTTCTTCGTTTTGCTGGAGGACTTCAATGACAAGCTCTGCCAGTCTTATTGTGTCTTCTAACTTTTTGGCAGGAGTTACTAAGCGACCTACATTTTCTGAAGTACAAGAAGATGAATTAGAACTTCAGTTCTTGGGATGCATTAGGATATTTCTCTGGTTAGTCAAATTCCAGGTTATTTGACAATTGTTTCACATCATGCAAGAGTTCAAAAAAAAGGCTAAAAATTAATAAGAAATATTGAAAAAAAAATTATAAATTAAAATTTTTTTGGGTTAAATTGCATAAACAGTGCTCCAGCATGCTATTCTCCCATTTGTCCGCAATCTTTTATTAAGATTTTTCTCTGTATTTAGATGCTTCTTGTCCCATCAATGTCAGTCTTCAATATGTAATCTGCATGTACTTATGAGATTATCAAATATATATGTGACTATATTTATATTTTTTAACCATTTAGGATATTTTAATTGTGATTTTTATTTTTAATATCTGTAGGGCAGAATATCCACTCTACTGTGCTAAGGGGTAAATTGGCGTCATTGACTTAGTCTAGTATTATACCTCAGCTCCAATGACTGTAATGAGGATTTGCATCGATGAGAATACGTTGGGTTTATCCTTAAGATAAAAATGAACAAGATAGTGGCAGATTTACTTACCTGGTCCATTCGTGATCCAGCGGCGCGTTCTCTGCGCTGGATTCGGGTCCGGCCGGGATTCATTAAGGTAGTTCCTCCGCCGTCCACCAGGTGGCGCTGCTGTGCTGAAAAGCATCGGAACGCACTGGAGTTCACCGAGCCGGGCTGAGTGAAGGTAAGTGCAAGCTCCGCGACAGATTTTTTTTTTAAATGCGGCGGTTTTTCCGAATCCCCCCGATTTCCGTTGTGTGGATGCCAGCGCCGATGCGCCACAATCCGATCGCGTGCGCCAAAATCCCGGGGCAATTCAGGGAGAATCGGCGCAAATCGGAAATATTCGGGTAACACGTCGTGAAAACGCGAATCGGGCCCTTAGTAAATGACCCCCATAGAGTTTAAGGAAACCACATTTCGCTGGTTAAGGGTTTGATACAACTCTTCGTTTTTACAAATGTAATGAAGTCACTCATCTATTTTTTAATTTTTCGGAATTCTGGGCAAGAAGATACTGTGATATTACGACAAGGCGCCTATAGCAGGGAGCAACTTATGCCTCCCTTTGTATCAGTTGTATGAAGGGTCCACTCTACTCCGTCTTCTCTCACTCCGTATCAACTGTGATGAAGGAGGGTCAAGTTTATCTAATGATCTAAGATCTAAGCAACCAATTCCCTTACTTTTGAGGGTAAAAGTGTTTACATATAGCTAAAGTTGGCCGACAAAAAGTGTTGAAAGTCCTTGTTGTTTATGTGAGTTCCGTGACCTCAATGTCCCCCATATTAGCTGTTATATTTTTAGATAATTGTCCTAAGAACACGATATGGACACAATAATCTAGAAGAAGGTAAAAAAGACAGGCTGGACATTTCACCAAAATTCTAACTGTTATAGCCAAATTTGCATTTTTTTGTTCATGATGCTCAACAATTCTGTCGCTATTGAAACTTAATTGTGTTTGGTTAGCCAATAACAGCTGGAGCACTGATATATCAAAAACTTAAGAATCTATGAAAAGAAAGCTCAAAATTTTCATTGGAACTCATAAAATGTACATTATCATGCAGAATGTTATGTAATAACAATGTTATTTTGTGCTGACATTTAGATTGGAAAATGCTGCTGGTGCCAGACAGATCTAGACAGAAATGGACATATCGAGAGGAAGTGCTTGGAAGCCGATGCTGAAACTAAGCTATGCTAACCCTTAAAGCGCTGGGAGAAGGCAGCAAGGCACCACAATGCATTGTGAGTCCTTCCAGTGCCAAAGGGGCTAAGGGAGTAGAGGTTGGGGTAGGGAGACTAGGCTAGACATATCAAATGAAGTAAAGCTGATACAGTACTTGGAATTGGTCTAGGCATGCCTTTGAGTCTCTGATTTAACATGTTAGCCTGGGTTTGACTGGGTGGAGGCACAGGTGATGGCTTTGGTTTAGGCCGATGAACTGGTGGTCATGCATGGCGGAGAAAAGAGTACAAAGTAAGGAGGAGTGAGAATATACACAAAGATGACAGGACCAAGCGTGTGACAAAATAAACAAAATAGCAGATTACCTATGCAATCTCTAGTTACACCACAAACTACTATGTCGTAACGGACTACCAGACACCTAGTCATACTAAAACGCCACAAAACAGACAGAGGTAAATTTATGAAACCGTTGCAATGGGTCATTGTGATAAAATAGTGCTGTAACCCCCAGCACAGTTTTCATAAATGTCCCTCAAACAGTCTTCCAAAAGGGGCAAGGTGCCGGAACTAGATGGAACGATATAGTTCTCATAAGAAATGTAACTATATCTCTGTGGGCATCACTGTGAATGTTGACACTTTTGTCATTCACAATAAAGTTTACGACACAACAGACAAACAAATATTAGGTGTAGTGTGACATCTGGGACAAATCGGTGCGCCAACTTCATGAGACTCGTTCTTAAGCTAATAATCTGTTTCCCATTTTTGACACATGAAACCAGATAGGATTTGGCATAGAACGTTTGTTGATTATGTTATGGTAATTCTGTTGAGTATCTGGTAAATGATCATTTAGAACAAAATCCAACCATGGGTCCACCAGAGATAGCAATTTTGTAAGTGTTTCTTTTCTGGACCCTTCTGGAGATGCATTATTGAGTCCTTACAGATCATCGCGGATCCCCTTGCACAGCAGCATATTCGACTCTGGTTGTACTATACCCTTTTTATACTGTAATAGTAAAAATCTAGACCAATAAGTGATCAAAACTACTGTATGTAACAGACTGGAATATGTTACAACACAAAGGGCCACATGTATCATAGTTTGGTCTCTCTGAGGTGCATTTTAGAGACATTTGGCAGCTCTATTTTGCACCTTATGTATGATCCTGTCTTTTTACTTGTGATACATGTTCAGCTTTTCTTATCCTGGTAGTCACAAATTTTGGCTTCTTTTTGAGGCTTTTTGTTGAGTATGTCTCAAATCCACATGGAAACAAGCCACGTGAGGGGGTTATATACAGGAGTGGACACAAGCCATGTGAGGGGGTTATATACAGGAGAGGATACAAGCCACATGAAGGGGTTATATACAGGAGTGGACACTACTGATAATTTGGGATTTAACATGTTGCATTTTTAATGCATTTTGAAACCTATTTCAACAGCTGAGGAGAGGTGAATTTCCTAATTACATTACTGTTAACATTTGAATTTACAAAACGCATAGTAAACGCAATCTTAACATATGCGTTACCGTGGCGTTTATATTGCGTTTTGTAACAGTTAACAGTAATGAAATAAGGCAAATAACCTCCCCTCAGCTGTTGTAATTAGTTTCAAAATGCATTAAAAACACAATTAAACTGCTACGTGTGACCGCACCCTTAGAAGTAACCGATAAAAAAAAAAAATGCAAAAATGTAAAAATTTTGACAAAAGAGGTTACTGTGCAAAATGTTAAACAGTTAAAGCATGTGAAATAATTCCAATTTACATGTTAAAATCGGATCCATGAAAAAAAACCCTTCCTTTGCACCTGTCGTGGACCAGGTGCAGATTTGCGCCAAAAAAGGAAATCTGGAATCTGGAAAACAATGATACATAAGGCACACTGCACAAAGGTGCAGACAAGGCGTGCTTGAAAAAGAACAGAGTTAAAAGTTGCAAAAATGGGGCCAAAGTAGCTAAAAATTGACAATTTGCCTAGTTGAAACTATGATACATGTGCCCCAAAGTATACAATCAGATGTAAATTTTAGTTTTTTAAGACAAATGTCAGGTAACATCTAATTGGATGTGTTATCATTGGACATGTTAAAAATCTGTTCAGATTTGAGTACTAAAACCGAACCACAACCAGTAACACCAACAATTGGTGCTGGCACCGATCAAGGGTGTTAATTGTTTAAATGTCGCTAGCAAAGTCTCAATACTCATCAGGGAGCGAAATCCTCTCCAAAACAGCAGTGCAGTGGAGGTGCGACTTTGCCAGTGGCATTTAGAGTTCCGTACGAAACGGCTCTACACTAGTTGTGTTACATTACATTAGGCTTCTGCACATTAACTGCACCCTAAATGTTGCTTTTGGATGTGTACTATTCGTCGTTTCAACAGCTAGGGCACAGCCTCATGTATTTCAATGGGCTCACACACGACTTTCAGCGCACTGCTGGAAAGAGGCGCCAAAAATTGCACAAATACCCCAATTCGCCCAAAATGTAACTAAATACAACCAAAACACAGGCATCAGACTAAGATAAACATGGCCCTATAGCTATTCCTAACTATCAGTATCTATTTATTAATCTATTACTTATATATGTGGTATATTTCTGTATTTATCCATCAATCTATGATGTATCTATGGGGGGCACTTATCAGGGCTTGTGCTGCAGTTTTTTGGTTTACAAGCCCTGAAATAGAATAGTTTCCAAGCATAGGGCCAGGAATTGCGCCTATTTCCTCCCTTACGCCGCCTCCATGCTAAATGGGTGTGGCCAGCGGCTTAGTGGGCCGGCGCGGGGTGTTCCTGTCTCAAACCAGCGCACTGCTTACAGCTTACACCCATTTAAGCGCACGCTTTGTCGCAATTGTACAACAAATGTACAACGGCTCCGTGGGCTGGAGCCTCCTGATAGATCCGGAGGGTGGAGGCAGCAGAGGCTGGAGACTTCTGTATGGGGCTTCCGTTCCCCTTAAAAAATGTGTACATGTTTATACAATCGCACAGATTTGTACATTTTTACACATATATGTATGACTGTATACATACACATTTATGTATTCATATAGACATTTATACAGTTTTACATACAGCATATATGTATAATATACACACTCGTACTTGCAGCATAATATGTATATAACAGTGCACATTCTCCATTCTTTAGTGTATCAGGTTGGTGGCTGGCCCCCTGACAATGTAGGCCCCATATAGCTGCTATAGCCGCTACCCCTGTATTGTCACCCCTGACCATCACACTTATCACCATCAGCATATGATAAATGTGCCCCTAAATATCTGTGTCATATCTATATATCTATTCATTTATCTAGTTATTGTATATATATATTTCAGATTTTGAAGACATACACTATACAAACATCAAACACACACACATACAGTATATATACATCATATACTTGCACATTGTGCAGCATAATATGTATATAACAGTGCACATCCTCCATTCTTTAGTGTATCAGGTTGGGTGGCCGGGCCCCCTGACAATGTGGGCCCCATAGCAGCTGCTATGGCTGCTACCCCTGTAGTGTCACCCCTGCCCATCACACTTATCACCATCAGCATATGATAAATGTGCCCCTAAATATCTTTGTCATATCTATATATCGATCCATTTATCTAGTTATCGCATATATATCTATTTTTCAGATTCTGAAGACATACAGTAGCCAGTTTACTCTGATAGTAGGAAACCATGTAAATGATACTAGAACATCGCTAAGAGCTGATAACTTGATGTCACACAATGCAGAATACTACAATGAAAGGTTTCCCGTGCACGTGGCATAAATATTATTTTTCGCACCGCTCCTTTTCAAAATTTGCAAGATTTTGCATATTGCACTACAAATTACAATGCAGAACCGCAGCAGTTGTCAGCGTGACCCACGAATTTGTCTTATATCCCTTTGTCTAATTTAAACATGTATAACATCTGTCACTATTCAAAATGTGTGCTGTCTAATTGTTTCCTGCTTCTTTAATTATTTTCAACGTGAAATCCTAGTGGTTCTCATATTGTGGCTTGAATCAAACAGCATCAACTCCTGCCAGCTTCACCAAATATGTTCTCTGCTCTCCCAAATGTTAGAACGCAGCGATCAGAGTGTGACCCATCTGTCATACAGTTTGTAATATCAGCAAAGCAAAATGATTTAGAGATGAAAATAGTCTTCTTTACCGAGCGAACACACAAAACAAGCAGCGACTCTGTCAGTCTGAGGGCTGTATGATCAGGCTGAAGAGCGCAAATATTATCCCTAGGGCTGTCCGTGCATGGTAGGGTTTAGGCAAGGGCCCCTCAGGTCATGTGACGTCCTCCATTGTGATACTGTATCCGTATTAATGTGATACATGACTGTATTTATTCATTTATTGTAATTGTGGCTTCATATTCTTAAAGGGGACCTTTCACCACCTCCATTAAACTCTAACTCTTTACAAATTTTAATAGGTATCACTCCACTGATTCGGGTGTACCTGTAATTTTATCTCTAGCCTCTACAGTTCCCGAGTAATCAATATCCTTATTTTCAGATCTCCACTGGCAAACAGGTGGAGCCAAGATTGGGAAAACCCATCAGAACTTATTTAGCATACTGGGTAGCGAACTGGTAGAATACTACTGAGCATTATGCTATTTAGGTTTTCTACCATCCGATGGGATGTCCTGGGTAGGGATGAGCAGACCTGATAAAATGTAGATTTAAAATTCTGTTTGGATCTAGGTTCTGGTATCAAACCATTAACACCCGCAATTAACACCCGCAGTGGCACCTATCAGTGGTGTTAACTGTTTAAACACCACCACCAAAGTCTCCAGCGGAATTGAAAGTACTGCTGCCACACGCGCTGACAGTTTGGAGATGATTGTCGTCCTGATGACGTCATCAGGGAGCGACGATCCTCCCCAAAATGACACCATGAAGCACCGCCAGCAGGTTAGTACATGCACACTCGCGGCCAGAGTAGATTAAATGACTTTACCAGTGATAGTTAAACAGTTTAGCACCCGTTATTGGTGCCCCCTTCACCCCCTATGGATTCATTAGATACAGTCCCCCTCAACCCCATGAATTCCTTATGTACAGCTTTAGGAGGGTCCCATCAGCATCTCTGGGCCCCAGCACTTGTCTAGGTATGCCCAGTGCTGGTGCCGGCCCCTGTTTATACCAAATCTATGAATCTACAAGTCGAATCCTCTCATCTGTAACAGGGGCCCGTATATGCACCTAGTCTCATTCGGCACCATCTAAATTATACAACATACATGCATCAGCACTCTGCTCACAGAGGGACATCACATCACTCTTTCCCAGGGTTAGACCCCAGTGATCTGTAAGGTTTCCTACTTTATACCTAATTCGTCTGTTATCAGCATCTGGTGGCAGATATTGGCTTATGATGTATAATTGACTTGCACCTATAAAGTTGCAAAAAATGCTCAAATACTCCCTAATCCCTACCAGGCATAACCACTGTTTTGTATAGGTTGTGTTAAAAAATTTCAGAAAATGCACAGAAAACACAGCATGATTTATCTAAAGGAAACCAGCCCAAGGAGAGTCGAAGCACAAAATAAGTGCTCAAAATAAATTAAACTGCAAGACTAAAGATACATCTGCCCCTTCATCCTTACTATATATAAACCTTAAAGGAAATAAGCCAGTTAAAAAACGCAAAAAAAACCCTACAAATACTCACTTCCGTTACTCTTCATCTTCAGCCCGACACTATCCTCCACTAGTCTTGGGGCACCCTTGGATCACATAGAAACCAATTAGCAGCACGGAGCATGGGGACAGGATGTCCAGAGCTCTAGACTGCTAATTATGCATGCCCCGCACCGCCCTCCCCCATGCTGGCAGCATGGGAGAGGGAGGCGATGTCACATGAAAGGCATGAAGTCACACCCCTCAGGTTATGTCACTTCCCTCTCTGATCATTGGAGAGGGAGGTGCGGGGGCATGCATAATTAGCAACCCGAAGCACCGGATATCCTGTCCCCACACTCTGGGCTGCTTAGTTTCATTTCTAGGTTATCCCATTTTCTAGTTTTTTTTTGTTTTTTGAACTGGTTGATTTCCTTTAAATTTTGAAGATTGCGCTGACATGTTTTGTAGAAGTTTCATCATTTAGCTCAGAATCATGTGTCATTGCTCACTTGGAAGTTGACAGACTGGTTAAAGATACATCTAAAAATATACCTGAGAGACTAGAGCCTATTATAAGAAACCTGAAACATACATCTTTCTCATTCTCATGTCTGCTGCTAGATCACTATTCAGGTCCTCCTTAAAGGGAGTGGGGATAGGGTAGAGGGGTCATGATGAGAGCGGAAGGATCGGGGCACCTGTGAGATGAGTGTGCAGGGTTTTTTTTTACTTATTTAAGCTCTTTTTACATGACCATAAACCCCTTTTAATAAGATTCATTTATATTAAAAACAATTGTTGCTATTTTTGAAGATTTTATCTATTTCATTGAAAATAGTGAAAACAATCTACCGTATATACTCGAGTATAAGCCGACCCGAGTATAAGCCGAGACCCCTAATTTCAACACAAAAAACTGGGAAAACCTATTGACTCGAGTATAAACCGAGGGTGGGAAATGCATTGGTTACAGCCTCCCAGTATATAGTCTGCCAGCCCCTGTAGCATACAGCCTGCCCAACCCCTGTAGCATACAGCCTGCCCAGCCCCTGTAGTAGGAAAAAAAATAACACTGTACTCATCTTTCCAACGTCCCCGATAGGTCCTCTTCTGTCTCAGAAAGAAGAGGACCTATGGGTGACGTCAGAAAGGTTAGTTTTGTCTTTATGTTTTTAGTTGACTCGAGTATAAGCCGAGTTAGGGTTTTTGAGCACAAATTTTGTGCTAAAAAACTAGGCTTATACTCGAGTATATAAGGTAATTATAATACCTCCAGAAATAGATCCATTACATGTGTATGGCACAGGAGGCAATCAGTTCACCCCCTCATCATTCTTGAATATTTTTTATAAATCACCTATTAACCTTTTGTATTCACTAACTTACCAACCATCTGTAAAATAAATTTATGAAGTCCCTTGATGAGCAAAAAGTGATGTTCTACTAATTAATGATACACAATTAAAACCAATTATTTGTTGGTGAAGCCTCTGTACTGAATACACTAACACCTTACCCTTGTGTTTTCCAACATCAGAGACGCTTTATATTAATCAGCTAACACCTGTCCTGCTGAATGACTACACTGGAGCGTCTTGTTGTAAAAACGCTTGGCATATTACATTCCCGAAGAAGAAGATACTGTAAGACTATTAGAACTTCATAAACCACCGATCCCATCAGATATGGATCTCCATTGTAAGATGTTCACATGACGTGTGAAAATAAAAACAAAATTAAAGGGAACCTGTCATCAGGTGCACATTTCCAAAGAGCTTTTATAATAAGAGTTTACTAATAAAATAAAGTTTACCTTTCTCTCTGCAGAGCAGTGTCCCGAGTCCCAAGGGAGGGGCCAGTGAGGAGTGTTTCTTCCCCACCATCGGGAAACCGCTTCGTCATGCATCCTTTTCAAATAGGAGGGATATGAGACTTTTTTTTAACTTTGTAATAAACATGTGATGGAGCGGTTTCCCGAAGGTGGGGGGAAACACTCCTGATTGGCCACTCCCATGGGAAATGGGACACTGGTCTGTAGAGAGAACGGTAAACTTTCATCTAACTTTTCTTTTTATCGGAAAATACCGTTTTATTATAAAAACACCCTAAAGAACCCTTGCAGAAATGCCGGATTCAGCTGTCATGCTGTTCTGTGTGCCGCCGCCTTCTTAGTGATACAAGCGGAGGGGGAGGTAACTAAGGACGCAGTCACGCGATACCAGCAGCTTGTGAAGGGCTTCCGTGCACATAAAGAACAAGCCGCTGGTATCGTGCGACTGCAGCCTTTGTTACCCCCCCCCCTCCGCTTGTATCGCTAAGATCGCGGTTGCATTATACCAGCGACTTGTTCTTTATTCGCACAGAAGTGCTTTACAAGCCACTGATATAATTTATCTCCCTTACCTATCTCCCAGACATAGGGAACTATCCAATGATATCACCACCTTCTCGTCTAACCCCAGTTTCCCTGTGACTATGGGTGCACCAGCCATGAGGCGAGTTGAGCCTTTTGCCTCAGAAAACACCACCAACAGGAAGATGGGGGCAGAATCATGGGCACAGTCATCTGCTAAAAAGCAGGACCTATTGTTTCTATATCTCTGTGCTGTCTGTCATTAAGCAAATGATGCCTCAGCAAGACATTAAAAGGATAGCAATAGACTGAACCATCTCTGCCTGCTTAGAGGACAGTCTGATTTTTTTATATTTTATTTCTCTATCTTTGTGCTATCTGTTATTAATGCAATGATGCCTCAGCACAACATCACATGGATAGCTATAGACTGTACAATCTATGCCTCCTTAGAGGACAATGCAATTGTCCTTTTTATACTCTATATATTTCTCTATCTCTGTGTTCTAATCTAATGCTGCCTCAGCACCACATCACATGGATAGCTAGAGACTGTACCTTCTATGCCTCATACGAGACCAGTGCTATTATCCTTTCCATATTTTATGTATTTCTCTGTCTGTTATTAATCTAATGATGCCGCAGCATGACATCACATTGATAGCTAGACACTGTACCATCTATGCCTCCAGGAGGCTGCAGTGACATCTCATCCATTATAACTGCCTGTCTAATCATCAGCAATATATATGATAGAAGTCTGTGCTGAAGAGATGGATCCCGAGTTACAAATTTACTAAATACGGTAATACTCTCTGAATACTATAAGTAAGGGTAATATAGATGTAATGAAAGAATAAAACAATAGTAGAGCTTCCTTAAACTTTCCATCAGCAAAAAACTTAAAACATGGAGAAAGCCATATAAAGAAAATCTCCTGCCTCGTAATAAAGAAAGAATGCAAAATGCCAACAGAATAAAAAAAATTAATGCAGATTTTCAAGGTTGCGCTAGGATGGGTTTTATAGAAGAAGCAAAAATTTTCATTTTTGAATGTAAAAAAATTGGAACTATCAAAGTGTTTTGTGCTGCGAAGAGCAGATCGTAAGAAACAGCTTGATCCCTTGAGCCATGTAACGTTACATCATTACCTTACAAACATAAAGGACGGAAAAGACAATAGTTTTTTTTTTCTGACTGTGCCGTTAGTACACATGTACAGAAAACACAAACATCGTAAAATAAGGCTTCAACACAAATATGAGAGGGGGATGGGGAATTAGTTGTATCCAGTTCCGTGAACACAGTCTATATACTGTAGGGGAATTTGGAACCAATCATTAAAACAGCTCTGCTCTTAAAATCAGGGGGGGGGGGGGGGGGTTGGAGGTTTTTTTGGATTTTGTGGGGTTTTTTTTTTTAAGTTTTTTTTTTTTTTTAGACAGCACAAATTAACTCCTTAAGTGACACTGTGTTTCCATTACAGCCTGGAAGAGCACATGACTTAAGGAGCTATGGAGGATAAAAAAAATAAATAAAAAAGAACAGAAAATGTTACACTCCTATAACTTTATAATGCATATACAGTTGTTCACCTGCATCCTTTTGATTCTCTATTTGTAAGAGAAAGCAAGGAGGAAAGAAGAGAAAGAACACAATATGCACGATTAATGAGCAAATGGACCAATCTATCATCCCATTCACTTATGCCAATTGACATTTGACTGCCCATAAATAAAGTTAAAAAAAATATATGAAAAAAAAATTTACATTCACTCAAAAATATTAACATCGAAAATCCCATCATCAAGACAAGGAGAGGAGGCTGCGACGGGTTGGGAGGAGAAAGGTGAAAGAAATCAGTAAGTTTGATAGAAGACGTTGAAATAGACAATATTTTGGAAGAAGGGGGTCAGTCATAGGTGCTGCGAAATTAGCAACGTGGAAAAAACCAAGCATTCACGTCTGAGTTAGTACAATCGGTAGTCAAAGGAGTCTACTGTATCTCCTTAAGGTATGGTTGACTCAACAAGGTGTTTTGTGAAACCTCTATTGCTGTCATATCTCCACTGTAGCCGTGCCCTGAGATCGGCAACTAATGGTAAGCAATTCACCAACTGGCGGTACACAGAAGCAAAAGTAAAAATGCATTCAGGTCACAGACATAAACTTACAGACAGGTGCCAGGTTTAGAACAGACAAATGGCTTTGTTGTTTTCACCTCTTTTAGGCTGATAAAAAGTGACTGGACTTTCACACTGGGTTTCACAGACAGAAGCAACAGACAGGGATAATGCTCATAAGACTTGAAGCAAGGAAAGTGAATTGGTTTGGATCTGAAGTATCTTGAGATAATGGTAACAGAGTGGAGACAGCATGGAGAGGAGGTGGTGGTAAGTACTCACGAATGGTTAAATCCATCACTTGGGAGGCCAAGCAGAAGACAGGGTGTTCATACATTTCTCTCTTTTTCCCTATAAAAGAGGATTTGGGCATGCAAGAGGCTTAGGTCAGAGAGGTACAGAGGTCAAAGGTTAGAGGAAAATGTTACATCAGGTTAAAAGGAGAAAAGATTGTAGAGTATTTCGGGAAACACAGAAGAGAGTGTTAGAATTTTGCTGGATTAACCATTCAGCATGCCCATGAGCCACGGGGTTTGACCGTGATGTTCAAAAAGTATTGTTATCTACTTTTTTTTTGGTGGGGGAGGGGATTGTATCTTTTTTGCAAGACTCTAATGATCCAAACATAAAAGGAAAGAAAACAATTTGACTTAAGATACTAAGCATTCAAGCCTTAAGTATCCAAGGCACGTAAAGGTTTTCCTCATAAGCATAGCCTCCCAAAAATGCTCCAGTGGCCACCGAAATTTGACAAATTTTTCGAAAGTCAATTTGTAAATGGCTTTGCTGGTGGTGAGACACGGAGCAGAAAGTGCGCTCGATAGTAGCAGTTTACATAAATAACCAAAAATCGTACTATGCCCATGAGTAAAAACCAGATTCATGCAACTGGTGGATGTTGGGTTGTTAAGAGTTAACAATCCCAGCATGCTCTGGCATTGGCAGGGCAGCCACTTCCTGAAAGGCAGAAGGGGGAAAATGGCTGTGCCAATAACGAGTAAGGAGGGAAAGAAGCGGAGCGGAGTGTGGGATGAGGAACTTCTCTAAACAGAGAGCTAGAAAAGAAAAAGGTTTGTTGCTTCAAAGTATTCCCAGACCTAAAAGTCACAGTGCAAAGAAAATAAGGGGGCGGAGTATTCACACAACCAAAAATTACGGCACAAAAGGAGAGTACGCGCTACGTGTGCTCTACTTTGGAAATGAATGCATTTTTACTTACAGACCTTACAGATTGTTTTTGCAATGACTTATCTGAAAGAAGAGAGCAGATCTTACCAGCGAGTTAGAACTGAGCTATGGATAAAGCAACTTTGAGAAGACAGAACTTTCCAAAAACTTGTGAGAGAGAAGACTTGTGGTTCTAAACAACTCCTCCCATAGTCAGCCAATTACCTTCCGCTATTTGCTCAATGGCCAAAGTAAAAGACCCTCAATTCATCAACCCAACGCCACCGCAACAAAAGCCTACTTATATTTCTATCAGTCATCTCCAAGACAGCATGTATCCAATAATCCTTTCGAGTGTTTCTTACTCACTGAAGTTTAATACCTTCCCCTTCTGCATTGTCAGGTAGGCCAAGTTAAAGCCCACTTGACCTACTGTATACAAACTTGAACAAAGGACAGCTTTCATCGCAATGACAACTGCAAAAAAATCAACACATCGAGAAAAACATTGCAATGGTGAAAATCACCAGAACAAATAATCTGCACAAAAAAACAGGCCAATCGCAAAACAAAATCATCATCAATTCCAAAATGATGAAAATCCTAGAAACACCTCGAGCATATTCACATAAAACTTACATATTCACATCTAAACAACCTTCCAATTTTACCCAAAACATCTGAAATTCAAAAATTCTGCGATCTATGTCATGCTAGTCTTTCCAATGACTCAGAGTACACCTCAGGATCACAACCATGTGATAAGAACTTATCATTCATAGATAGTAAAGCATATTGTGCATTGTTTTGGAAATGAAAAACCATTTTTAACCACACTAAGAAAAATATTTAGCTTACCTTCGATTTTGGCATATTCAGATAATCTGGTGTAGTTGGTTAAAGCAGCTTGCTCCAAACATTTCCGGATAACATTTTTGACATCTTCTTGAGGAACAGGAGTAACTATATCTTTCATTAAAACCTTAGTAATAGGAAATTAGTAAAAAAAAAGGGTAAAAAATAATCTGATGGAAAAAGAATTACTGAAATATTTCAGCCATTTTATGTGGTATGGGAAAAAGTAGGAAACGTTGAGAACACACTATTTATCCATCTTTAATTTTTGTGTGACCTAATTCTAGTATCAAAAATAATTTTTGCCTAATATGTAATCAGCCACAAAAAAATTGATTCACCCCCACCCCCCCAAAAAAAAAGTAAAAATTAAAAAATACACATTTGGATCAAAAATGTGTAACTTACCCTCTCCAGTAAGGACAAAGTTGCTTTTAGTGCTCCCTCCGGTCGGCCAAATGGAAAACAATACCTAGGAATATTGGAATATATGTAGTTTTGCTTTGCCCAGTTCTGTGATTCTGTAGAGCTTTACCGATACAACTCATAGAGATATATATATGCATATAAGCAATACCCGTCGAGAAGCTTTACCTAAAATGTGTGATCTGATTTTCCAGAAGCAAGCGAAGGCGTTCTTTGATCTCTTCAAATCGTTCTTTTTCCTCGACTGTAACCGTTCCTATGCCGTCAGGCCTGGGGGACAAGAGGAAGGAATGAGTGACTTGGTGGCTTCACCTCCTGACACAAGAAGCAAAGCAAAACAGACCGTGGCAGCTGATTTATTACTACACGGCCAAGGATTTATAACTAAATTTCATGTGTGTATGATACAATAATAGGATAAAATACAATAATAATATAAAAATAAACTGAAAATTTGCTATAGGAAACTTAGAATATATTTTTTCGTTAAGGAAAGAAGTTATTTTGTAAAAAATAAAATACTGGTATGCAAGTTTTGTTTTTTTTTAGACTTTTTATGCATTTATTTATCTTTTTAGAGAAAACCACAACAATAGGAACATTTATGATAATCAATTCCGTCTAAGGGAATTTATAATTTAGGAGCCAAGGCGATTACTAGGTCCCTCAAAATAATGTTTTATTCAATGTTTACTCATTAATCCCTGGAACCCAGCATTACGTTAGTGAAAGAAACTGTGCGCTGCCGAACAAAAGGCATATAAGGTGACACAAACTACAAGTATACACTTCCTCTTGCCTTTATCCCCAGGCGGCTACATAATATGGATAGCCCTCGAATATTTACACCACAGCATAATCCATATGAATAGGGCAAGAGACAAGACTAATCCATTCACTAAAGAAACCGGGAGCCCAGACAGCCATCGTTATTACTCTCTATTGTTGTAGGGCAAAGTATACCGACTCAGCCATTACCTACGTAGTTCTGTATCAGCACAGTCTGTTTCTGGTAATATAAGTCGTCTGAAAAACGAACAAATGTTTTAAGTCCAGGCCTCCTCCAGTGAACAGCCTAAGCTTTGCAAATCCTCCGCACTAGACTAGTTTAGTTGCACAAAGGACTTGGCAAAGGATTACAAACCTTTAATGAACCTCCTGTCAGGGGTTAATTGGTTAGCTTTACTTCTCTTTATTACACAAATCAAAAGACCCTAAATTCCAAAAATTGCAATCTGTACTGTAATGTTTGATTGACCTCTTAGAAAAGAAGGGGCCTCTTCACACCCAAACATCTTGTATCCTCAAACCCAACACAGATCTAGCTTAGAAGTAAACGAAACACAACTTTGGCACCAAAAAGTATAAAAAAAAAAAAACAAAAAGATCAAAACCTGTGATGTCAATATATAATAAATTTAAAATGCAATATAAAATAAACAATAAAACCAAAACAATATAAAAATAATAACACTCCATCTTTCAACTTACTATAACTGTCAAAAATTGGCCTTGTAGTAGACAATATCCAGTTTGTCCATAGATTTATTTATATCCAATTTTTTTAACAAAAAATTTAACATGGCAACATATATAATATATATATATAATTTTTATTTTTTTTTAATTCATTTAAAATAATGACATGAAATTGTCAGGAAAAATAAATGATCAAATATATGAAAAATAAATGATCAAAATATATTATTACTTTTGTCTTTACTAGTTTTACTCAAAAATTTTTTTTGTAATTTAAAAGCAATACATAAAAATGATTTACTGAAATGGTGACGAAAAAAAAAAAATCATTGAAAAAAATTACATTTGGTAAAATTTTCTTTTTTTAGTTATTGCCCCTAAAAGAGAGTTTCAAATGCACAATTTAATCTATAAGACAAAATAAAAAAGGGTGCAAGAAAGAAAAGTTTAAAATTTGGACGTATTTATAAAACTTTAAAAAAAAATAAAATAAAGTAAAGTCAATGAAATGAGCTTTTATAACTACATCTGGTATCATTCTAGTATTTTAAAAATCTCTCCTAAAATATTACATTTCTACTTTTTTTTTTAGACAACAAAAAGTCCATCTGTCCACAGGTCAGCGGCTGCCACATTTAAAAGTTCCATGGATGTCTCGGAGGGGCTGCCAAAGTAAGAGCCATCAAGAGTACAAGGACTTCCTGTCTCAAACAGCTGAGGACTAGATCACATCTGACATGACAAGCATCTCTTGATTCTACCTTTCAAATTTTTGGCAAACCATTTTCTCACTGTCCTTCACAAAGTTGACATTTTCGGCAGCACGATAGGAAAGATGTCATGTTTCCTGCTTTTCAACTTGTTGTCACAGTGCACAGCACCAGTTCTGTCATCTTCACTCTCCTCACAATCTCCCATCTTGAGCCGTGTCACAAATAATAAGACTTTATGTGGTTTTGTCAAATTTCAAATACTATCACCCAGACTCATGTCTATAAAATCATTAGCTATGATCACCGTGTGCTGCTCATCTACTCGGTAGTAGGGAACTCGATTCATTTCCTATCGACACATCTCCATTTACGTAATAGAAAAATTATTCCCATCGAATATTTATCTTTTGGATGAGTAATAAATGCAGTGACTTTAAATAATTTCCCCCATTCAATGTATTGGAAAATAAAACAAAAACTATAAAAATGTAGTAAAAACCGGAAAAAATCTGAAATACTCTAAGCCTAAAGGTAGACAATCCAATGAATTATGGAGTACATTTATCACACGTTTGTACCCAGTATGCTTTCCCACGTACCCCTGATACCAAGTATGTTGCCCCTTGTACCCCCGGAACCAACAACAGATTTATCAGGAGGTCTGACCCGGTGCAGAATTGTGCAGGCTATAGGCAGTGAGCATCCGTGGCCAGTGATCTGCCGGGCATTCCCCCTTTCATTCCCCACCATGCCGACTTGGCATGGAGTTGGTGTAGGAGGGGAAATAGTTGAAATTCTGGCTGTATGCCGGAAACTGCACCCACTGTATTTCAGGGCTTGTATGCCAGAAAACTAGTGCCCTACTAAAAATATACCCCAGAAAATATGTTGTATACAACCAAAGACCATATTATTGTTATTAGATAATAGGGTGACATTTATCAAGGCATTTTCTGAAAAACTTGACTATTTCCCCTTTGTGTCACCTTCACACCAAGTGAGTGTGAAGGGGCATTTTGGAGGGCATGACAACTGTGTAGTGGGCAATGGTCTGACAGCGATACACTAGTCATAGCATCCACCCTTCCCTGATGCAGGTTATAGTGCAATTCTATACCAGGTACTGCCTGAATGGTCCATACATACCACCAGAGCCTCTTGTTAGATCTCGCAGAGTGAAGAGAGGAGATAACATCAAGCATTTGCTTGTAGATAAATCCCCTCCATAGTATTTTAGCTATCGATATAGAAGTATAAACTCATTAGTCAATCTTAAAGCAACCTACTAAATATTGTCTAGATACCTCTACTGGCAACAAAACTGCTCTGATCCATCGAGGCATTAACTCCACAAGAGATCTGAAGGTGTAGTAGGGTTGTAGGATCAAGGTTCTCTGATCAGAAAACTATTTTCAGAATGTTCCGTAGATGCTCAACAGGTCTGAGGGATGTGGAAGCCAACTCAACACCTTGAAAGACCTGCCACGGTCCTCAAACAATTCCTTAGATCCTTTTGTGGATGGTGTGGATGTGTGCTTTATCGTAGGATAAAGAAGCCACTGCCGTTAGGAAATATTAGGACCTGCCATTTTGAAAATGCTCTCACCCAGTCATCTAGCTTTCACAATGTAATGATAACTGACCATGACAAAAAGGCCATCATGAATTGATGATATTCTACGTCAATATTACTAGCTGATATACTTTCTAGATTATTTTCACGTTTCTGTTATCTCTAGCTTAAAGGGAATCTACCAACACAAATCTACCCATAAAGGTAGATCGGGTGGTAGGTGGATCAATGGGATGTGAGGATAGCCCTTTTAAGGGCTAATCCTCACGTCCCCGCACTTTTTTAGTAACTTCTATGAGCCTTGTTTGCAAATGGTGAAGATGGTGAGTAGGAGGGGAAAAGATGGCTACCGAGGCGTGGAGTAGCCGCGCCATGTAACCTCAGATGCGGCTACTCCACGCCCCAGTAGCCGCATAAAAAAATTTGCATACAAGGCTCATAAAAGTTACTAAAAAAGTGCGGGGACGTGAGGATTAGCCCTTAAAAGGGCTATCCTCACGTCCCATTGATCCACCTACCACCTGATCTACCTTTATAGGTAGATTTGTGGTGGTAGGTTCCCTTTAAGGGACATCTACCACAGGGATGAAAGAATGTATGGAAATGAGCTTGAGGGGCTCCAGGCTCTATTAACACCTATGGAGCCCGGAGCCCCTTGTGCTCATTTGCATACAATCCTTCATCCTGGTGGTAGTTTCCCTTTAAGGTTTAGTGTTACTGCCCTGATCTTTTCTTTTCCAATGAAGTACAATAGTAGTTCATGTATTATAAGTGAAGGTATGCCATGTATAGGGTAGTCCTTCAGCATGTACCGTATGTTGGAAACATTCAACCAGAAACCTCAAACATGGTGTGAACGTAATCTAATAATTTAAAATCAGATAACTATATGTGATAAAATAGACATGAAAAAATAAATAGTGAATATTATGAAGAAATTGAAAAATGTTCAGCTATTTTTGGACATGTGAACTCCAAGGGGTTTTCTGGACTATAAAGGTTTATTAATATGTCCATATAATACAGTATATCCTCAATTTTAGTTTGGTGGGGTCTGACACCCAGCACCCTGAAAGATAAACAGAGTATGGTCCAGGAAGCAGACAGCTCCATTCTGTATGCAGTGGTCAGACCTGGTTACTACAGGTCATACTTCAGTTACTGAAGGGTCACTGTGAGTCGGACCTCCACCAATCTGATATCGGAGAACTATCTTAAGAGTAAGTCATTAATAATCTCAGATCAGAAAACCCCTTTAAAGAGGGGAGAGATGCAAAAATGTCAAGTAATTATTTTTAAGTAATTTTTATTACATCTATTTAAATTATTTTAGGGCTAACTATAAACATAAATGTGCACAGCTGTAGTAAGCCACATCCTATACATAGGAATTCCTAGGTTTGCAGCTATAGCTTCACCATTAACCCTTACCTCTGAATTTCCCCTCCCCTGGATATATATATGTAGTGACAGATGTAAGTGATGAAGAAATGTATATAATATGGATCACCGTGTTGCATTTCCTATTTTCCATAGGTTATGATAAGGCCAAAGGTCATGTGTGACACTGTTCTCCCTGCCGAGTGATGATAGGAGATACAGTGTCAGGACTGTACACGGTGAAGCACCCTGGACAGCGGCTCTCCAGCGAGCTCCATGTGATGCTATGTCATTTTGTCAGTCCTCACCTCCAGGCTGTACCACAACATCTGAATCGAATCCTCTCCGCACTTTCTCACTGACTGCGAGCTACTTGTGTCTAACTGCCTGACCTTCTAGATACACGATACAAAGAGACAACCCACTTCAGCTCCTCCATCAATGTCTCTTTCAAATAAAGGAGATTGATAGCCATGTGGATTTCTCTCCGCTCTTGACCTTCATTGCTGGAGTGGCAGATTATGACTGACAACCAGACTTATCTCCCGGAAAACTAAACTACTAGTTCTTTTATGGGCATGTAAAACCAAATCAACATCTAGTGATAATATAAAGCAATGCATATGGAAATGAAGGGTCGGTTTGGCCAACTTCCCACCAGTGTCTCGGAGAATCGAACATGATAGTAATATTTTATGGCACATTAAAAAGAGTACAACTTTGAGCGTCCCGCTTAGGATTTAAAGTGTTAAAGGGGATGTTTCTAAAAGGATAATTGTTGTGATAAAAGGTGGCTCAATGCTCAAGACTAACCTTTAATTAGCAGAGGGGAAGTGATGTATCAAACAGCAAGATGACACCTAGCAAAACACGTCAGACAGGTGTTGGCCAAATACTGAATACCTGCATTCTCTCCCCCTCCCCCATTTATTTGGCTTGGCCAAACATGCATCTGAATGGGAGATGAGGAGAAAGTTGTTGTAAGACACCTCTGACAGTGACTTATCTTCCATCAGATAAAAAGGATGAGGAACAGTGAAAGCCAACAGACTGTTTCTCCCAAAATTTAGTCTATAAATAAGGTATAGGGCCGACACAATAAACGCATGCTGCCCTTTAAAATTGACTTGTATGTTATTCTGAACCCACGAACTGTTATAATGCTGATGCTTCAGTTCGGCAGGCAAGGATTCCTATCATATTTCTGTATGATGCAAGGATTCCCATCCTGATGAATATGTGCACTCCATGGGATTGGCACAACTTAAGGGTCAATTTTAGCTGGCCATAGGTGGTTGGCCACTCCACCAAAATTGGTTGGTCAATCAAAAATCAACCTAAGGTGTAATTATATGGTTGTTAATTTATGTAACTGTCCATCTTGCAAAAAACACATTTCTCCTGCTGTGTTTAGGCACCCGAAAACAGTGAATGACCATGATCACCCTCTACAGCCATTGAAAACTGTACTTCAGCCTACTGCACCGTTGAGTCCTTATTTCCTCAATGTAACTTTGAAAGTGAAATAACAACATAGAAATGAGATTTTAGACCAAATTTCCAATATTACATCTTCTATATTACAGAAAAAACTGTTCTACACAATCTAAGATAGATTATTCTTTGACTTTGAGGTCATGTAGTTTCCAACAAGTATAACTTTAAGGAAGCCAGTTATTGATAATTCAGATGCTTTAGTTTTTAGATATTTTATATATTACAGAAAATTGGTCACACTCGTATACAGTCTATGTTTCATCAGTCACCACTTTCTATAGATCCCATGCTCCTCAGTGGAATTAGAAAATATGCATAATACATTACCATTAGAACCAAAGAAAAACATCACAATTTGGTGGTTGTTGTTAGGTAAAGTTCAGGAAAGGTCATAAAGGAAATCTTCTAAGGAAACGGAGATTAGGGATAGGCTGATGGATATTTTAGGTATTCTAACACTCTAAGAACCTTACCTTTTGGGTTCGGGATTCGGTTGGGTTTTGGAATCTTTTCGTTTTTTAGAATCCCTTTTAGAATCTCTCTTAGGCTCTGGTTCAATCCCAGAAGGGCTAGGCACTTTGCCTCCATCACCTTCTGCATTTTGCTGTGAGCCACCAAGTAATTCTGGCAATAGTGGGCTGTGGTGCATGGGTGATGTGGAAGGCGCATGCAATGTACACAAAGAGTAGATAAAATAAGAGATGGGAAAAAGTATGAAATATGAAGATATAAGCAAGCAAACTTCTAAAAAAGAAACACAAGAGGGACAAAATAAGACAAAAAACAAAATCATGCAAAAGAAATCAGAAACAAAACTGTGTAAAGAGTGTGAAGCTTTTGGATCAGTACCAGAAAACGTAATTGCTATATTGTTAATGATAATGCTAATGAGTTCTGGAACAATGTGGTCTTCTGGGATTCTGGTGATCAACAGGATTGTGATTGGTTGTTCCCTTATTACATATTAATGTAAACCTTTAATAATTGGACTTCCGTTCTCTTCTATCTGGGGTTCTCTACTATCCACAACAATTGCGGGGGTGACCCGTATGTCAAGAAGGTATTCAGGGAGTAGACACCTATGGAGGACCCAGGAAGGGTTGGAACTTGAGCTGTAGGATATTGGTAGGGTGATTATGACTTATTCTAGTAGTTAAATAGTTGTGGGCCGCTTTAGATAAATCTGCCTTAAGGCAAAGTCAAAAAGGTATTCAGCTGCACCAATCACTAAAGGGGGGTGCATGTCCAGGATTTGATTAATCCTCCATATCTAAAAAAACCCCCAAAAAACGGCGGCACACCATAAATTCAAAAGCAGTTTACTATATTCCCATAATGCTATGGGAATAAAGAAACCTGTTTTTTGCTTTTGAATAGTGCTATGGGAATAATGTAACCAATTTTTTTTAAGTTTTTTGTGGGCTGCCATCTTTTTTGACTTGCCTTAAGGTAAAAACATCACATCAATCCAACATTGTGCTTCTTAGACTTCCTTGTAACTTAACCAACCAAATGGTTGACGTTCAATGGGTAACACCATGGACCTAAGGTAAGACATTTTTTTTCCCAAAGAAACATATTTATCACTCTTCATGGCAACCAGTGAAAGTTCAAGTTTTTACGATCAAAACCCAAAGAAAAGTTTGATGCGATGCCTTCTTTAAAGGGAACTTATCACATTTAAATTTTGATTACGACACTGCATTTATTGTATAAATCTCCCATCGTTCTAGGCAAAAGAGTCCAGTGGGTGGTCATACTCAGTGACCCCAAGTCATCTCTATATGAACAAACAGGGAAGGTATCAATAATTAGGATTAGGAGAAGGACCACCCATCAAACTATATTTTCCTATATATTTATTATTCATATTTCAAGTAACCCAATTTATTGCCATTTCTGACACTTTTATTCACTACAAAAACACAAAAGAGCCCTCCCACATTAAGTCATGTACAATTTCTTTTGGAACCTAAAGATGACCTAAAGTGAAGTATGGGGTCTTTAATACCTTGGGTGACAAATGTGTGACCACCTGGCTGTAGGTAAATGGTGCGGCCAGATATCGCCACCCATTACGTTAATGTGAACGTACTCTAAGGGTTGATATAGTGGGTCAACATCCACTGTTGTCGCTTCATTTTTCCGGTGAACGAAACAGTGGTCTCCCATTGGTTTGACATGGAAAGGGATTTGTCAAAAAAAATTTGACAAACTGACCCTTCATCCTCATTTCCATCAGCTACAACTATGGATGTTGTTTGCACCAAGTTAAGATACTATGACATTTTGGTATATCCATTCAGCATTGACAAGATTGAGGTGAATAACTGGAACTAGCTTCAAATAACAAGGCACAGGCAGTCCTACAAGTATGTAATGCGCCTAACTGTGAAAAATTCCTAGTTTCCTGGCTTAGTGAGGTAAGAAAAATCTATAGGAAGAATCCCTGAGGTGCTGTTAATTAGAAAAGTAGGTATTAGGATGCCAAAAAGTGAAATGAGTGAAATTCCTTTACTAGTTACCTTCATGCGGAGCTATGTTTCTATAGCATATAATACTAAAGGCATTGGCCAGAAGATTTAATGTTAAAGGGGCTCAGATTTGTGCTCACTATTTGTGTACACTATTTGTGTACAGCTCGCTATATCCCTGGTCATGTGATGTCACACAGGGGCACGGCTCGCTATATCCCTGGTCATGTGATGTCACACTGGGGCACGGCTCGCTATATCCCTGGTCATGTGATGTCACACAGGGGCAAGACTCGTTATTCCCCTGGTCATGTGATGTTACACGGGTGCATGGCTCATTATATCCCTGGTCATGTTATGTCACACAGGGGCACGACTCGTTATACCCCTGGTCATGTGATGTTACACGGGTGCACGGCTCCTTGTATCCTTGGCCCTGTGATGTTAGACAGGGACATGACTCATTATATCCCTGGTCATGTGATGTCACACAGGGGCACAGCTCGCTATATCCCTGTTCATGTGATGTCATACAGGTGCACGGCTCGCTATATCCCTGTTCATGTGATGTCATACAGGTGCACGGCTCGCTATATCCCTGTTCATGTGATGTCATACAGGTGCACGGCTCGCTATATCCCTGGTCATGTGATGTTAGACAGGAACATGACTCATTATATCCCTGGTCATGTGATTTGACACAGGTGCACGGCTCGTTACTGTAATCAGAGCTGTGTGTTATAATGACCAAAAGCTGGTTTATATCCACAGGAAGTAAACAATGAAACCCTCTATTGAATGACAGCAAGCAGAGGTCTAGAAAACAATGAGGATTTGATAGAGAAAGTATATTGGAATATAGTATAACTTTTCTTTAAAAAAAAAAAAACAATAGCAATTCTTTGCTAAAAGCAGAGTCAGTGTTGACTCCTAGTGAGCAGATGGATATACAGTGCCAGAATCCAAATTTAAAATCTAAAACGTTGTTAGAAAAACGCATTTGGCTCAATCATTTTGTAACAAACAACTTAATAATATGTTATAAATATACTGTAATATAAATTTAAATTTCATTTAAACCGTGAACATTATTTTTTAAATTTAAATTGTTGCGTTTTAGCCATAGGGGAATGCATACGCTCATTGATCATTGTCCAAATAATTTTTTGTAAAAAATTTAAAGAAAGCATAAAGTATCATGTGAAGTTTTTCAGTTCCTATACATTGAGATGACCATGTTCAAACATAAAAAATGCTAATTAATTAGAATTAATTAGTAATAATTGCGTCTCACAGTGTCTGTCCCTTAAATTCCGAAAACAACCAAGGATTTGGAAGAAAGTGATAATATGTTTGTTTAATAGCTTTTCCTCTTCTTCAATCTCCAGGATTTTAAGTGAAAGGATCAGCCTGAGCCCTATTGTAACCTATCAAAATGAGGTCTATTTGTTTACTGTACCCTCAGGCGCCAACAACTGGGAGTTCATTGTGCCTGTTAATTAAAGAAAG
Source organism: Engystomops pustulosus (assembly GCA_019512145.1). Taxonomy (NCBI): domain Eukaryota; kingdom Metazoa; phylum Chordata; class Amphibia; order Anura; family Leptodactylidae; genus Engystomops; species Engystomops pustulosus. The sequence goes on from CM033649.1 coordinate 82,938,586, forward strand.
TCATTTACACACCTTAAAAAAAAAAGTCAAAATTTGTACATTCATTGTGTGACCCATAGTATTGCTTCAACGACCTGACAAAAGGCTGTACAATGTAGTACTTAGAGGAAGGGCTTACTGCTACGTAACCCCTTCTAGGCACAAAATTACTTTCCAAAAGCAAACAAGGGATTTAATGAAGTCTTCAGGTTCTTTAAAGAAAATAAACAAGAATTTTTTTTTTAGAAAATCTTCCTCTTATTCCATATTTTTTACCAAATAATAAATTAAAATAAAAAGCAATATAATATATTTAAAGTGGTGTATAAACAGAAATTAAAAAAAAAAACGAAATCCAAAAATATTTTCCTTCTGGATTTACAAAAATAGTCAGGTTCCTGATGCCCATAGACTTCCCAAAGACTACAATTTTTTAAAAAAAATTGAAATAATAAAATAATTTCATGAATCATTTAACCAATCATTCTTCAATCTTAATCTTAAAAAAATTGTCCACTCGTTACCACTAGAATCCAATACGAGGATTTTTTAAAATTCATATTTTTTTTAGAATATTTTTGGTAAATGCTTTGAATATTTTACCTGTTGCCGTGTACATGTGACGCACAAAAGGCAAAACTATAATGAAGCAACGTTGGGTCGATCATGGCTCCGTTCTCTGCTCTTTCCAATAAGTCACTGAGATAACACAGGTGTCGATGGCAGCCTCTTACTCCATAACGGGCACAATATTCATCCAGCACAAACACCTGACCAGGACTGAACCAACCCTAGAAGAAGAAATGGGAAAATCTTAGCTTCAAGTATATATTTTTGTTTCTTATTATTTAAATTGGGCTTTAAAGTCTGATTCTTCTGTAGACAGATGAGGCCCAAAGAACCAAACGCTAAAAGTATTCCAAGGACTGTATTACATCTCTAAACAAGTTTTCAGCCATTTGGACATGGTTGGATTGAGGTTCCTTGAGCCCACCAGATAAAATACTCCTTGGGGCCAACCTCCATTTACCTTAGTAAATATCATCCAAATTAAGGAACCTTCTACTGGACCTTTATCGGCCTTTTATATTAGAGTTTAGGCCAACCGGAGGATAGTCTGCTACTCTGGTGGACAAGTCTCATCCTACACATGGATATGTTGGCTGATTATGTTGCGTTATGCAACTCAGTACAGACTTGTATTCTTGTTAACCACGACAGCACAAAAACGTTTTACCATAGGCATGAGGGAAATGAAAAATATATTGGACTCCCTCCACCTTCCTTCCACAATTATACCTGCCCTCAACAATAGTGATTACAGTTTACTGTATTCACTGACTATGTACGTTGGTCTTGAAGTGCAAGGCTTCAGGGTGGTCCCTGGTTCTTTATATAGGTTCTCCCAAGGCAAAATGTATCCGTGGAGATCCATAGATGCGTTCATATAAACAAGAACCACCACCCATGACCACTATGTATTTGAGCTCTAGAGACCAATATTGAATCTTAGGATTGTCTAGCTTACAATGCTATGGTTTAAGAGAAGTTGTGGAAACTTAGGGGTCGGATTTATTTAGTTGTTGGTTCTTGACGTTAAACCCCAACTTGAGACAGTAGTGGATTATAATATAGGCGGTTTGGTCAGTAGCACAGGGCCAAAACCTAGAGGACCGATAGCCACTCAAATCACCCACCAAATTCACATTCACCCATGATATCCTCATATATCTGGTCCTGCACACAAAAGCCATTTCAGGACCTTTAATGTTCCAAGGGTCCTGAAACCACAGATGGAAAGGGACACATCCTACATTCTCCAAGAAGCTGATTCTAGTACCATATATAGGAAGTGATTCTAGACTTAGGGGCTAGTAGGGACTATCATACTCATACAGCCCAGGGCACAGTCTAATCCACCTCTGCCACCAGATATAAAAGAAGTTCCTGCTTCTGGCGCAGGCTATAGCTCGTGCCCACTCTGCAGTCCTGCTCTACATGCCCAAGCACGCCCACTTGGTATGGAGGTGGTGTAAACTGTGTCCCTGAAACTGTGACTTTATCAAGGGCTTGTACACCAGTACAAGCCTAGACAAATCCCACCTTAAAGTTCCATTAATTCATGAGCACAAATAGTGGAACAAAAATAACATTTTTGAAACTTTTTATAAACCCTGCATCATACCTCTGGTTATAAACTCATTTTGACATCATAGTTCACTTTACTTCTTGACTATCAAACACATTTCTCCATTTTTATCATCTGTCAGTAAATTAACAGATGTCCGTCAGCCCCAAGCAGATGACCCTAAAAATACTCCAACCAGTGATCCATGAAAATGCGACTGAGCTTGATTTAATTGAACAATTATAGCTTTCCTGTATGGATGGTAGTTATGGTTTTAGCTTTAGTCCTAATTGATAGCTATTGCTTTTAGTATTGATTACAAATCGACAGTGAGTAAAGTACAGACCAAAGGAGATAAATTAGAAGGTAGAGCAGAGGAGATGTCCCATATAATAGAATTGTTTACACACCCAACTAACACCAAACCTTCTCAGTAATCTGTAGCTATTGTGTCTGGGGATCCCAGAGAAAGACTAGTTGTTTTCTTCTTCCAGGCTGATCAGTTTTGGATTATGAGATCTAATGTGTCAGAAATATTCTGGGTGAGATTGTAGACTCCAAAACGAGAACTCTCGAAAATCTCATAAACTGATTCCGATGAGTTAGGACTTCACTGAATCTCATGTCTAGTATTGACCCAACTTCACAAAAAAGTCAACTATAGATGGATAGAGTCGATGCTTTCCATTCGATCAAGTCGAAGACATTTTTGACTTGCATCTGAGTCTACATGTAACATTAAAGTTGTTTGAAGTTACAATTGTTTCCTACTATGAAAAACCAACCAAATCCCAACTTACCAGGCAAGAGTACGAGTCGTTAAGTCTATGGTCTAGTGTGAGCCGCTGAACCATCTCAAATAGGGTGGCGTGATCAAAGTTACACGGGTTCGAAGATATGAATTCGTCCATGCCATGTTTTTGAGCTCTGTCGGCATCTGTTTATTTTCAGGTGTGGAGAAAAACACAATTTAGAGGAGTAAATATATAATTTCTTTCTCTTTTCTTTTTTTTTTTTTTTTTTTACCCAACGAAGACTAATACCAAAAATATATTTTACTAGTACGGACCTAGGGGATTTTTTTACAATTTTTTTTACAAAACTGCCTTTGGCAGACTAATCAGCCCATATCCGGACACAACAATGAATTTAAACATCACTTTAGTTTATTAAGGTATAATTTTTATTGTTTATAATTTTAATTATTAATTGTTGTGTCCGGAGATGGGTTGATTAGTCTGCCAAAGGCAGTTTAGTAAAAAATAATACCAAAAATATAAACCGTAACTTCCTAAAATCAGATTCATAAGTAACCTAGACGAAGACTTAATCATTCTGTTAGATGTCCCTGAACATCAGGAGTGAAAAGAGAGCATTAAATTGCGTTTATGAACTTTTTAGCGAGACACGTTGTTTGTTATCACTTTTTCTAGATTTAAGACTCGGAAAAAAAGCGATGAAACGAAGGTTAGGAGGGTCATTTACTACAAGCAGCAGGACCACACATTAATATCCGAAATGCTCAATTTTTTTTAAATTTTAGATCACTTTGACAATAAAATCGATATTCAGAGTTAAAAATATTGATAACATTTCCATAATCGTCATTAATATCACATTGTTGGGGGTCCAACAGCTCGCACAACGATTTTTAGCACCTAATAAACAGAGAATGGTTGAGAAGTAAAATAGCACCATTCACTGCGCAGTGGTCGGACCAAGTTACTGCAGATCTCTCATTTATTTGAATAGGAGCTGCAGTTACTCAGTTCGGCCACTAAGAAGAGAGCTGTCTGTCTCCTGTTTCATTGATGCTGATCTTTAGAATAGGTTATCAATAAGTTTAGGCTCCAAAAAAATTGTTGTAGTATGTTAACAGGGGATGGAAAGTGGCTACAAAGAGGACCTCTTGCTCTGGAGGACCTGTTTACAGACAATTCATTGCTTAGAATGGACACTCTGTAATACATAATTTGGCCAGTGGTGGCAGTGCAGGAAAACTGATAACTTACTTCCAGGTTACAGAAGGGAAGACTTTGTGATCTGTTCTTTGCTTAAGGGACCCTTATAATAAGTAGCCTTTAGTTACTTTCATGGTATTGTAAGAATATTCTGCAACTATTTGGAGCAATGTCATGTAGACCTGATAAGTAAGGTCCTGAGATTATTGAGCTTTCGTCTTCTGCTTGAAGTAAATGACCCTTTAAAGTCACAATAATTTTAATCCCATTCTGTCCCGTTATGGAATCCTTTATGTAAATATTTATTTTCATGTTTAGACTCTTTTTAATTTGCATCCATTCTCCGCATTCTAAATTATCTAATTTTTGTGAAATTTTTGTCTGTTATTTGTGCAACACATGTACAACACATACAGTTCCACATGATTTTTTTTTTTGTGATAAAAATTTGAAAGTATTTATTTAAAAAAAAATCCTTCACACAAAAATATCTTTGAATGGTCACGAAAAACATATGGGAAGGTAATCATTGTTACCATAACAATAATGGGGAATATTTAGAAAATGATTCATCTAGCCAACAGTCTACTTTCACATGATTGTCACATTAAGGATGTGGCAAAAATCCCAAAAGTTTTAATAACAGGGTGCAATTCAAGTTTGAATTTTGCCATGCCCCACGTATTTCATCAACTCTTTGAAAGCTATCTATGTAAAGAATGTGAAGGTGGGTAATTTCATTTAGCTTATTGTTGGTAGTTAATCTAAATCAGGCAAAGTTATTAATATATTTGATTGTGATTTATCTTTGTTGAGGAACTTTGCACCAATTTTTTAATGTATCTTAGCATGTACTACATCTTGCTTTCTTAGTGGTGATTTTTTCAAAAAAAGTTGCAATAGTTTTGCACAATCAATGCAATTCTAGCATTGATTGCTTTGCCCCAACACTTGTGACTCTTTTAAAAGCCATGTGACGATTTAAAGGAAATGTACCACCAGGATGAAGGATTGTAAACTAAGCACACCAACATACTGGTATGTGCCCCTTCTGGTGGGGCCTGCTCTTCTTTTAGCTTCTTCTGCCCTTGTTTTTACCAGTGAAGGCTTTAAAAATTATGCAAATAGTTATGAGGGGCTCAAGGCTCAATTAACAGCTGTGGACTTTGGAGCCTCTCAGGGTCATTTACATAATATGTAAAAGAAGCTTTAAGCTTTCTTTAAGCGTCCAGTGTCCTTGTTTATGAGAAAAAAGGCTTTAAAATGATGCAAATGAGCCTGAGAGACTCCAGGTTCCTTTAACATATATGAAGCTCAGAGCCCCTCAGGTTTATTTTCATAATTTAAAAATACTTTTATTGTAAAAACCAGGGCTCAAGAAGCTAAGAGAAGAGCGGATCCTGCCAGAGGAGGCACACACCAGTATGTTGGTGTGCTTGGTTTACAATCCTTCATCTTGGTGGTAGATTTCCTTTAAGGACTTTAACATCTGAAATCTAGTGTTAACACAAAATAACTCAGGGGCCTTAGAAACAAAAAAACATGAATCCCCCCACTGCACCAAACAAGGTAGCAAAAATAATAGAAAAGGGGAAACAAAAAATGTGATAAATCAAACCTTTGTTAAGTGTCTATGACATTAGTGATTCACCTATAAAGCTATTTTATTTTTGATATTATTGGAAAAAAATGTACTAAAAAAATTGAAAATATTTAAAATAATGCAAACAATTTTTATATAAACATTTATTGTATTAAAAATACTGGTATCCCATCTTGTATACACAACTTACTGAAAATAGGATAAAATAAAGTAGGGTTCCTATTATTTTAATGTGAATATATAAAAGTATAAATTTATTTTAAAACCATAACTTTGTTTTTTTATTAATTATTAAAAAAAGAAATATCTAAGAGAAAAATAATGTGACTAATTTTGATGGAAGCAAAAAAAAAACACTCTTGCCCACCACTGAGAAACACTCAGTCTCCTGCTGTTCATGCTGTTCATGTTCTATAGCTCAAGTGGGTAATCTTCTAGAAGATTTGAATATAAAATGTAAGGCTGCGTTAAAAAGTTCCCTTCAGATACTAAAAGCACAAGTGAATCAAGTGCAAAAACCAGCAGCTTTCATCAAAGATCCGTTACAGTAATCGAAAGAAAATAAAAAAAAAATTCAAGGCCTTTTGCCGTATTGACTCGATTGTTAATTTTATTCTTCTTTGATGCCTTAGAAATAACAAAAAAAAAAAAAAATTAACAAAAACATAAAACAAATAACCGGTAGTTTTATTCTATCTGCTAAAATTAAAAAACAAATGGACCCTTTACTTACAAAGTGTATTTTTTAACTTTTTTTTTGGAAAATACTGACACAAGAATCTAAGACAACAAAGGATTTACATACAATACGGGGAAAAAAACGAAGACACCACATAAGTTTCCTGACCTGAATATTAGTGGTGGTCATGTGATGTTTGAACATTTTCATGAAAAAACATAAACTATGCTTTTTTTTCCCCCAACGTCATCTATTTATCTATAAGTTTTTATCAGAAATTGTATGTTGAGAATTTATCCAAATTTTACTATAAATTTGTGGTTATTGACATTGCTCGATTTCAGTCTGTAGGTTCTGCCTTTACAATGTATGAAAAATCTATTGCATTTGTTGTTATGTGTGTGTTCTCCTTTATATCCTCTATGACCTGCTGAGTGAGGATGAAAAATGTTTAATATTGGTTAACAGAACCAACATTAGTGAACCATGAGTCTTAAAAAAAAAATCCACACTGCTTCCATCCAATATCCGATACCGGTAGACCCAAAAATAACGCACATATGCACACACACACAAACAGAAATGCTCCACACATACCTTTTAAAAAAAAAAAAAAAACTTTGTAAATTTTGTCACATCAAAAAGATCAGCTAAATATACATAATTTATATATATTTTAATGCTGTGTTAATTTTGTGGGTTTTTTAAATTTTTCTATTGCATTTTTTCTATCCTTCGAATTACTTGGGGGAAAAAGAAATAAAACTGTTTTTTTTGTGTCGAATACTGTGTTACTTGAGATATATATTTTATAAAAGGGAATATATATTATACAAAATTATGATTACAAGTTAAAAAGTTATAAAAATAAAAAATTACAAAATTAAAAGGCAATATATATTATGCAAAATCACAAAGAATACTGCAAAATGTAGTTTAGGAGTTTATTAAACATTGATTTGTCTCGTAACTGTAAGATGAATTCTGATGAATTTTCTATGATTTTGAAATTTTAGGAAATTTTGTGGGCCACAAAATGAACAAAAAATTTTTTAGAAAGTTTTCAAAAGTATTATTAGTAGCAATATGCAATTTTTATCCTCATTTTTGATACTTATTATACTGGTTAAGGGTGAATTCACATAAATGTGTGCCCTCCGCACCATAGCACGGCGGGTACAAGTCGCCGCCCGGGATAGGAGGAATAGGTGAGCGCTGCTTGGGCCGGCATCTCTCCATAGAGAAACATGGCAGACGGCGCCATATTACAGGGAAAGATAGGACATGTTCTATTTTTCCCTGAGTACGGAACGGTATGGGGCCGCACGTGTGCTTCACCCTACCGCTCCGTACGGCACCCATTGCCGGCTTATGGGGGGCGTATTTACGACATATATATGTCGGCCATATATACTTCCCCCAATGGCCGTGTGAATGCAGCCTAAAAATGTGTACCCTATATTGTTATAAAGCTTGGATAAAAATAAAAAAAATTCGAAAAATATACTAAACATAACTAAAAAGTTATACTTGGTTACAGAACTGTCAAAAAATGTACGGAATAGCAAACTTCTTGGAATAATAATTAACATGATCAAATCACAACAACAGTATCATAATACAGTGCATAAACGTCATTGGATATGTTTTATGCAAAATTGTTCATATTTCATGAGCAGTTAATTCGAAAAACAGTTCATGGGAACACATGTCAGAAGTAGCATGCTTTTTTTTTTGTGATTTGCGCACATTTTTGTTCATGCTATTAATGTGGAATGTTATCATCGGGTTTCATGCTTTTTGGCGCAGGAAGACAAGCCAGATAGTGCAAGGTAATGGCAGGCCTCCAAATGCCGAAAAACGCCTGAAACGGTAAAAGTGAATGTAGCAGATACGAGTTGATCATACAAGAAAAACATAGCAGTGAACTGAATGAAGTGTTAAAAGATTTATGTCAAGCAGAACAAACAATCGTCAAGATCTCACAAGATAGCGAATGGTGCAGAGTACTGAGAGTTCAATCCAAGAAGTCCATTCATTCGTTCTCTCATTCATCCTTTCCCTTTAATTTTTTTTTTTTATTCCAAAAATATATATGTATAAGATTTTTTTTTTATTTTTTTTTTTTTGGTTCGATAAAAAAAAAAATAGCAACCTCCAGCATGTTATCATATTGCAGCATTGCTTTGCTGGAGTCCTATTCAGACACCCCCCCCCCCCAAAAAAAGAACATTGTATCTGCTTGAAGAAGTAAGGATAAGATTCTGCCTGCTATCCAAGGGGAATGTAAGCAAAATAAAGGAGAGAAAGAAAGAAGGAAGGATAAGGAGTATTGTATTCATGGTCAGGAGGGACGTCACCTGCTCCATCTCATATTGCATTCAAAATACTCCTGATACATATTTGCCAACTCTCATGACAAGTCTAATGCCCTCTTGGGAATCCGAAAAAAAATAAAAATTACAGAAATAGGTGATAAGAAAAAAAAAACCTAAAACATCCACAAACGGAACAACTTAACTGGACTATGAGAGAAACAAGAGAAATAAAAGAGAATTAACAGATCATCCACTAATATTAGAAATTCTACTGTGGCATCTGACATTAAAGGCACTTAACCATCAGTTTTTGGGAAAATCATAAGATGACATTTTTCTTACTTAAATGAAACCTTCCATCACACTAATGAGGTAAATCCGGTGGCAGGATCTACTAACCTACTGGGTAACCTACTACCCCCTTTTGAACTAATAATTTACTGCCCCGGAACAATAGAAATCTTTTATATGACCAATATGCAAATTTTTTAAAGAGGCTACTGTGGTATGGAGTAACAGCGCTTTGGAGTGGGAGCTACGGCTACTCTACACCCCATTAGCCTCTCTTACCCTCAGGTGCAGGGTTGAGGCTGCGTTGTCTCTAGTGGATCCTAAGCTCAGGTTTGGTCGAAACCCGAACTTGAAAATTCTGTTCAGGTACCAAACTTTTGACGGGTGTGAACCCATTAAATGCTTTAAGCATTTAAATCGTGGGGGTTAGTGGGCACCTCCATTTTGGGGAGGACTGTTTCTGTTTCTTTGATGTTATCGAGAGTGACGATCCTCTCCAAAATGATGGTGTGCATGCCTCACATTGATTTAGATGCCGCTGACTTTGCCGGTGGCATTTTAAGATATAACACACACCACCACTGATCGTGGGTGTTATTGGTGAAAGGTTAAGCCGAACCTAGACCTGAACAATATTTGTTATGGTTTGTGTACTGTATTTGATCTTGTGTTTATGTAAAGAGAAGAAAGGGTTAAGGAGGACCTGTCACCAGAATTTGACCCCTCACACCACTGATACCTGCTGGTAAAGGGTAAAAAGTCCGCCCCATATCACCCAAAATTATCTGCCACTGAGGCACTGTACCCTATTACAGCTGTGTTCTAATATACAATTGAGGAGACATGAATCAACTTCTGAAGAGAAGAGTTATGTTTGCTCCAGGCTGCCAGTGAACCATACCTCCTTCTTTTAATTGACAGCTTAATGTCAAATCTCAGCCTGAGCAGACAGGAAACTCTCTTTCTGTCCACTTCCTGTCCTCACCAGAATGCTGTATCTCTCACTTGCATGGTGAATTTAGCAATGAGCCCTGTGTGTGAAACTGTGAGGGGTTGGGCCAAGCAACAGTGGGCAGAGCCACTCACTAGTGGGCGGTGTCAACAGTAACAATGGCATTTGAGTTTGATGATACTTGGCGGCTTTTTCCAAAAAATAGTTGCAGAGTCTTGAGCTACCTATTGCTTACATCTGCTTGGGTCTGGGATATTTTTGTGCAAAGAATTGCAACTTTTTACTGTGATTGTGCAGAAAGTTGTGACATACATCCACATCTGGATTTTAAAGATACAATAGGTGCCATACTGAAAAAAGGGTGTGGTGAACTTTGCTGGGCGGGTTAAAAAAAATAGCACATTTTTGCACAAACATTCAAATGTGCCAAAATAAGGTACAAATATAAGAGAAGAAAGAAAAAAAAGATAAGATAAATCACCCCCTTTGTCTTACAGTTGTTGTGTAGGATATAGAAAAACATATAATCACACTGTCCTTCCAGCAGGCACAGATTGTATTGTCTAACAGCCAATGTGATCCTACAGTTATGTATCATGGAATCTACAGACAGGAGGCTTCACTGCCTTGGAATGACTCCAATTTCTCAGATTTTTTCCTTCTATTGTAAACATTGCAATAAGGTTTTTGATGGAGTGGTCCTTTAAGGAGTCAATTTCTCATTATACAAATTAAACACAAGAAAATGCTTGTTTAACACTTTAACCAAAAAAAAAAAAAAGATTTTCACTCTTTTAAGGCCTGTCATCTTATCAGGATATGTCAAGCCAAGAGGAAACTAGGGAAGGACACATTTGTTACACGTAGCCGGTAATAACAGCTGTACAACCGGTGTAAGAGCAGCTTGACTTTCCCCCTACCTTTGTAATGCCTTTCATGGCAGCTCCAACAATAAATATTCTTTGAAATCCCTTAGTTCTAAATTAAATTAGGGTTTAAGCTACTAGCGTGCCACAAGAAGCAAAACATACATTAGTTTCCACTGAGAGCGGCTTTTCAAGGGCGGATTTTCGGATGAAAAGAAAAAAAAAAGTCCAGTATGTTGTAGCAGTGTGTACAGGAAACATTTCATAACAGCATTCTCTGGTTCTAAATTAAGAATTTGAAAAAAAATTACTTTCAAAATTTTATAAAGGGAAAATAGAGATAGAAAAATGTTATTTACATAAGGCTTTATTCCCATACGACGAGCTTTCAAAAAATGAATAAAATTTTTCAATAAGCCAGAAACGGAGGGACACTGTTGTTATCAAGTTCTAGTAGAATATTGGGGAAGAGTTTCCTGATGGTTACTTTAGGTAGTTAGATTTTATGGATGATAAAACATGTCAAAATTTTGGCAATTAAGAAACCTGAACCATCGGTGTCGAATCAGCGAATTTTTACCAAACTGAGTAATAATTTACCTAGACCCTTTCAAGGGGTTATAAAGTTTAAACATATTGATAAACTAATCCATCAACATTAATTTAGGGCTAGTGATGACGGACCCGGCCAAACCCGAATGTAAACAACTTGTTCAGGTATCGAATCCAATTGGAACTGGTAACAGCCACGATCCACGCTGCCACCGATCACAGGTGTTAAATGTTCAAGTCAACTGCAGCATTTAAATGGTAGTGCCGATGCGTGTGCAGCTGAAGCCAATAAAATGGCACTTGTGGGCATTTAAAGAGTCCACACTTGTGATTGATAACAACACCAATCACGGGTGTTAATGGGGGAGGAGTTGTGCCGAATCCTGTTCTGGATCCAAACTTCTAATGAAGTTCCTACTAACAGGAAGTTGAGAGCTCTGTATTTTGGTCAATCAGGGTTCCTGTAGATCAGATCCCATTTATTTTCATGGAAACTAAGTTGCAGTGCCCTACAGTACCTACCATATTTTTTAGGAAAGGTCTTTTTAGCTTTTTAGCTAAAAACAGCTTTAGATTTTTAGCTCATAAAACCCCTTTATGGTTGATAGGAATGGTTTTTATATATTAGAGCTCTGTTCAGGACTTTTTCTGATACTGTAATCTGCACACTGACCTACCTGTTGACTGGTCAAACTTGAAAAAGAGAATACTAGTACATGTAGCCCTATTTCTTGCCATAATTATGCACACCTCTCTGTAACTTGGCATACCCCATTATAAGTCAACGGGATCCATCAGAAGGATTTGGTAGTATCCATAATGCAACCAATCCAGCATAATATATATAATATGTAATATGGTTCAAGTGAATGGTGCTTGGGTCCCAAGCTTAAACTCATTGCAAATATGAAAATTAAGAGAACCAGTTAATCCCTCCATACGGTTTGCACTAATTTCCTGATTTTTCCCGAGAGCTGGACACCTCCCTCCGCTCTCTAACCTCCAACCTCCCTCTTCAGTCTATCTATAGCATCTCTTCTGCGTCCCTGGAGCGTGTAAAATGAGAGAGAGCACCGGCTGCTGCTTATATTCAAAACCCATTCTTTGGGACGACACGTAAGAGTCCCTAAATTTGTTTATCACTAGAGATGAGTGGACCTAAAGGTTGGGTTCGTCCACCTGACCTGAACATATTGCCAGATTGGAGGATGAACATGCCCCAATCTGAACATCAAGCGGCTGAACCTGAAAGCCGAACCCAAACCAGACCATCAGGTCCGCTCATCTCCATTTATCACTACTCACTTTGTATGATACGGTCTACACTATAGTTTGCTCTTCTTGTCTCCCACTGTCTCCCCCAAAATTTGCTCAAGCTCTCTCCGAGCCTGCTCCATGTCCGATCTACGTCTCAGGATCCTATCTGTTATACCAAGTACAACCACTGTACTATGCATGGCAGTGTCCTGGCAGGAAATGAAGTGATTTTACATATCTTGCACAACCCCTTTGACCCTGCCTTACCCTTGCCCCAGAAATATATTCTGGTGACAGGGCTTTTTTACTATGAGAACTGTCAATCTGTGGAATAGCCTGCCTCATGCGCTGGTCACAGCAGGGACAGCGGAGAGCTTCAAGAAGGGTCTAGATGCCTTTTTACACCTAAATAACATTGATGGTTATGGAATTTTCCCACAAGTCTCTTCCTCTTTCAGTCCCTTGGTTGAACTTGATGGACATGTGTCTTTTTCCAACCGTATGAACTATATACTATATTAGATCGTAAATTATCTAAATATATTTAATGTGTGAACCTTTGTATTGTGGTTACTGTGCCTTTAATGCCATATCCTAATTCTGTGGCGCGTTACAGGCATATACATATATGAACTCATTCATGCGGCTCATCGATACCACCAATGACATGTACAGACGGGTTACCAAATGAAAACAAATGAGGCAGAAATTTTTTTAAAAAAAAGGCATATTCCTGTTGCAGTGTAAGATGATCTGGCCACAAGCATTTTGCAATCCATGGGATATAGTTGAAAAATAAAATTAATTAAAAAAAAATAAATAAAAAAAATAAAATGAGGTTAGGCCTTAAAAAACACATACACGTGAAAAACACACACAAAAAAAATAATAATAATAAAAAAACCACAAAAATAATCTAAATCAAGAGCATCATGTGATGCTGAAGTACAAGCCAAGGAGAGAAGGCAATTATGCAAACATCACATGCATCCTAATTTCAGTATGGAAACTTACAATTCAGACCTAGATTTAGGAAAACATGAATATTTTGACTACAAATCTAAACATGAGAAAAGTTTAGAGAGAGAGAAAAAAAAAGCACACTGCGTATGTCAGATAATCTGGTCAGATTATCTGAGCTGTGCCATCTATAGGGAAGCACTTACCCTTCAGTCCAGCTAGAAGTTTGCAGGGTAAGAAGAAACAAACCAGAACAACATAAAGACTCAGGAAAGCAGACAGGGGCCCCAGTTTAGCAAGTTAAGTACTAGGGTTCAGGCAAAGAATGAAAAAGAAAACCTTCAGAAAACTTTTTTTTTTAATTTTCTAATCAACTTTTTGAATTTTTTTTTATTTTTTTTTGAACATCATGAAAACATAAGTATAGTAAAATATGAATTTTTTTTTTGCTTTTTTTTTATTATTTTTTTTTTTGCAATAGCAGAAGTGCCTGATGGGTAAAAGGCATTAGAATAAAAGAGGGTCAAACACGAATGTGAAAATCAAGTTAGAGAGAGCATTTCTTTTTTTTTTTTTTTTAGTTTAACGGTAAAAAAAAACTATATATGAAATTCTAGATATATTTGAATTTTTCAATATGATATTTCTGGGAATGTGTTTGATTGAATGTTCTACTGCGACAGACAGGACAGACAGTAGGTGCTTGCAGACAGGTGGTCACTTTTATGAAGCTTACGGTAGGCAATAGGCTTGCGTGATTTTTTTTTTTTAATGACATCCCATAGTGGGTCATGGATATAATTTTTTTTGGTTACTTTTTGTTATACAGATAGATAAGAGACACAAGACAAGAAAAAAAAAAGGAGGGGGGGGGGGGGGGAATTAGACCGATTCTCAGTTAGCCAAATAAAAGTGATTTTGTGGAATCACACAAATGAATGAATAGCAGGGTCTAGTTTTTAGATTTCAAATGCAAAAAATGGAGTCCACCCTAAGTTTCAGAGCTGCCGTGATATTCATGATAACTTGACTCATCTAGAACCTCTAGAAGGAGACCTGAAGAAGGATACACACTTGTAGGCTGGGTATCTATCACCATCTATTTACCCCCCCCCCCACCTCTCGGTCCCCATAGACAGCTCTGAAAAAGAGAGCGGACTAGGTCTTTCTCTGCAATATAACACATGTTGAAATGCTCGGGGGCTGGGTTCTAGGAGAGAAGCTTTTCTATGGTTCTAGGTTTCTCTAAACACAAAAAAAAAGATAAACTAGACAAAGATAAGGACAAGGAAATTCTAGTTTTAGAAACAGATAAAGGAACATTGATATCACCTTACCTGCCTGAAAGGAAAGAAAAGTTAAGGATCATAAAGTGCCATGCTGGATTTTTGTAGAATTTTTAAAAAAATATTTTTTGTACTAGAATATTGTATGTGCCATTGGAGTGATTTAGGCTATACAGAAAGGATCATATACAAGCAGTTTGTTCTTAAGTTGAATTTGTATGTAAGTCAAAACTGTATATTTTATTATTGTAGCTCCAGACAATTTTTTTTTTGGTACTAAATTGGATTTTAAAAATGTTGGGTTGTCATAAGAACCAGGATTAACAATAAAGCTTCATTGCAGACACATTTAAAAACTGCCATATCTGTTTTTTGTAGCCTAGGTCGTCTGTAACTAGGGGTTGTAAGTCGGGTGTTCTTAAGTAGGAGACCGTCTGTATCTGGTTGGCTCTGGTTAGGCACATATGGGCGGTTTCACTTATAGCCAAATAAACTTTAATTTGCCATTGCAAAAAAAAAGGTTCATTCTAAATAAATAAAAATGGACGTGACGCGTTTCGGGCTTACAAACTCTTTTTCAGATAAATTTAACCAAAGTTTTTGAGACCAGGGCCTATGTGCTCTAGGATGTCCCATATTGAAAAAAAAAACTAATCTTTTTTTGAAGTGTAATTAAAAAAAAAAATCACTCACAAAGCAAAGTATATTACCCGTCTGTCATTGAAGAGAAAAAAATCAGATGTTTGGTTACTACAACGCAGATCTTAGAAATAATGGAGTGAAATCTAAGGAAATTGATATGGTAACTGATATGGTAACTTTCATTTGTTACCTGAAATGTCAACCTAAGGCTACATCTACACCAACGTATGCCCGCCAGCCCATAGCCGGGTGGACATACGTCCGGCGCAATGGAGAGGAGGAGGGGTGACCACTCCCCTCTCCATAGAAATGCACGCAAACGGCCATAACACGGGGAAAAATAGGACATATCCTTTCTTTTCTCCATGAACGGAGCGGTACAGTGCCACACGTGTTGCGCCGTATCACTCAGTTCGCCCATTGCCATCTATAGGGGACGTATGCACATACGTCACGCGTATGGTCGTGTGAATGCGGCTTAAGACTTAGAGGGCGTTGGTGATTGGCTGTTCTCTCCTGTCTTGAAATAGTTAAAGGGGAATCGGAACAGGAGGAATTTTAAATTTTTTATTTGCCCTACAGTCTATTGTCCATTGCTATAGGTGGGTCTTTTTCTAATCCGCCATCAGTGTTGGCAGCTGGATCCCTACTTATTACATTTTCATGGAACCTCTTTAGGACATGATTATACTACTCTACAGTATACAACTTCTCTTTTTTGGGGATTAATAAAGTTTTATTGGTTCGTACGGTAAGACTTTATATGGAAATATATATTCAATTATTTCCATTCACTACAATACAACACATGTTTTTGGGGTTTTTAAACCCCCCCCCCCCCCATCTATGTGTAGTGAAAGTACTCTGCATGGAAAAAGGACACAGCGCAGATGCTCATTGTTTTGTGGATATAACAGTTACTACTGCAGATTTTAACTAAAAAATAAAAATTCCCATGGAACTTCTAAAAAAATCCACACCAAACACATGAGGATTCTGTTAAAGATTTGCAATGGGAATGACGGTGAAAAAGTATGTGGGCACAGAACCAGCACGGGCACCGTCATGTCTATATTACTAAGTGAACACCCACAAAGACACTGCTCTCTACTAAGAGGAAATTGGGGTTAAACAAAGATCAGACCTCCATGGGGGATCTGAAGAATGCCATAAAGGACATCAAGGGTGCAAAGTTACCCCTTTAAAGTCAAAGTCAATGGGCTTCCAATCAAGGTATTTTATGAGCCGAAAATGTCCCTGCATTCATTTTTGGAGCGCAAAATTTAACATATCTGGAAATTAAATTTGAGATGATCCCATCACATTGAGGTTGCAGATCTATTTTGAGGTCTATTTTTATTGTCTCTTAAGCATAACAAACATAAGAATAAACAGACGCGTTTCAACTCACTGGAGCCCTTGTCAGCTTGGAAAGGCTCTGGTGAACCGAAACGCGTTGTGTGTTCTCTTATGTTTGTTATATTGAACGGAGAATAAAAATAAATTTTACAGCAATCTTGAGGTACTGGGATCATCTGTAAGCGCAGTGTCCAAAGAGTCCAATGGAGGTGAGAACCTACTGTAGGTTTATTTTTGGAAATGAGCTTTTTATACAAATGGAGTAGAAAACCTAAGAAAGTCAGAAACAGGATATGAAAGTATCTACATAGTAAAGATGATCCCATCACATTGAGGTTGCAGCAAAATGTATTTTTATTCTCTGTTCAGCATAACAAACATAAGAAAAAAACTGAACGCGTTTCGGCTCACCGGAGCCCTTGTCAGGTTTGAGGGGCTCCAATGAGCCAAAATGCGTCGTGTGTTACACTGAACGGAGAATAAAAAGAGATTTTACAGTAATCTTGAGGTGCTGGGATCATCTATAAGTACATTGTCCAAAGAGTCCAATTGAGGTGAAAACCTAGTTTTTTTGGGGGGAAATTAGCTTTTTATACAAATGGGGTAGAAAACCTAAGAAAGTCAGAAACAGGATATGAAAACAGTGAGTTTGCAGCAAAATTTATTTTTATTCTCTGTTCAGCATAACAAACATAAGAATTACAGTATTTTGCGGACTATAAGGCGCACAAAAAATCCTTTGATTTTCTCAGACATCAAAGGTGCGCCTTATAGTCCAGTGCGCCTTATATATGAACCGTACTTACAGACAACAGCTGCCTTAAACTGTGCACAGGTCTGCCACCTGCTGGTCATTCATCCTTATAATCAGGTGCGCCTTATAATCTGGTGCGCCTTATATATGAACCTAGATGTTTTAGCAGACATTTATTGATGGTGTGCCTTATAATCAGGTGCGCCTTATAGTCCGAAATATACAGTAATAGAACGCGTTTCGGCTCACCTGAGCCCTTGTCAACTTTGAAAGTCTCAGATGAGCCGAAACGCGTTGTGTGTTTTCCTATGTTTGTCATACTGAACAGAGAATAACATTTTATTTTCGCTGTAACCTGGATGAGCCGGGGTGATCTGTAAACATTGCTATCTCTAGTCCACATGCACGAGGGAGCAGAGAGTCCAATGGAGGTGAGAACTTAGGGTTTTTACCCCCCGGAGTTGAAAACCCTAAGTAAGTCAGACACAGGGTGTGAAAGTTTTTAAAATAGTAAAGAATAATTTTTGTACGTAAAAATAGTTATCTGTGCTGAAAATGTTCCTTCCCTGTATAGGAATCTATGTATATGGATAGTGACCTATAGCGACCCCCATGGCTGAATGCAGTATATACAGCCGCCCCGCACTTGTCAGAGATGTGATAAAGACACTGTCACCTAGAGGAGCCTAATTGGAGGCAGGGTCAGAAGAGCAGGCAGAGTGTGGAGAGCGGGGCGTGAGAAGGAGAGGGCTGACAGTCCGTGTGTGTGGGCCGGGACATCACTAAATGCATTTAACTCTCTGGCTGCCAAATGCCAGTTAATCGAAGGGTCAAGTCATAGACACATTGAAAATATCGAAATAAAAAGAAATGGAAAGAATAGAGAGCACAAGGATTGTGTCAGATTCTTTGCCTGTTAAGACACATTGGCCATAGTTTATTATTGTCCCTAGTGGTCACAGAGATAAGTACATCTAGAAATAATCCCCCGGGGGTTCTGTGATGTCTGACTGTTTATGTATCTCCTCTGATTATTGGTTGGACACTTTCTATCATGCAAAGAGGAACAGATGCTGTATTAGATGTATGAGATGCCTGCAGCATGTTATAGAGCAGGAGGGACTGAGCAGATTGTACATAGTGTCCTATCTGCAGGCAGCATGTTATAGAGCAGGAGGAGCTGAGCAGATTGTACATAGTGTCCTATCTGCAGGCAGCATGTTATAGAGCAGGAGGGGTGAGAATATTGTACATAGTGTCCTATCTGCAGGCAGCATGTTATAGAGCAGGAGGAGCTGAGCAGATTGTGCATAGTGTACTATCTGCAGGCAGCATGTTATAGAGCAGGAGGAGCTGAGCAGATTGTACATAGTGTCCTATCTGCAGGCAGCATGTTATAGAGCAGGAGGAGCTGAGCAGATTGTACATAATGTCCTATCTGCAGGCAGCATGTTATAGAGCAGGAGAACTGAGAAGATTCTACACAGTGTCCTATCTGCAGACAGCAGGAGGAGCTGAGCAGATTGTACATAGTGTCCTATCAGTAGGCAGCATGTTAAAGAGCAGGAGGAGCTGAGCAGATTGTATACAGTGTCCTATCTGCAGGCAGCATTTTTAGAGCAGGAGGAGCTGAGAAGATTGTACATAGTGTCCTATCTGCAGGCAGCATGTTATAGAGTGGGAGGAACTAAGCAGATTGTATATAGTGTCCTATCAGCAGGCAGCATGTTATAGAGCAGGAGAGGCTGAGAAGATTGTACATAGTGTCCTATCTGCAGGCAGGATGCTATAGAGCAGGGGGAGCTGAGGAAATTGGACATTGTGTCCTATCTGCAGGCAGCAAGTTATAGAGCAGGAGGAGCAGAGCAGATGGTAGACAGCGTCATATCTACAGGAAGCATGTTTTAGAGCAAAGGAAGCAGAGTGGATTGTTAAATTGCTGTGTGGGGAAAAATTCAATACATGGTTGGTCCCTTTTAGTGGCTGAAAGCTATGTTTATGTCTCAGGGGTCTCTTGGGCAGAATTGACAAGTTATACTGAATCCTTGTACACAAAGCTACATATCAATCAGCTTCGCCCCTCCTGCTTTATAACATGAAGCCAGTTTATTGGACAGTATTCATCATCTCTGTCTCATCTGTTTAACCCCAATATGCTAATGAGGCAGCTGGTGCATCGGGGAACAGCACCCAGAGCCCCGCTATGCACCCATAACACATCTCCTTCTCTTTCCAGTGTCACCTGATGAATGATGAATCTCCTACTTATCAGAAATGGGGTGGCCCCGGCAGCGCTCCGGGTGCTGAGGACACGTCCCATCTGCCCCCAACTGCCTCATTAACATACGGAATAAAACAGGAATTTCTCTGTATCTCAGATTAGGTCGGGCACCTATTAACTAAGCAACACCTTTCAATGTTTCTGCTTATTTAGTGGTAAATATACACCTTCCATTCTGCTGACAGTCAGTCATCTATTAGTGTTACCTGGAGGACTTAGGTGTCTAGTAAACTACATAGTCAGGGGCGCCGGTGTGAAGCTAAGTACTTAACAGGGAACTAAATTTAGGAAAGACTGAACGTAGGACTTGATAACAATGTGCTGCGCAGAGGGAGAGACGAAGCACCTGGGTCTCACACCTTCCCCGCACATTGTTACGGGAAAGATATCCTGGTAGGTGGAGATGTCATCCTTGGATACAGACACCATAAATGAGGTCTATGAGCCACCGGGGACTTTCCAAGGAAGTTTGAGGGAAGGGTATAGGGTAAAAGGGGTTAATCCAGTATTGCACTTTCTGATAGACAACATATGACACCATCAGATTACATTCAATCTCAGAGTTATCTTGCTTGAATTGCAACTGCAATAGATAAAAAACGTGAAATAATTGATGGTTATTGCAGACAGTACATAATATTTCAGTGTTATAATAAGTGCAGCCTATTAAATTGACCTATTTGATTAATAGGCTCAACTCAAGATCAGCAATGGATTGCCTATTGGTTATAAGGGGGAGGGGGGGGGGGGCTGCAGGGAGATCAAAGCTAGCGGGTACACCCGGGGTCATGTGACTGAATGGGGCACAGATCCCACAGAAAGGGGGTAAATTTATGACTGACAGAGATTGCAGAAACATATCTTGTTTAATCCCTGAGCTGAGTGGTTTTGCTGAAATAACAATTATAACATTCAGGACCTTCTGAAAGCTAGATTGCTTCAGCCTGCCATTGATAAACACATTACACAGAGTTTTCTGAACTGTCCAGACAGGACTAATCAACCTGAGCTGGATGACTCATACACAGCAGCTGGGGGATGGTGCAGGGATTGATTACTTCTGCCTGTCAGGCACAACACAGTGATTATATTATTCTCTGGAGTATTGCAGAATTAGGGTAAGAGGAGAAGTCCTGGAGCAGCCACAGGAGTGACAGAGCCTTATTAGCATAATTTTATAATTGTTTTTTCTGCAAAATCACTCAGTTCAGGGATTAAACAAGATATGTTTCTGCATCAGTGTAGCTACAGCATTCTCAAGGTATGTATGCTTCATAATGCATCAAATCAAGTAGTAGATTTCCTTTAAGGTCGTGAAGTTACCTCTTAAATGATACCCTAAGGAAGAAGATGACCCCAATAGGACAATACGGGGCACTAAGGGTGCAATAAATCCAAAACTTCTAAATGGGTTATTCTAATTCTATATATCCAGGTCATCAAGGTCATTTTGTGATTTTGGAAATGTGATAGGAGAGGAGAAACTCCACTAGAGATGAGCGAATCCTCCAAGAAAGCAGAAAGGTCAGGATTATGGTTGGTGTTAGGGTTAACATTATGGTTAGAATTAGGGTTCGGGTTAACCCTAACCTAGACCCTAAAATTAAACCTAAGCCATAGAAAAGTGTAGAAAATTAAAATGAGATAGGACCTCAAACTGTGTGTTAGAGAGGGTTAGGGACAGTTGGAGAAACATTGGTTCATCCCAAATCTACAAATCAGCAAGTAGATTTGTTCATCTCTAATTCCTATAATGAATTAATCGGTCACACGAATTTTACGGTTTTGTCGTCAAAAATGAAATAATGTGCGCTCTAGCTATCGAAGGAAGAGGTTGGTTGGACTTTATAGTTGAAGGTTGTGTCTAGGAAGGGAACTTCATCCTAGACTGGGTGTCATAGTTTTTTTTCCAGAAGAGTTGGCCATCATGCACCTAAAGATATGGTTACAGTTAGGGAAAGGTGAAAGGACATGTGCCCATGTACTGTATAATACTACATTCAGACGGCCGTTGGGGGACGTATATGCGGCCAACACATATATGTCGGATATAAGCCCCCCATAGACCGGCAATGGGCGCACGGGGCCATATGGAGCAGTACGGTGGTACACAGGTGCGGGACCATAACGTAGCTGGGAGAAAGATAGGACATGTCCTATCTTTCGCCAGAATATGGCGCCGTGCGCCATATATCGCTACGGAGAGTGGCGGGGGAGGAGACGTCATGTGCCCACCGTGCTACGGTACGGCAGGCACACATTTGTCTGAATTTAGCCTATCTCCTAGATCATGTGGCTACAAAGGGGTCATTAGAGAATGTGGGCCAAGTTCTACTTGGTCTCATGATCTTTGGGTGGCAGAACTTTCCAGAAGAGCCACATTGTTACCAAACATGGTAGTAAATGCAAACACTATAATCCTCTGGGATTTATCTCAACATTTCTATTAGCGCTAAACATTTTTCATTTTTAGTTGAAAATGGGTACCAAATAACATTTGAGCAATGCATCGCTGATCTTATTAGAAGGTCTCTAAGATCACCTTGAAATCTGGAAGAAATAGGACATGAAATATCGTAGTGCTAACGATCCAGTTCTAATGGTCTAGACACCACTCCTAAACGAATACTTACAGAACTGTGATATGGGTGCGTCGAGTTGCGGTACGTTTCCTCCCTTGGCATTAAGTTTCTGAACCTGAGTCGGCGGCACAGGTTTATGAGATTGACCGGTGGCTCTGTACATCGCTTGGACCCACAAAATTCTATCTTGTTCGTCGTCGCTTGCGAAGATCACGGTGTCACCTTCTTTGACTGCATTGAAGAATGATCTTCCTCCCTCTAAACCTGAGAAAACATTACAAATAGTCCAGTTTAAACAAAAAGAGACCCAGAAGAACCGGATACATCTAAGCAAATATTCAGTATACTGTTGTTAAAGGTCCAATGGACATGAAGAAGACTTCGAAGGTCTATTTTTGTTCCAGGTCTTCTGAAATCTGTACACCACCAGGGCCATCATATGGGGCTCAAAACCTAAAATTATATCTTGTAGCTCAAAGAACCAAACACGTATATACTTACCTGGCTGTGGATCTGTGTAGTCCACCGTGTACCCATCCAGTTGGAGGAGCTCCTGTGGTTCTGCTTTTTTCTCTCGGTAACTGCACATGGCAAATGTGTATTGACTGACCTAGACAATAAAAATCAGAAGATCACTCTGTGAACCAAATATAACTATGAGAAGAAGAACATTGTCCAGGGACACCATAGTCATGAAGCTTTGCCTTTGTATAGTCAGTCAAATGGGTCAATTTAAAGGTGGTGTCTAGCTGAGGACATGTTTTAAGGGGGTTTCGACATAAAGGGTGGATAAGAAATAATGGTCTGCTTGCTTGAAGAACATCAACTCTGGTTCCTCCAGTGATCATGATAATGGGGGTCCCTGAGTCCACCCTTCTAAACTTCTATGGGACCTACAGTGATTGACAAGTACTGCACTCCACCAGTCCCATAGAAGTGGTCATGCATGAGAACTACTGCTCCATCCACACAAATAACTTGGAGACCCCACTCTATGTATTTTCTAGGGGGGTCCAGCATTTGGATCGTCAATGATCGGGCATTAGACATCTTCCCTGTGGAAAAGTTATGTGCGCAGGAAAATCCACTTTAATAGAAGGCGACCTCATTTCTGGCTGCCATTGTTCAGATAGACTCAAGTTCTGACTTGAGGACCAGTAATGTTAAAGGTATTTTCTAGGAGACCCACAAAAGTATACACCATGGTTTCGGCTTCCCAGAATTAACGTTCATATTTTCCCCAGTTATCTGTAGTTTTACAGAAATTTCATAAATTGATTTTTATGCACGTAACCTTCTAGGTGCCCCAGGGGCGGAGTCATGTCTGTAGGTGTCTGCACCTGTTTCCTTCTTTCTACACCTTCCTTCTACAAGAGATTTCAATCATAATGTGAGGGGCGGATAAAGAAGAACACAGGTGCACCAGTAGACACGGCCCCGCCTCTAGTGCACCGAGCAGCTCGATAAAGATCAAATTTTCTCTGGGTTCACAGGAACTAGTATTCTCTCTCTGTCACCAGCGTTGCTGATACATTTCATGAGCACAGATCTTTCTTCATGAAACACTTTCTTATATGTTTGTATTTCTTAACTTATCTAGAGGAAACTCCCTCCTCCTCACTGAAGCTTTTTTCAGGGTGCTCGCTCCCTAACACAAGCAGATGCCAGATACTAATGTGTTAATACAATCAGGGGGATTTTGCCGCACAAAAACATATTTTCCTTATTTATGCTACCAAAGCAACACATGTTTTCTAATGAAAATGATCAGGGATCGGTATTAACACTTGGATGGCTTCTACTATATCTCCAGATATCTACTAGAGGAATATATCTCATATCAATCTATCTGTTATCTATAAATCTATCTATCTATCTATCTATCTATCTATCTATCTATCTCCTATCTATCTATCTCCTATCTATCTATCTCCTATCTATCTATCTATCTATCTATCTATCTATCTATCTATCTCATATCTATCTATCTCATATCTATCTATCTATCTATCTATCTATCTATCTATCTATCTATCTATCTATTTCATACTTATCTATCTTGTATCTATACATCTATTATCCATCTATCTATCTCATATCTATATATCTCATATCTATCTATCTTTCTATGTATCCATCAATATATTGATTTGTCTAGGATGACCAGGATGAAGGACTGTAAACCAAGCACACTGACATACTGGTGTACGTCCCCTCTGTCAGGAACCGCTCTTCTTTTATCTTTTTATGCCCTTGTTTTTAGGAGAAAAGGCTTTAAAAATGATTCAAATGAGTCTGAGTGGTAACAAGCTCCATTAAATCCAATGGAGCCTAGGGTCCCTAAGATTCATTTGCATAATTTTTAAAGTCTGTTTTACTAAAAACAAGGGCATAGGAAGCTAAAAGAAGAGCGGATCCTGCCAGAGGGGGAACACACCAGTATGTCAGTGTGCTTGGTTTACAGTCCTTCATCCTGGTGGTAGATGTCCTTCAAATGTCTCTACATCTAGCTGTTTAGATCTATTTATATTTGTATCTATTATTGTTTGCTGTTATGTACCCACTGAAAATGTTTAATCTCCTAATTATCTGAATATCTGGACTGCTAACAACATTTTTGTTTATTTCTCTGTCTAATCTAATATATTTATTGATAATGCACTGCAAAGGGAGGAAAGGTCAAAATTCAAAACTATTCAAAAGTAAAAGTATTCAAAACTGTGACAGATCAATGTAAATCTCGATTTCTCTACATCTATGTAGCCAGATGTACAGAGTAAAAGGAGACAGCAATAAGATATAGGTATAAAAGTGACAGCTACCAGCAAATATCAATCTGATTCACATATTTACACATTCTATATATCTATCAACCTACTGATACATCTATTTACCGGTCTATATATCAATATAAGTATCTATCTCTTATACTTTAATAACTTGTATCTAGATCATATAAATCTATATAGATTTACTTATGTCATATATTTCTATTTTCTACCAATTTAATTCATCCAATGGGCCACATTTATCACTTTTGTGCGCCTAAGTGTAGTAGTTGCGCCTAAATTCTGGCGCACTGTTTTGCCAGAATTATCACCAACTGTGATAAGGTAATTTCCTGCCTCTTATTAATCACTTTCCTTTAACACAGTTTGGGCGCAATTTTGGCGCAGTTTAGGCGCAATGTTAGATTCAGGCACTTACATGTAATCCTGCTACAAGCTCCTCTCTGCTTCTCCCGCAGCCCAGAAATGAAGATAACACTCACAGCAGCACCCAGGTGTGTGACACCCTGCACCCAGTGACCTCCTCAGCAGGGGCTTCTCCTGGAGGGGATCCCCCAGTGCTGGTCTCCTGCTGCACCCCTGTAATTCTGCACAGTATCCCACTCAAAAACACTGGTGATACTGTACAGAATTACATGGGGACACTTATATGTAGTATCTGCAACATTCTGCAAACTTCTGCAACATTCTGCAAAGTTCTCTTCTCTCTTGGTTTGAGCCCAGGAGTTTGCAGAATGTTTTGTAAATAGAAGGTGATGAACTGTAAATAGAGTCTGCAGCTCCTGTCTGCAGTGTATCTAATGTATTTATTATATGTTCCAGTGTCTGGCTGAGCTCTGCTGCTAGAAATAAGCTTTTCTGCAAAGGGGCTCAGTGCTTTCTTCTCAGATAACGCCACCTTCGGGCTGGAGTGTTTTTGCGCCTAAATGAAAATGTTGCAAGTGATGAATATCATTAGGCGCAGCAAAACATCTGGATTGGTAAGATAGATGAGGGAAAGCTGCTTATTTTTGCTGCGCGGATAGTTTGGCGTTTAGTCGCAAAAATGGCGCAAAAACGGTGCGCCTGAATGAAATGGCACAAAAACAACAGAAAAAACGAGTGATACATGTGGCCCAATATCTATTTTCTATCCTTCTATCATCTATCTTTCTATCTATCTCCTATCTATCTATCTATCTATCTATCTTATATCTATCTATCTCATATATATCTGTCTATCTATCTATCTATCTATCATCTATCTATCTCATATCTATCTATCTACCTATCTCATATATATCTGTCTATCTATATATCTATCTATCTATCTATCTATCTATCTCCTATCTATCTATCTATCTCCTATCTATCTATCTATCTACCTATTATCTATCTATCTATCTCATATATATCTGTCTATCTATCTATCTACTATCTATCTATCTATCTCCTATCTATCTATCTACCTATTATCTATCTATCTATCTATCTATCTCCTATCTATCTATCTATCTATCTATCTATCTATCTATCTATCTATCTATCTATCTATCTATCTATCTATCTCTAATCCCCTACCTATCATCTATTTATTATCTATATATGTATATTTCTATGATCTATCTACCTCTTGTCTATCTAAAAATGGAAACCAGCAGCACAGCTCTAGGAGTGACGGCCGCTATCCCAGGACACGATCACTAAGTCCCACTTGTAATACAAGAGTGAATAAACCAGTTTTATCTTTTCCCAGTTTGCTGCCTATTTTTTGTTTTATCCATCAATCTACATGTCATCTCTCTCTTATCCATCTCTCTCTCTCACTATTTGGCCTGATATGACTTCTTCCCCCGTCTTATACATCTGACCTGCCCCCCCCCTCCCTGTATCTTTCCCGCCGTCTCTTCCCGTATAAATGACGTCCACTAAATCGTCTGCTCCTAACATTAACCCTTTCCCTGGCAGCTACCTTTTTTTTTCAATCAATTATCAATCCACAATGAAAGTTGGTGACACAAGTATCATTTATTATTCCGGGTCCTTGGCACGGAATATTCTCCGACGCTCTGAAGCCTCGTCATTCACATGAGACAATCTCGGGAGTGACACCTTGTCACAAACAATGCCAGTTTGAGTCGTAGGTGCCAGTCATGGGAAGGCGAAGCCGACTGATCCCTGCCGAGTGCTGTAAATGGCAGCTTTCACTCCTGAGCCTTCCCTTCCTCCTGACACGATACATTCAATGTCAGGGAGATGACGGCGGCCCCCGGTGGCTGCGGGGGGCTGTGTCAGGCTCTACAATGGCCTCCAGGAAGCAGCCAGGCTCCATCAAAACCCCAGCTTGAATTTTAGCATTTCACAAATCTGGAAGGAGACTGTTAGAAAGCCGAGGATTCTCCGAGCTGCAGGCAAGGAACTCACAGGGAAATTTACTGTCAAATAATTTCAAGGTTGTGTCACATCCCGCGCCCCTGACATCATCTTATCGGTTTGGACGGTTTTTTGACCCCTGGAATAAACCTTCGATTTGGACATTTGTTGTAGAGACTTCTGCGCCCGTGTGTCGGATGTGTGTGGGGGGGAAATGAAATGCAAATTTGTATCTGGGGAGGAATGAAGGATATCGGGTTGGACGTGACGGATTTACGGAATACAGGACGTCTGGTAATTAATGGCGGCACGCTGGGACATGTTACAGGGGCACGATATGTAAAGTGTGGGCGGCTCACCACGCGCTGCCTTCATTAAGTAGAGTGCGCCCTCTAGTGATGGAACAGGGGAAGATGCAGAATGAAGTGTGCAGAATTACAGGGGCAGATAATAATAATAATTCTTTATTTATATAGCGCACACAGATTACAGAGCTTGCCAAAAACCCTTTCCCCAATGGGGTTTACAATTTGATCAACCTAACAGCATGTTTTGGAGTGTGGGAGGAAACCGGAGGACCCAGAGGAAACCCATGCAAACACGGAGAGAACATAAAAAACTGTTTGCAAATGTTGACCTAAGTGGGACGTGAACCCAGGACCTCAGTGCTGCAAGGCTGTAGTGCTAACCACCGAGCCACCGGGCTTCCCATATGGGGAGAATGTAGCCATAGTCCAACAATGTGCGACAGCTTTTTTTAAAATTAATTTTGAGCACTTTTTTTTGTTTTATCCATGGGCTGATTTCCTCTACATTAATTATGCTTTTAATTTTGCACAATTTTTGGCGCACCCTATAAAAACGGTTTGCTACGACACATCTAATACATCTACGCCGGTTGCCGGGCCCTGCAGTTGGCAGTAATGCCCCTCACCTTCACAGTGTATATAGCCTATGCCCGTTCCAGCACAGGCTTCGGGACAATTCTAATCCCAGTCACAACTGGCATAGAAGTGCTCCTGCCACCGCAGTGCAGTACTGTCAACCCCCGGGATTTATCAGGAGGTACCTTCATACCCTGGAACCAGGGCCGGATTAAGGGTGATGGGAACCCCTGGGCGCAAACTGGTTGGGGCCCTTCCAACAATGTTTTTGGGATTGCCAGCCAGCTTCTGTAGTATACAGCCTGCCAGCCCCCTGTATTATATAGCCAGCCAGCCCCTTGTAGTATATAGCCAGCCCCCTGTAGTATATAGCCAGCCAGCCCCCTGTAGTATATAGCCTACCAGCCCCCTGTAGTATACAGCTGCCAGTCCCATGTAGTATACAGCCACCAGACCCCTGCATCTGTGATCTCCCCTAGCGATGGCAGCTGTGTCTCACTGACACAGCTGACATCCTAGACCCCTAAGTGCGATGTGGGTGACCACGGGCACACAGAGACAGTCAGCGACTCAGCTGAGTGGAGTTGCTGAATGTCGGAAACTGGCCGGGCCCCTTTAAAAGTGAAAGTGGTGGGGGCCCCGGGGCTCGAGCCCCGGGAGCACCTCCTTTAATCCAGCCCTTCCCGGAACATTTATACCCGGCGTATGATAAATGTGCCCCATCATGGATCAACATCTGTCCACAGGCGCAGTTCCAAGATGAATTAGGCACAAAGCAGGAAACCCAGTGAGTAGTGAGCTTCAGAAAATACACAAAGAAGTTGCAAAAAATACGTAAAAAAAGAAAAAAAAGCTGAAAAAAAGACACATCTGCCCCTATATGCTTAAGAATGGGGAAGGGGGGGGGGAGGCGGTGTTCAATATTAAAACTTTAGGGAGCCTAAGAGGGTCTAGACGTTATCTCTCATATGATACAAGGAGACCGGAGAGAAATAACCATACATTATAGTTGGGGGATCCACTGCAGATTTTACATTGGGGTCCAGAAATTTCTAGATACATCTCAACTTCTAGCAGTTATATACTGTGGCTAAATGGATTTTCCAGCATTACTGAAAAACCTGCTGGACATCATAAAAAAACACAAAAAAGAAACAACTCTGGTGCCACCGGATTACCAGAAAAATCCTGATCTTGCATTTTTTTGTAGATTTTTTTAACAAATCTGTGAGTTTCCTAGTTAAGCTATAAAACCCCTTCAAGCTGAAGTATAAAAATAACTTCTGGGGTTTAATGCAGAATCTCTGATGGGACCCGCTCCTACCTATTACATTGGTCTAATGGGTTATATCGTCTGATAGATAGAAAGTAGTAATTAGGCAGCACTCCAAAATAAAGTAAATAATTCTTGATGTAGTCGACCATGCCGCCTTTAGTACTGGTTGACTTTCTGGATTTTGTCCATATGATTGCACCCGCCCTTCTATTAGTGCAGTATATATGATGTGTAGGATTAGACAGATACTGATGGACATTATTATTGTGATTCTCTGCTGCCACCTGCTGGTCTAAATGAGAACTACAAAAAAGCCACAAAATCTGTTCTCATCCTGATATTGAGCTTTGTATTTTAATCTTACAATTGTTAAAAAAAATGATATAAAACTACGAGAAGATGTCCCTTATGTTGTAATTCCTGATTTTGGAATGACACATGTCCTATTAATCTAAAGTTCATATATCCCTTCAAGATTTGTTTTTTTATTATTTACCTAAAAAAAACATGTATATTTTAGACCTTAACCCTAAAAAGCATCCTTACCCAGTAGAGTCTTTAAATTTCGCTCTTATTTTGTGTTCCTATTGTTAATGCTCCTTAAAGGGGTTGAGGCTGGCAAGGTCATCAGAGTGATGAATGGAGCAGCTGGACAGCTGTTAATTTGGGGTCTATGTGACCCCATGGGTCCACATGTTGTGACTTATGCTGTATATGAGATATAACTTGTAGACCTAGGGGTGTATATTGTTATAAGTAGCAGAACAGTGTTAAATAGATTTAGAAGTGTCCTCACACTGCTGTGCTCTCAGCTCTCTAACTGTAGCCATTCTACAGCTCCTTCCCTCTGTAGTCTTCTCTGTGTTTAGTAAAGCATAAGAGAGGTCCATTTCACAGTCCTGCTGCTACCAACACACACAAAAATACAATTACACATCTCTCCAGGAACAACACCTAATACTCTCTGCAAGGAAAACAGAGCACAGCAGTGTGAGGACACCCCCAGTGCACTTGTAGAAGCTACAATACTGGAATATAAATCCGCAATTCACAGTCCTGCTGCTGCTAACAACACACACACATAGGTCTGGTAACACAGCTCTCTCTTTTAGGCGTCGTCTCTCTCCAGGGATGATACCTAACACTGTCTGCAAGGAAAACAGAGAACAGCAGTGTGAGGACAACCCCCCCCCCCTCCACCGGTGCACTTGAAGAAGCTACAATACTAGAATATAAATCCGTATTTCACAGTCCTGCTGCTACACATCTCTCCAGGGACGATAACTAACACTGTCTGCAAGGAAAACACAGCACAGCAGTGCGAGGACAACCCCCTCCCACTAGTGCTCTTGAAGAAGCTACAATACTGAATATAAATCCATATTTCACAGTCCTGCTGCTACACATCTCTCCAGGGACGATACCTAACACTGTCTGCAAGGAAAACACAGCACAGCAGTGCGAGGACAACCCCCTCCCACTAGTGCTCTTGAAGAAGCTACAATACTGAATATAAATCCGCGTCCCTGGAGAGATGTTGTAGCGACAGGACTGTGAAATACGGATTTATTTCTAATATTGTAGCTTCTTCAAGAGCACTAGTGGGTGGGGGGTTGTCCTCACACTGCTGTGCTGTGTTTTCCTTGCAGACAGTTGTAGTTATCGTCCCTGGCGAGATGTGTAGCAGCAGGCACGGGAAATACGGATTTATATTACTAATTTAGCTGTCTTCAGGTGCACCGGTGGAGGGGGGGGGGGGGGGTGGGGTTCCTCACACTGCTGCCGCTCTGTTTCCTGGAGACAGTGTTAGGCATAATCCCTGGAGGAGAGACAATACCTAACAGAGAGAGCTGTGTTACCAGACCTTTGTGTGTGTTGTTAGCAGCAGCAGGACTGTGAATTGCGGATTTATATTCCATTATTGGAGCTTCTACAAGTGGTGGGGGGTAGGGGTCTTCACACTGCTGTGCTCTGTTTTCCTTGCAGAGAGTGTTAGGTGTTGTTCCTGGAGAGATGTGTAATCATATTTTTGTGTGTGTTAGTAGCAGCAGGACTGTGAAATGTGGATTTTCTGTATATTCCAGGGTTTAACAGCAACTGGAGCACTGGGGGGGGGGGGGGGGGGTCCTCACACTTCTGTGTTCTAAGATCTCTGCCCTTCACTGCTCCAGAGCACCTCTCTTATGCTATACTAAACACAGAGAAGACTACAGAGGCAAGGTGCTGTAGAATGGTTACAGTTAGAGAGCTGAGAGCACAGCAGTGTGAGGACACTTGGAGAAGTTACAGTCCCGGAATATAAATCTATTTTACACCTTTCTGCTACTTGTAATAATAAACACCCCTATGTCTACAAGTCACCTCTCTAGTACAGCTATATCACAACATGTGGACTCATGGGGTCACATAGACCCCAAATAACAGCTGTCTGTGGTCCATTCATACTCTTGCCGACCTTGCAGCCTCACCCCTTTAAAGAAGCCTAAACATAGAACACAAACAAATAATAAAGCGAAATTTAAAAGACTTCTAGGGGTAAAAAAATTTGATTGTGAAAGTTCCGATAGATTGGCGCTAGGGGAGGACTACAGGGAGTTGTCATGAGGAGGGTCATACAGGTTGTGTAAGGGCAAGGATGCTTTTTAGGTAAGTTAAGGATATAAAATATATTGTTTAGGAAATATAAAAAAAAACATCTGAAGGGAATATATGAACTTTAGATTAATAGGACATGTGTAGAGATGAGCGAGTATACGTCCGAGCTTGAGTGCTCGTCGAGTATTAAGGTACTCAGAAAGGCTGTTGCTCGGGACGCGTATATTCCCTGCATCGAGATTCGAGCTTATTAAAAAAAAAAGTTGACAGAACAGGAAGAATAGAATAAAAACAGGGAAAACAGGATCATTTAAGTGAAAAACACGCGAAAAACACAGTGAAGAATAGATTACAGATGTCGCGACATGCTGATGACTTGTCGGGAGATACGCGCGGAACGGTAGGAACAAAATAGTAGTGAAGAACACATGATGAAAGAAAAACGGGGGGGGGTGGAACAGGCAGAGCCATCGGGGAACAGGACAGAGGACCATGGCGGGGAGCGGACAGAGACACCGGGGAGAGAACGAGAGTAGAAGTGAGGAGCACACCAGACATCTGGGAGCAGCACATATAACATGATCCCACACTGCAACTGGTGGGGTGAGGCCTATTCAAAGGTGGGTAGCAGGATAAGGTAGATAAGATAAGCTTGAAGAATTTTTTTTTTAAGATAGACGATACCTAACACTGTCTGCAAGGAAAACACAGCACAGCAGTGCGAATAGTGTAGTATTTCACAATCCTGCTGCTACTAAAAACACACTAAACGTACGGTTAAAATGCATAACACTGGCTGCAGTCTATATTGTCAGACTCACACCTGCTGACGGGTTCCCTTTCAGTTATACAAGAAGATACTATGTAACGGAGCTCTGCTACACCGGACGATCTCTGCAGTGATATATATTTGTAGCGAATCTGTGACAGCGTTTTCTGTTACAATTCATTCTGCTCTTCTCATCCTGGATTTGATGAGTGAATTGAACGCTTTGGCCTGAGGACACAGACAGGGAAGCGTTCAGGACCACTCACTATAGGCTGCCCCCCCCCTACACATAGGCTGCCCCCCCCCCCCCCTATACTCACCCCTATGGCGGCCATACTCATCCATTACATGTGGTGGGCAGCTGCCTGGTCAGGAGTCATGTCACATGTCAGGTGCCTCAGTGGCGCCCCCTCCCCTCCTCCTCCATTATAACAAATACTTTTAGGCTTGAAATGCGAGAGCAGCAGCAGCAGGGACGGGGAGCTCAGGGCTGTGCTTGTCACATCGCCGCCTCCGAGCAGATGATGTGACAGAGAGAGGGACGTATTCTAGCGAGGTCACTGATAAATTATTTATTGACACCACCAAAATTGTTGGGAACATGAAAGTCAGAGAAAAACTGCAGAATGACCTTCAGTCTGAGCGATAGGACGACTTTCATGAGACGTCCCTGAAGATGACTTCACTCACATCTCATATGATGGGCAAAAAGCAGGGGCGTAACTTGAGGGGGTGCAGAGGGTGCGGTCGCACCTGGGCCCAAGAGGTTTAGGGGGCCCTTATGGTGTCACTTTCCCATATGAGAAGACTATTACTATATATCATACATTATAGTCGGGGGCCTGGCACAGACTTTGCACTGGGGCCCATCAGCTTGTAGTTACGCCACTGCCAAAAATAGCGCCACAGCTGCACTCAGGTTGTGTAGGGTACTGCAGCCCAGACCCTTCCACTTCATTAGAGCTGAGCTGGAATAAAGCTGACAGGTTTATCTACTCTGGTACAACCAGCTACATATAACTCAATATACCCTGATACAATACAGACAACTTGTGGCGAGGGACGAATGGTGCAGTCGTAACCGGGCCCAAGAGGCCAAGGGGCCCCATATTGTGTACGGTACAGCGCATCACAGCCGCACACCAGAGCTTATCTTTATAAATCCTTTGGGTGCAGGCACCATCATACGCTGTGGCTGGCGCACTTAGCGTTAGTGTATTAGAAATGTGGCCCAATATGTTTCTGAGACTGCAGATTCCGACTACGCAGGGTGCTTCTGTAGTCTGTAACCATGGTGACACATAGATCTGCATAAGATCTGTCGATTATAAAATTATATATCACCCACCCAATCAACTGCCCCCCCATCCCCGTTTCCCGAACTGGAGGGAGAGACTGACAATCCTGACCTAATAGTGACAGGGATACACAGGGGGGGGGCTTCGGGAGAGGGAGCTTTTAACCTTCTAGCAACATCCAATACAATAATCTTATATTTATTAGTGGGACAATTCTTTTAAAAGTGATGTCAAGAAATTACCTGGACCAAGACGAAAAATCGTTTTTTCCATCTCTTCCACACGTTTTTACCAATCGCCCATAAATACCTGGGGAAAGGGAAAAGCAAATTAGCAAAGAACCTTTTTTTTTTTCCAGGAACAGCTCCACCCTTGTTCATAGGCTGCGCCTGGTATTGCAGCTCATCTATATCCTTTGTAGTGGAAATATCAGACATCAGATCTGAAAAAAATTTGGTCTGATCTTAAAAAAAAACCCCAAATAATTATATAATATATAATTCTGGCGATGAAGACAGAGGTGGGATCTGCAGAAAAATCTGAGGGTGACTGTGGCTTTGCAGTTTTATGTGTTTTATATTTGATTTGTGTTTGTTTAGATCATTATTATTATTATTATGTTTTATTAGAAATGTTCCTGATGATACCTGATTAAAAAAAACGCAGTGACCTGCTGAAATCTCTAATGATCAATTCTGTAGGGGAACCTATTTCCCTGCAGCGCCACCACAGGACAAATGAAGAACTACTCCTGTGAAGTCCTCCAGAAAGTTACATAAGACATACTGGGGCAGATTTACTTACCAGGTCCTGTCACGATCCAGCGCCGCGTTCTCTGCGGAGGATTCGGGTCCGGCCGGGATTCACTAAGGTAGTACCTCCGATGTCCACTAGGTGTCGCTGCTGCGCTGAAGTTCATCTGATTGCCCTGAAGTTCACCGTCCTCCGCTGGGTGCAGGTAAGCGTGTGTCAAGCGACACTTTTTTTTTTAAATGCAGCGGTTTTTCCGAATCCGTAAGGTTTTTTTACGGCCACGCCCCCGATTTCCGTTGCGTGCATGCCGGCGCCGATGCGCCAGCATCCGAATGCGTGCGCCAAAATCCCGGGGCAAGTCAGGGAAAATCGGCGCAAAACGGATAACACGTCGGGAAAACACGAATCGGGCCCTTAGTAAATGACCCCCATTGGGGCTCATTTACTAAGGGTCCGAACGCCGCACTTTCGTTGGGTTTCCCGAATATTTACGATTTGCGCCGAATTGCCCTGGGATTTTGGCGCACGTGATCGGATTGTGGCGCATCGGCGCCGGCTTTCACCCGACAGAAATCGGGGGGCGTGGCCATGGGACAACCCGACGGATTAAAAAAAAACGTGCAATTAAAAAAAAAAAACGATTTGTGACGCAAGATCAAGCACTCACGTGCACCGGGAAGAAGAAGGTGAACTCCGGCGGACCTCAGTGCAGCAGCAGCATATCAGGCGCACGTGAATACCGGCAGACCCCAATCCACGTCGGACAATGCGCCGTGGCATCACGACTGGACCGGTCAATATTATATATATATATGTATTTTTTTTTATTTAAAATTTTAAATTTAAAATTACATTCGAACTTGAACATTTTGTATAAAAATATCTCTATAGTGCACAGTGAGTATATATGGATTTTAGGCTTGTGTAAGAAGATGGATTTTGATGACTACGTGGTTCGGGGGTTGAGTATTTTTTGGTGTTTTATGCTGTTTTCATATCACATTCTATTTCTCAGATTGATTTCTATGTTAAGGACAAAAGAGGCAAAGTCTCAGCTGTGCGGATCCAGTGCGGTCAGGACTCCTAAGGTGATGCCTATAGACCGGACAATTTCACTATCAATCACTGATGGAGCCCGGACCTCAGATCACTGGTCTCAGGGATGACTTGTCCACAGGGTCTCCTAATGATAATGGCAGCGCTAGGACCTTCTCCGGGAGGATGTGACACAGGATATGATCCGTATTCCGATATAAAGTTCTAGAAAGATGTAACCTACTCGCAGCTGAACTCAATATGAGGACAGTGAACTCCTTTACTATGATATTAAAGGGATATGACAAGTGATGGATTAGCAGATAATCAGTAACAATCAATGGAATCTTTCGGAATCTTCACATTGCTGAAAATGTAACAATATCCTGAAGATTAGGGAAATTATTACAGTTTCTGGATACTGCAAAGAACCCAAAATATCTGATCATCCGAAATCTAGAATATCTAGTCATTATATATATAAAGGGGCATTGCAAAAAACATAAAAAGTTAAAATGAAATCTTGCTTACAGGCGGTCCCCTACTTAAGGACACCCGACGTACAGACAACCCCTAGTTACAGACGGACCCCTCTGCCCACTGTGACC
Organism: Engystomops pustulosus; assembly: GCA_019512145.1. Lineage (NCBI taxonomy): Eukaryota > Metazoa > Chordata > Amphibia > Anura > Leptodactylidae > Engystomops > Engystomops pustulosus. Next base: position 82,975,395 of record CM033649.1, read on the forward strand.
TCTGGTGAAGCTCTCTGGGTGTTACTATAGTCCCAGACTGCAATGATCAGCTGTAAGGTGTCAGTAATGAAGCTTTATTGATGATCCTTGGTCCCATTACAGCAAAAAATTTTGAAACTACAATTGTCACTGAGACAAAAATCTTTTTGTCTGTATCTACCATTATAAAGTATACAGTTCCAACTTACATACAAATTCAACTTAAGAACAAACCTATGGAACCTTTCTTGTATGTAACCCGGAGACTGCTTGTATTTACAAAAGAGCCAACATTGTAGAATCCGATCCACAGGTTTTATGGTCCTTGTTGGACTTTGCTGACCATGGTCATGTGACCTTTCAACCAATCACTGGCTTCTGTGCTTACATGTACCAAGTGATTGTCTAAGTCAGCGGTTCTCAACCTGTGGGTCGCAACCCCAGCGGGGGTCAAACAACCAAAGCCGGGGCCAAAGCCATCGGAGCCCCAATGTTATTGGGTTTTTACGGCGAATTGCATGGTTTGGGGTCACCGCAACCTGAGGAACTGTATTGCGGGGTCACACCATTAGAAAGGTCAACACTGAACCTGGGGGAACTTGTCACCAAATTTTACCCTATGACACTACCAGTCCCCTCAGGTGGGGTATGAAATGTCCTTTCTAGAATCCCCTCTTTCATTTGAAATATCTAGCATTTACCTATAAAATGTCTCCTTCAAAGTCATATGCAAATGAACTGAGAAGAGTCACTTTTTGTCTTTTTTTTCAGACAGTTAAAGAAATAGGCAGGAACTGAATCTTTACCTGCAGCTCTCATTCCAAACCATGTCTTTAACAGTCTATATCTCTGATTTTGTAGATCACAGAACCACAAAATCTTTAATACCTTTTAAGATATTTTTCTAGGTAACAGAGAACTGAAGACAGGGGCACACGAAATGACACTACACCTTCAGCCTCTAAACTTGACTCATCTCAGAAAAATATGACTCTTCTCTGCTCATTGTCAAGTGACTTTGGAGGAGATTTTTTTTGTATGGGTAAATGTGTGAGATTTCACATAATAGAGGGAATTCTAGAAAAGACATTTCATACCCTATCTGAGGGGGTTGGTGATTTAATGAGGTAAAATATAGCGACAGGTTCTCTTTAAACAGATAGATAAAGTTTCTTTTTTGATTCTCTCTGCTCTTGGCAGCATTTCAAAATGTTTTTTGAAACATCGCCATACTTTATCCTGCCAGGAACTTGTGATAGTATTAAAGGGAACCTGCCAGCAGAAATCCACCTAATTAACTATTACTAATATGTTTTCCAGCAGCTGAACAGCATCTAGACCATGTTTCTTTCATGGCCTAGGTTGGAGGCACCATCCAAAAAAATCAACTTTAAAATGAGATATACACTGGTTGTATAAAGTCAGGGAGGCGGGGAGTTTAACACCAAAGTCAAGCTCCCCCATTCTCTGAACATCTCCTCTTATGTGATTGACATCATGTGCCAGACTTCAGGAGATCTGGTCAACAATATTTCTGGATGGAGGACCATCAATTACAGAGAAGGGGGCATTATAAGGCAGGGAGAGCTTGACTTCAGTGTTAAACTCTCCTCCTCCTTGACTTCATTAAACCAATTTACATCTCACTTCAAAGTTGATTTTCTGGATGATGCCATCACACTGGGTCCTGAAAGAGACATCACCTAAAAGCTGCTCAACTGCTTGACAACATACTGCTAGTGGTTTATTTGGCCAATTTCTGATGACAGGTTCCCTTTACTGAAATTCAAGATTAATCTTGTGGCAGGGCGATTGCTCATGGACAGACAGGGATCACATGACCCTCCATCTGCGGCCATGTTATGGACAGGAATCTCTGGCTGATGAGATAACAGACAGGAGGCTTCACTTTACATATCAGGAAAGCGGAGCAGAAATATTACTAGATGTATATTGGTAAATTATGTAATATCCTGCCCCCCCCCCCCCCGCCACTTACACACACATTACACAAAACATGAGGTAAAGGCCAACCCCTTTAAGCGTCATCCTTATGTGAAATAAGCCTAATTGCAATACTGTAAGCAGCCTATGGACCAGGGTGTCGCCAGATTGCTATACATTGTAGCCTTAGTGACACAATTATGATTTGGCTACTTACCCACAATGCTTCATGTTCTGTGGTTTATCCATTCGGACTGCTAATTTGATCTTCAAGTCATGATCAGGGCAGTTTTTGGACACTGTCATTTTGTGCCACTCTGACTGTTTAGGACTGTTGGGTGTTGGGTGAAGTACAACCTGCCGAAAGATACAAGGAGAGTAATTGCATCTGCTGTAAGAGACCACAACAAGTTAGGGTTGTGTTTTTGACACTTTGACATTGGTTTATATTAGGGAGACCGATCTGAGAGGAGCATTATTGGTAAAACTATATGCAAATTAGCTCTCTAGAAGAAGTACCCCCCCCCCCCCCAGCATCAATGGATGAAGATGACAAGGTCATCGATTTCTAGAACAGAGCTAAGTGGCATAAAATACAGAAGAAAGGCCGGGACTTTACGGACCTTTATGCTTTTTGTAGCATCAGACTGGGATGTTTTGGGCCCACCAGAAATATATTTCAACACCAGTGCTTCTAGTACATTAATGGGGACCCACTGTCCATCAACCCCTAGACCAGTGATGGTGAACCTTTTAGTGGCCGAGTGCCCAAACTGCAACCCAAAACCCACCTTATTTATCGTGAGGTGCCAACCAAAAATTAAAGCAGTAACTTATTGCTCCCTGTTCAACAACGTTCAAGTATATTGGCCTCCTCAGGACAAGATGGAAAATATGCATCATTTTATTTCCTTTCCAGTGTCCCTCTGTACTCAGAGAATCGTGGGGCCCGCAGAAGATCCTCCAAACAGAATTCGGCCCGGCCTACTCATTCTCCCTCTTCCTACATTCCCAAGTAGCGAAGTATCACTTTAATATATGACTGAAAACAACATCTTTTTAGTTGATTGGAACTGGAGGGAGATTCTTTGAGTCCCGTCTAGTGGCTGGGGTGATGGCCCGGGTGCCCACAAAAAGAGCTCTGTGTGCCGCCTCTTTCACCCGTGCCATAGGTTCGTCACCACTGCTCTAGACTCTAGCAGACTCTAGCAAGACCTTTGGGTTCCAGTACCGGTTTAGAATCTTGTCCTACTAGAAGATATCCTGGTATTCTGCTGGACCTGTCTGACACTGGTCTTCTATTACTGCTACATTGTTGGGAGCCCACTCTTTATCAATCTCTAGAAAACAGTCTCTAGTACACTCCAAATTGATGGTCTTCTGTTGGATCTCTGGGAGTCTAGTATTGTGTAGAGCCTGGGTCCATCAGAAGATTATCTGATAAACTGTTAGGCCAGACCAACACTGGTCTTCTGCTACTACATTGATGGAGGAACATCATCTATCAACTTCTAAAAAGTAGACTCCAGTAGGTTCTATTTTGAGTTGTCTACTGACAAATCTCTGAAGTCCAGTATTGGGTTAGAACCTTGGGCCATAAATCCCATAGTGCTCTGGTGGGTCTGTCTGACACTGGTTTTCTACTACTACTGATGGGGCCACTGTTAGGTACTGTTACTGTTAGGTAAGGGCAACACTGCTCTTCTATAATCACTACTACAATGATGGAGACTAACCTTCTATCAACCTCAAAGAACGACACCCTAGTAGATGCTACACTAAGTTGTTATCTGCTAGATCTTTGCAGACCAGTATTTGGTAAGCACGTTGGCCCACTATTAGGTCCTCTGGTACTCTGGTGGACCTGTCAAACACAGGTCTTCTATTACTACTGTATTGATGGGGCCCCACTTCTATGAAACCCTAGGAAAAAGACTTCAGTTGCCTCCAAATTGTGTTTTCTTCAGCTGGATCTCTAAGGTCCAGGATTGGATAGAGCTTGGACCTACTGGAAGACAAACCAGGCTGACCATGATCGTCTTCTATACTACTAACCAACCTCTGGGCAATAGACTCTAGTAGGCTAGTGAGTTGTCTTCTGATGGAACTGTGGGGCCCATTATTGGGTAAGAGTGTTGGACAACCGGAGGACGGTCTTCTACACTGGTGTGCCAGTTTGGAGCTGGATACATCATATTTTCCACATTAGTATCAACAAGTGTCCCGTCACATCTTACCCGTCCAAGTTCTTTGTCTTCCAGTGCAAGAACGCCAGTGCTTTCGGTGAAGAGCTTGACCTTGACCGCCGGTAGGGCGTGTGTGGTGGAGAAATCCCCTTGTGTCCCCCAACTGGAAGAAAACAAAGAGGACAGATATGAGTCACCATATCATTGTATGATAAGGACATCATCGGAATGAGTTAAATAAAAAATGACAATGTAGCACAAAAACCTGCTACAACTCTGTGACAAGAAATGTGTTAATTGTCTCTCTAGTTAATGTGAGACAGATGTCTGCTATGGAGGCTCAGTGCTAAGATCTCGTAGGTGCAAGATGTGGCAGATCAGCATTGATACAACTTGTTTTCTTAACTCATCCCATACGAGGACACATTTAGGTGTTCAAAATTCTATTTATACCCCAGAGATGGATCTGTGGTGTAATGGCAGCGCTCAGTTTATAGACTGTATGTTACAGGGTCACCTGCCAGACTTCATGGCGGGACATATGTATCACATACCTGTTGGTTCCAAATCCTATAGATCCTTTGCCAGTCCTCCAAACATGCATGCTCAGCTAGGGAGAGCATTCATGTATTTTGCATAGGGAGAGGGGAGATGTCTGTTTTTAGACCTACTCTAAAGAAGGCTTATCTCCACCAAATCAAGGATCAAGCATGTTAAAGTCTAATAGTCAAACCCTGCTGCAATATGTTCAGCTTATCCTGCTCTATAACATGCTGCCTGCAAATAGCACACTAAGGTGCACATTTACTTTCCCGGCCGCTGGAATCCATCCAAAGTGCATAAGATCATGCTCCCGATATCCTGCATGTGTCGCTCAGGTCCCCGGAGTTCACCTTCTTCTTCCTGGAGCATGTAAGTGCATTGTCTTGCGACACAACTTGAAAGTTAAAGGGGTATTCCCATTTCAGCAAATTAATGTTATTGTTTTTATTATAAAAAGTTATACAAATTTCCAATATACTTTCTGTATCCATTCCTCATGGATTTCTAGATCTCTGCTTGCTGTCAATCTTTAGAAAGTTTCTAAGTTTACTTCCAGGGAACAGAACTCTGACCATGGTCACACAGGTGCACGGCAGAGAGTAATCAGAGCTGTGGGTTATAACGAGCCAAGTACCTGTGCGACCATGGACAGATTTCTGTCCACTGGAAGTAAACTTACCGGTAATAGTTTTCTATAGAAGAACAGCAAGCGGAAAACTAGAAAATGGATAGGATTGGATACAGAAAGTATATTGAAAAGTTGTATAACTTTTTATAAGACAAACAATATTATTCACTTTAGAACGGAACTCATCTTAATAATACTCCTTACTCCCATCTTGAGCCTGACTCAAAACAAAAGTCTTCACAAGGCTGTCGATATATAACTTCCTCTTTAAGGAGAATATCTAGTCATCTATATATAAAATCGTGAAAAGATAATTATCTGATCAAATCTACAGTGAGTTTTGATTTGAATCCTAAATGGAGAAATATTTTAGCAGGGAATATAAGAGTTAAATGGGTTTTTCCAAGTTCAAAAGTTAGGCCAAAGGTAAAGAGCTTTAGAAGTTACATGATATTAAGCTTCCTGTTTGCAGTGATGTTCTTAGAAGCAGGCAAGTGTTAAAACCTTGAAGTATTTCTCAGCTAGCTCTCGGCTTAGCTCATTAGTCATCTACAAAACTACCCTTGGGGCAGGGCTTCTCTGCCAGTGATTTGTTTTACCTACTCTAAGGTGTTCATGTTGTTTGACCTGAGTTGCCTTCCTTCTATTTTGTTTTCTAACCACTCTTCTGTTCTCCTTTTTTGGTTTTGTTCTCCTCATTCTGTATTGTTTCTTGTTCTTTGTGTACCTCTGAACACTCTATTACTTACTACTTTGCCTTTGACATACTCTCTTGGCTTGACTCGACTTGTTGAATTTGACTTTGGCTTTTGTTTCTCCCTGTCTCTCACTTTAGTCAGTTTAGAGGGCATCACCCAATTCAGGGGTGTTATTGACAGCGGTCATGAAGTAGGCAGGTACAAGAAAGTGTTTTGTATCAGGGCTCACTCTTACTCTACCCCTATTGGCCAGCATGATCATGTGGTCATGTGGTCACGAGGGAGGTTGGCACTACTGGAGCACAAATTGAGGGGGAAGTACCGCAGAGGAGGTGCTCGTACAGGATATTTTTTTTAGCAGGCCTCAATGGAGCTTAGTAAAAATCAATGTTTCATGTCACTGGGACTTTAGCTGCAGTGGTTCCTTGACCATGGACATTTCAAGCCTAGCCTTTATCAAGGAGCCACAATGCAGGGGAACCGAGGGCTGGAGGAGGGTAAGTACAATTTTATTTCTTACCTATGGCACCCTAGAGCAGTGATGGCAAACCTTTTAGACACCAAGTGCCCAGGCTACAACCAAAACCCACATATTTTTCGCAAAACGCCAATGCGACATTTTAAGCAGTAACTTATTACTCCCTGCTCTGTCACATGTATAAATTGTATAGGCCCCTGAGGACACCAATACAGTAGAAAGAAGGAGAAGAAGTTTGGATTATTGTAGCTTCCTTCTAGGGTCCTGGGCTGCCTGGGACTGCATGAGGCCTTGAGTCCTGTCTGGCAAACTCTACCCTGGAGTGATGGCAAGAGTGCCCATATAGAGGGCTCTGAGTGCCACCTCTGGCACCCGTGCCATAGGTTCGCCACCACTGCCCTAGATGGTTTTCCAAACAACTTTTTCATGCCTAGTTGACAATATTAATATAGTGCTACTTCCATGTAGTGGAAAAGTTGGCCAAGTGCCTGTTCAACTTTTCCAAGAATGAATGTTCTCTCATGATGGAAAAAGGTAAAAGCCGGTGACAAACAACTCTGTTGATGGTCTGTATCCTGAGAAATTTGGAGGTGGGATTGGAACCAGGATCAGGCAACACTGGTCTAATGTGTTTGGCTGCCTGTGAAAATGTATGTGTGATGAGAGGGGTAGGGGGCCAGGTTAGGCCACACATTGCACACCAAGTCTACACAAGGCAGAGGGGTCCAGGCATTAAATGAATTCTAATGGAGAGGTTAATATATGAATTGAAATGGAGGAGGAGGTACATGACTCTTATTAAATGATATCTGGAGGTGCACTATAATGATATTGGGGGTCATTTACTAAGGGCCCGATTCGCGTTTTCCCGACGTGTTACCCGAATATTTCCGATTTGCGCCGATTTCCCCTGAATTGCCCAAGGATTTTGGCGCACGCGATCGGATTGTGGCGCATCGGCGCTGGCATGCACGCGACGGAAATCGGGGGGGGCGTGGCTGAACGAAAACCTGACGGATTTGCGGAGCTTGCACTTACCTTTACTCAGCCCGGCTCGGAGAACTTCAACGCATTCCGATGCTTTTCAGCGCAGTAGCGCCACCTGGTGGACGGCGGAGGAACTACCTTAATGAATCCCGGCCGGACCCGAATCCAGCGCAGAGAACGTGCCGCTGGATCCCGAATGGACTGGGTAAGTAAATCTGCCCCATTGTATGTCGTGGTGGCCGGTATCTTCCCACACTATGACGTACATTTACGGCATGAGGTTTATGGAGAGCTACGATTTCTATATATGCACATACAGTACATATATTTTAGCATGTGTCTTCTAAAATGTCCTGATATAATGTAGAATTCCAATGTTAACACCAAAACCCGATGGAAAACGGGGGAGAGAACCATTTCAGAACCAGCCATTTCCATAATCACTTCCTAAAATATCTTTATTTTTGGCAAAATAAAGTCTCATTCAACAACTGACCAAACACTATGAAATATACAGAGGAATCAGAGTACAGCCCCAAAGCAAGAACTTCTCCTAAGCGCATGCATTTATACTCATTTACCGGGCGGATGGCTCCGAGGCGATGACGGATAAAGCCGAGGCCATCAATTCACAAATTCATATTTTCAAAATTTCTACTTCACGTCTTCTACTTAAATAAATCTCCCCTACAGGGCAGACTTAGCCGGGCTATAGATCAGCTCTATTCCAATCTGGCACCATAGGACTCACCGTACAATTAGACGAAGCATCATTCAAAGGAGTCAATCGGCTAAAAAGCAAACAACACTGCTTATAGAGAAGCCTACACTGCCCTGAGAATGGCCATGGCTGCCAAGAATGACTTCATCCCCTTCGATTCTTCCTGCGAGAACACGGCTGACTGCTTACCATCACACCATAGATCATTGCTTACTATGAGATTTCTATGCAAGGATCTAAAAGTGGTTCAAAGATAATAACAGCTCCGCAATCTGCTGTAAGAGACCACAACAAGTTAGGGTTGTGTTTTTGACCCTTTGTACTTGAATATATCAAAATCTTTTTGATATTGGTTTATATTAGGGAGACTGATCTGAGAGGAGCATTATTGGTAAAACTATATGCAAATTAGCTCTCTAATAGAAGCATTCCTCCCCCCCCCCCCAGCATCAATGGAGGAAGATGACAAGGTCAGCGATTTCTAGAATAGAGCTAAGTTGCATAAAATACAGAAGAAAGTCAGGGACTTTATGGACCTTTATGCTTTTTGTAGCATCAGTCTGGGATGTTTTGGGTCCACCGGAAATATATTTCAACACCGGTCTTCTGCTTTCCCTAGTACATTAATGGGGACCCACTGTCCATCAACCCCATATTGAAAAGTTGTATAACTTTTTATAAGACAAACAATATTATTCAATTGTAAAAGTGGGACGTCGGGGGCCACCAATTCACCCGACTGGAATGTCGGCACTGCCAGACCAGGTCGATTAATGAGGCACGGACACAATACTTGGGGCCGGGTAGATAAGACTGTTTAGGTGGTGCACTGCTGTATACGCCAGGTAGATAATCCATACAAATAAAGACAAAAGATAGCGGCACTCACCCAGGAATCTTCTTTGATGGCTTTAAATATACTTTGAGTTGATTTTTTTTTTTTTTGTATATTTAATTTATTTTTCATTTATTTGACTATACATGACTTTTCTCTACTTAGGATAAACATATAGTTAGAAAAAGGCTTCATTTTTCAGGCGTTTAATAAGGTTTCACAGGCTTTAGAAATTACATTACAGTTAAGTATTATGTTTCTGTGCTAAAAGAATCCAAGCATCTGAGAAGACCTGGAGATTTCATTTAAGCTAATTTGCAACATTAGGTATCATTTAAGCTTATGTGGTTTGGCTAGAAGAAAAAGGACATCCTGTACAAACTGCCAAAGAAAATCTATGGAACGTTAAAAGGAGTCACTGAATCTGATACAGATATTTCTGACTACTGCTTATTCAACTTCTTTCCTCTATGAAAATGTACAGCAATGGCAGTTAAGAGCACTGTGAAAAAAACGGATATAAGTTCAGAGGCAGGGTGGATGTCTCAAATGAACCTGACAAAGATACAATGGGGCAGATTTATCAGGTTGTCTGAAAGTCAGAATATTCCTGTTGCCCATGGCAACCAATCATAGCTCAGCTTTCCTTTTACCAGTGCTAATGAATATTTTAAAGGGGAGCTGTGATTGGTTGCCATGGGAAACTAGAAATATTCTGACTTTCAGACAGCTTGATAAATCTGCCCCAATGGTCAGACCATTTGAAAGGTGTTGGTGGACAGGAATTACACTGTGGATGTAAAGATATAATTCAATAAATTTTGAACACGTTTTGGAATCTGGCTGGACCATCGGATTATTTTTCAACTAAATACACCTCCTTGTCTTCCGTCTATTTTGTGTGTTATAACTATGATAAAGGTAGTAGTAAAAAAAATGTTTGAAGTTTATTAGCCACTACTTGAACCGCATCCTAAGTAAAATGAATATTAACACCATATTTACACTAAGGGTGGTATAACTGCATACAGTCATAAAGTGTGCATGGAGTGGGAACATGGGCTGATTTATTGCTTATTAACATATTGTTTTTGGGGGGAAATTTGTATTGCTCTAGACATTTCATTAAATAACCATTGTGAATATTTCCAACTCTTTGCCACAATAGTGAGCATCAGTTGTTGTTTCCGTCAATGACCATAGGGCATTTCCCAAAACACCTGTAATATACAGCAAGCACTGCCTCGCATCAGCAATTGTAAAAGTGGAATGTCGGGGGCTACCAAGTCACCCGACTGGAATGTCGGCACTGCCAGACCAGGTCAATTAATGAGGCACGGACACAATACTTGGGTCCGGGTAGATAAGACTGTTTAGGTGGTGCACTGCTATATACGCCAGGTAGATAATCCATACAAATAAAGACAAAGGATAGCGGCACTCACCCAGGAATCTTCTTTACTCTGCTTTATGCATGTGACAGGGAGGTGCAGCACAAGAAAAACTTTGGCGACTGGCCGTTTCACGCACTCCTGCGCTTCGTCAAGCCGTATGAGGGACGCCGGTGGAGGCGGGATTATAAATATCCCCCCATCTGACGTCACTCATAAGGAAATCATGTGATCAAGGAAGTCATGTGTCCGGGGGTAAACAAAATGGGTATGTATGGAGGCGTGGGCGGCGCCCACCCGGGACCGCCAGCTGGCCAGTCACGGTGTGGGCGTCGCCACAACGCGTCAACAACCCAACAAAACCGCCCACAGAAAGGAGGAAAGGGAAAAAGGTAAATAAAACATTAGTATCACATGGTTAAAAACAATTTCCTCACAGTGTGATAAATCGAAGAGAGTTACAATGAGCTATATTGCCTGAAATATACCTTGTAAGGTACCTAGCAAACTATAGGAAAACCGCCATGTCATTTCTATCATTAAGTCCTGCAGGGCCTTCCGCCTCAGTCTTAAGGATCCATCTAGCCTCGCATCGGAGGAGTTCCCTATGTCTATCTCCTCCATTGGTGTTCACAGGTACCCTTTCTATCCCTGCAAAAGACAATACATCAGGGTTGCCTGCATGTTCAGCGTGTACATGTTGTATCAGTCTTGGGGATCCTTTACCTGTGATCACCGAGCGATGATGTTCCCTAAACCTAATGAAGAGAGGTCTGATGGTTTTTCCTACGTAAAATCGTCTACAGGGACAGAAAATAACGTAGACCACATGGTCTGTTTTGCAACTAATAAACTGTTTGACAGTGGTTGTGACCCCTCCTATCTGGAGACTCTTGTCTCTTATATGAAATTTACAAAAATTGCAGTGATGGCAGGGAAAGTTACCTTGTGGAGTCGCTCTGTCTATCCATGTGATCCTATCGTCTCCGAATCTACTTCTGACGAGGAGATTTTTCAAAGTAGGGTTACGTCTGAAGGCCACTATGGGTCTGTTGGCCGTAAGTGTTCTGAGTTCTGGATCTCTTTCTAGTATGCTCCAATTATTCTGAATAGCTTTTCGAATATTGGTCTCGTTGGGTCCAAAGTCGAAAGTGAACGTAAATCTATTTCTCTTATGTTCCTTATTGTGTCTCTTGTGAATGAGTTTACTCCTCTCTAAGTGTGAGGCCCTTTCAAAGGCCGATCCGATGATGTCATCGGGGTATCCTCTGGCTCTAAGTCTGTGTCTGTGGTGTGTGTCATTGATGCGTCTTAGGCGAACAAACTGGCCGTAGGGGATGGCTCTCTGAACATGATCTGGGTGAGCGCTATCATAATGCAGTAATGCATTGGTTGCTGTGGACTTACGAAAGCCGCTTACTTGGATGTGGTCCTGTACCGCATCTACCTGGACGTCTAAAAATTCAAGGTGTGTATTACCAAAGACGCTGGTGAAGCGCATGTTCATCTTGTTCCCCTTATTGAGATAGTCTACCAACCCATTGAAATCATGTTCGGACCCGGACCAGGCTATAAAAATATCATCCACGTATCTTAAATACGTATGTATATATTTAATAAATGGATTGGCCATGCTTAGAATGTACCTGCTCTCGAAAACAGCCAAAAAGATATTGGCAAAAGTGCATGCAACAGGCGTGCCCATTGCCGTTCCTGTGGTCTTTGGCGTAAGTGTTTTGAGTTCTGGACTCTTCTAGTATGTTCCAGATCTGAATGCGCTTTCGAATATGGTTCATGGGTCCCAAATCAAAAAGTGGACCGTGAATTATTTCCTTATGTTCTTATTGTGTCCCTTATGGAATGAGTGTACTACTCTCTAAGTGTTGAAGGCCCTTTCAAAGGCCGACCGATGATGTAATCGGGGTATCCTTTGCTTAAGTCTGTCCCTTAGTTCACTGACTGTTTCAAGAAAGATTGGGTGTGGGTAGTTGATGCGTCTTAGGCGAACAACTGGCGTTAGGGGATGGCTCCTCGTGACATGATAGGGGGGGCGCTATCCTAATGTAGTAATGCATTGGTTGCTGTGGACTTACGAAAGCGCTTCTTGGTGTGGTCCTGTGCGCATTACCTGGACGTCTAAAAAATTTCAAGGTTGTGTATACCAAAGACGCTGGTGAAGGCCATGTTCATCTTGTTCCCTTATTGAGATCATCTCCAACCCATTGAAATCATGCTCGGACCAGGATCGGAAATGGATCGGTAGATTCTAGCGCCAGCGCTACCGATCAATTTCAGATCCCGCATTGGACTGTAACGTGATTAAACCTATCCGGAAGAAATCGGGAACGTGTTGCTGTCAGCCCTTCAAAAGGTTTCAAATTATAGTATACCAGGAACTTGACTTTGTACAATCCCAGATGATCTTTATAAATCCATTAGAAAAAATAGTTTGAGAAGTTGTTTGACAATAAGAACCATAGGGGACACACTACATGGAGAGAATAGAGGCGAGACACCTGCATAGGACACTAGTTTTCACATTAAGGGGTCCCGTGAGAACAGAGATTAATTGCCTGGACACACACCGGGGGGGGGGGGGGGGGGGAACAAGTTCTGACAGAAGACGACGACAACATCTCGGGGACAGCATGCGCCCAATTTTTTCCAATTTGAGGTGGGAATCGATCCACTTTGTCCTCCCTGCCGGCCGGCTTCCCCCATCGACATATCCATGATCAGGTCTGTAGAGATGTTGAAGGCCTTGATCTATCCCACTCAGGCCCCCAACTATCTAACGAGGAATGGAAGGCCTTACAAAAACTAAGAAGGATAAATCCCTTGTCATAAGCCGGCCGACAAGGGGCGGAAACATAGTCATTATGCAGAAAGAGTTTTAGTGGCCGAGGCCGAAAGGCCAACTATGACACCTCCACTTACATACGATAGTGGGGGACCCTACATTAAATACCTGTCCCTTCTACGCTCGGTCTTGAGACGAGCCAGTAGAGGAAGGGGTACTTTCAGACAAAATGGATGGAGAATTTATCCCCTAAATCCCTAAAAAACCCTCATGGTATTTCCTCCCCAAAATTTCACAAGTCACCGAGCCAACCCCCCGGCCCCGACATCTTGTCGCGGGGATTGGCTCGGGAATGAATCAGGTCACAATTTGGATTGGTTGATTAGACATATTCAGCTGATATTCCTTCTATTGAAGGACACCAACTCGTTACTAAGGGCCGTTGAAGGCATCTATTGGCACGAGGACATCAAACTCCATCTATCGATGTTGAGAGCGTACCCTAGGATCCCTCACAGGAGGGAGATAGAAGCCATCTGCCCTTGTTTTACGTAAGACAGGGGGAAAAGTGATGCCTAGAGGATTTGACGCGAAGCTCTTAGTTTATTCTCACTCACAACTCGTTCCCTACTTTTAATACAAATGGTGTTAATCAAATTACAGGAACGGCAACAATGGGTCACCTGTTGCATGACATTCTTGGCCAATATTTTTGGAGTTTCGAGAGACAGTACATTCTAAGCATGGCACAATCCTTATAAATATATACTACGTATTTAAGATACGTTGGATACATTTTTATAGCTGGTCGGGTCTCCCCCGTCGAGCAATGATTTACAATGGGTTGGTGAGACTATTTCAATAGGGAACAAGATAGACATGACGCTTCACCAGCGCTTTGGTAATCAACACTTGAATTTTTTAGACGTCCAGGTAGATGCGCACAGGACACATCACAATAAGCGGTTTCGTAAGTTCCACAGCAACAATGCTTACACATATGATAGCGCCCACCCAGATCATGTCAAGAGAGCCATCCCCTACGGCCAGTGTGATTCGCTAAGACGCATCAACGACACACACAATCTTTCTTGAAACAAGGCAGTGGAACTAAGGGACAGATTAGAGCAGGGATACCCCGATGGAAATCATCGGGTCGGCCTTGAAAGGGCCTCACACTTAGAGAGGAGTAAACTCATTCATAAGGGACACCAATAGGAACATAAGAGAAATAGCTTCACGTTCACTTTTGATTTTGGACCCAAGAGACCAAATTCGAAAAGCCATTCAGAATACATTGGAACTACTGAAAGAGAGACAGATCAAAACACTTACGGCCAACAGACCCATAGTGGCCTTCAGACGTAACCCTACTTTGAAAAAACCTCCTCGTCAGAGTAGATTCGGAGACGATAGGACCACATGGCTAGACAAAGCGACTCCACAAAGGTAACTTCCCCTGCCACCACTGCAACTTTGTAAATTCATATAAGAGACAAGAGTCTCCAGATAGGAGGGGTCACCAACCACTGTCAAACAGTTTATTAGTTGCAAAACGACCATGTGGTCTACGTTATTTTCTGTCCTGTAGACGATTTTACGTAGGAAAAACCATCAGACCTCTCTTCCTTAGGTTTAGGGAACATCCATCGCTCGGGAGTCACAGGGGTAAAGGATCCCCAAGAAGATACAAATGTAAAACAACACGCTGAAAACATGAAGCAACCATGACGTATTGTCTTTTGCAGGGATAGAAAGGATACGGTTAAACCCAATGGAGGAAGATAGACATAGGAATCCTCCGATGCGAGGCTAGATGGATCTTAAGACTGAGGCGGAAGGCCCTGCAGACTAAATGATAAAAAATGACATGGCGGTTTCTTATAGTTGCTAGGTACCTTGCAAGATATACTTCAGGCAATATAGTAATTGTAACTCTCTGATTTATCACACTGTGAGGAAATTGTTTTTTAACCATGTGATACTAATGTTTTATTTACTTTTTCCTTTTCTCTTTCACATGGGCGGTCTCCTTGGATTGTTGATGCGTTGTGGCGACGCCCACACGTGACTGGCCAGCTGGCGGTCCCGGGCGCGGCGCCGCACACGCCTCCAGTACACACCCATTTTGTTTATCCCCGATCACATGACTTCTTGATCACATGATTCCTTAGAGTGACGTCAGAGGGAGGATATTTATAATCCCGACCTCCACGGCGTCCCTCATCGGGCTGACGAGCGCAGGAGTGCGCGAAACGGGCCCGTCGCCGAAAGTTTTTTCTTGTTGCTCACCTCCCTGTCACATGCCACAAAGCCGAGAATAAGAAGATTCCTGGGTGAGTGCCGCTATCTTTGTCTTTATTTGTATAAACAATATTATTCATTTGCTGAAATGGGAATACCCCTTTAAATCCTGCGCTCAGTCCGAATCAGTCAGATTGTGCGATGGCCCGCAAAAGAATTTGTGTCACATGAAAGCTGCGCCAAAATCTGATCGCGAGCGACACACTCACAGCGCAGACACCTGTTAAATACCTGTCAAAGCTGTGCAAATCCCGAAAAACCAGTGAACAGTCCAACGAAAGTGCGATCGCGACCTTTAGTGCTAAGCCCTATATGTACAATCTACTGAGGTCCTCCTGCTCATAAACATGCTGCCTGCAGAAGGACACTATGTACAATCTGCTCAGCTCCTCGTGCTCTATAACATGCTGCTCAGATAGGACACTATTGTATATCTGCTCAGCTCCTGGTGCTCTATAACATGCTCCCTCCAGACAGGGCACTATGTACAATCTGCTCTGCTCCTCCTGCTCTATAACATGCTACCTCCAGATAGGACACTATGTACAATCTGCTCAGGTCCTCCTGCTCTATAACATGCAGCCTGCAGACAGGACACTATGTGCAATCTGCTCAGCTCCTCCTGCTCTATAACATGATACCTGCAGACAGGACACTATGTGCAATCTGCTCAGCTCCTCCTGCTCTATAACATGCTACCTGCAGACAGGACACTATGTGCAATCTGCTCAGCTCCTCCTGCTCTATAAAATTCTGCCTGCAGACAGGACACTATGTGGCAATCTGCTCAGTTCCTCCTGCTCTATAACATGCTACCTGCAGACAGGACACATGTGCAATCTGCTCAGCTCCTCCTGCTCTATTACATGCTACCGGCAGATATATAATCTTCTCAGCGCTTCTTGCTTTCTAACAAGCAGGTTACAATGTAGTTGTTGTTTCTTCAATCATCTCTCCCGCCTGCAGCGATCAGCATAAACACATATAAATATAAGAACAGAGAGAAATGAAGAAGACAGGGATTGTGCTGATCTTATACTGCCTCCTGCTGCCAGGACATGAAGCCTCTGTGCTGGATGGTGCTCAGCGCCTGGTGGCTGCCAGCGGGTGCATTTCATCCATAGTAGATGAGTGGTGCGGGCAGTGGTGGTTGACCAATAAAGATGCCCAAAGCGAAGGAGCAGATAGCGCCAGATACCAAGAACTCCAGCCATTACAGGGAAGAATCGTATCCCGTGGATATATATACATATATACTGTATATATATTGTAACCAGAAACTCCAGGGTCCTGGGTCATGGTGCAATGTCTCTACCTTGTCTCCCATGTACTGCCCTCACGGCCATGGTTCTGGAACAACACAGTCCACAGAGCCCGAGGGAGATGGCTCTATACTCTATATAGTGGCTGTGCTGGTTAAAAGCTCAGGTCCCATTGACTTGGATTAGCTGCAATACCCAGAATGGCCACTAACACAATGGGAGGGAGCTCCCTGTTTTTTGTTTTGAATGTGGCGTTTCTGTTGCAATTGGTTCTATACCAGGTGAAGGTAACTGGTGTTCTGACAACCAATAGGATGTGATATTGATGATAAATCCTACACCAGAAGTCCAGTAACACTGTTTATGATCACATGACTGTAACCTGAGCTGATTGGTGGAGACATCGTATGTTGTGACGAACTCCCCTTCCTATCCATAGTCTTCCAAGTAATCATAACATCTCGTGAGTTTATGTCCGTCCTGCTAGCAAGATGGATTTTAGCAGAAATTTCATATAAGGAGGGAAGATGTGAGAGTTAAGTCCAAGCGTTCTCATTTATTCTGTCTGATAATTACCACTTACTGTAGTGGTGGGTTGCGAGCGGTAAGTACCGTCTATCAGAGGCATTCGTCGCTTCATCCGCTCTAATTATTATCACCTCTCCTCCTCATAGACACGGAGAATGTCAGGGAAGTGATAGATATTCTATGCGGAAAGTGAAGGAAATTCGTGGCGCTCGGCATGACGCCATCTGCTTCCAGCCATCGCTCCTGTCTGTCTAGGAGAAGCCGGGAATTTGCCGAGTGTTCCCTGACCATAGTTATCAGCAAATGTATCAACTAAAAAAACAAACAATCATTTTCATCAGGATTTTTCTTCACAGGATGAAGAACAAACCAAAGAGGGACCACCACGAAATTAAAGGGACGGGAGATAAAGCTTTAGATTTGTATTGAGGCTCTGAGGATATATGACGCTAATGAGATAAGGGACCTTAAAGATTTATAGTAAAGACCGGGACCGCGAGTGCGGAGGGACGGACTAAGGATAAGCCAATACTCAGGGGCGTTCACATGTGCTGCTAACGCACGCATTTCCAAACGCATCACAACAGAGAGAAGAAGAGTTTGCCTGATCACATTTGGGTTTACAAAATAAGCACGTTCCAGCGCCCCCAGCCCCCAAAATTAATAAATGCCGGCAGTGTGAACAAATACATAGAACACAGTGGCAGAATTCATCACTGGGGCGCAGGAAGCAGCTATTATTTTCATTGTGGCGCATAAGGATAATTAATTGGTGCTAGACAATAAAGTTTCCCCTTTCATGAAGGTGAAAAAAGAACTTCTAGGCCAGTGGTGGCGAACCTATGGCACGGGTGCCACGTGTGGCATCGGAGCCCTCTATATGGGCACCCTTGCCATCATCCAGGGCAGGGTCGCCAGGACAGGACTCCAAGGGCTCTTGCAAAGTCCCAGGCAGGCCCAGGACCCCTAGAAGGAAGCTACAATGATAATCAAATTTCTTCTTCGCTTTCTTACTGTATTGGTGTCCCAGGTGCCTATACAATTTAAACCTCTGAAAGTTCAGGGAGTAATAAGTTACTGCTTAAATTGTCGCATGGAGCTTTGTTGCAAAAGATACGTGGGTTTTGTGTAGTTTGGGCACTCAGTATCTAAAAGGTTAGGCCATCACTGCTCAACGCCAACTTTGAGTTGCTGTAATTGTGCCCCAAAAATTGCACCACAAAACAGTCGGAAATGCCCCCAGTGTATTCTTATTATACCTAGACACATTGGGGCATTTATTATCGACTTTTGGAATTTTTTTTTTCTTTCCTTGCTGCGCCTATTTATGACGTGTCGGCACCACAATATTGGTGTTTTCTGACACTCTGGACTTGTTCTAATTTTGCTGCTGCTTGTGAATCCACCTGTTTTCTGATGCTGCTATTTTTACGACTCGTTTCTGGCACAAAAAGAGAGCAGCTACTAAACGCTGGACTAGTGAGTTCTAAACCTTTTAGTCCGAGTGCCAATTCATTATTCCCTGCTCCACAAACTAACATCCCCTATAAAATATTGCACGGTCCCAGCGCCACCCTGCCGGCAAAATGGAAATGCCCCTCTATGTCGAAGCAGGCAGGGGGCGCCAAGTCATGATGAATGTGTACAGAAATCCTGAATCTGGCGCCCCCTATACACTATACACAGGCAAACTGCACATAGTACAGATGCTCTGTTTTAGTTACAATATTGGCCACTAAAGTAGGTGTTACGAATGGACTACACTACAGCTCGTACAAGAGATCTACAAAGCATAAATCATGAATGATTACTAAAGCAGGAGAAGTTTTCAATAAGCATCTAATGATCAATATCTGACTTGCCCTCAGTCTCATGCCCTAAGAGATGACCTGGCCCCATTCATAGATGATTGAACCAATCGGTGGTGACAGCAATTAAAGGAAGTCATTGTCTTTTCCCAGCTAATTGTTCCCACATATAGTGGAGAAGTGGAGGATCTGATGCAGATTCTTTTAGCAAAACCTTGCTGGGATCAGTATGGACTTATTAATATAAGGTATAATTTATAAACCATATTTTGACTTTGTTCTAGTTAATCAGTCTCAGGAGAGTAAATGATTCATAAGCTGAGACGCATAGGACCTAATGATTAATATCACAGGGTATCCTACTACTGGAAAACCCAGCCCTCAGCTCTAGATTGTGGGGAATTCTGGCAGCGAGTGTTCATTCCTTTAGCGCCTCACAGGAGGAATAATCCATGCAAGATTCGCCTAAAATCACTATTGGGGGACAATGATGCGCCCCTTGTCAAAAATATGTACCAGTTCCTCCAACTAGGATACAAAATTTACAGAAGTAGTCCCGGCCGGATTAAGGGTGGTGATGGGTTCCCTAAGGCGGCGCAAATGCTGGGGGCCTTCAACAATGTTTTGGAATAGCCAGCCAGCGTCTGTAATATATAGCATGCCACGCCCCTGTAGTATATAGCCTGCCAGCCCCTGTAGTTGATATAGACGCCAGCCCCTGTAGTATATAGCCTGACCGCCCCCTGTAGTATATAGCCAGCCAGCCCCCTGTAGGTATAGCCGCCAACCCCCAGTAGAATACAGCCGCCGCCCCCTGTAGTATTACAGCTGCCAGCCCTGTAGTATACAGCTGCAGACCCATGTAGTATACAGCCACCAGACCCCTGCATCTGTGATCCCCCCCTAGCGATGGCAGCTGTGTCTCATGACACAGCTGACATCCCTAGACCCCTATGTGCGATGCGGGTGGCACGGGCTGCGTGCACATTGGCACACAGAGGACAGTCAGGACCTCAGCTGCGGAGTGCTGATGTCGGAAAATGGTGGGGCCCCTTTAAAAGTGAAAGTGGTGGGAAGTAGCCCTGGAAGAGTAGACAGTTCTCTATGGGGAAGAGATGCATTATGGCCCTATGGCTAAACAGACCCAGAGGCAATGACCACCCTCCACTCTCTATACGGTGCGCCTATCCTAACCCAATCTGTATGGGACATTTTACATTACCCCGTCCCCGGAGTTCACTGAAAGTGCATTGTCAGACGAAAGTGTGATCCGCGGACCTTAGTAAATAAGCCCCTATGTCTGATGTGTGTATTTTAATCTATAGCCATGTCCCACACAAGTAACCAATCTGAAGTGGTTTATTAAAAAGTACATTATTTTTCCTTCTATTATTCCTCCTGGAAATTCATGATAAAGTAGATTTTGCTTTTCCATAGGATATGTGCCTTCCCATTCTGATGCTTTCAGCTTTATTGGGCAGTTCAAATGTGTGCAGCAGATACGCCCCAAGTGTAAAAACCAATGTCGATTTATTCAAAAATTTCTTGAAAAAAGAAATAACAGAGAGAAATAGCACAAAGCAGAGAATCTGAAAAGTTGCATCAAAATTGTTCTTTCTATAAAATAGTCAAGTCAAAATTGGAAAGACAGATAACAAGCAACGGGAACGGGAATGTAAACTTACCTACAACTGATATACAATCATACCTACCACAATGTTATGCATGACTTTATGTATTACTATTGGGATTCAAGGTAATTGCTTACATTCTCCTGATGGCTGAATGGGTTAATTAGCAAGTCTCATTTCTTCCTGTGTAGGGTCACTTGAGGAAACCATATCATCAGGAACCTACTATTATAATTATCAGCAGAACTCCTGGATTAGCCATTGCTCCTACTACCTAGAGAGGTATCCACGCCCCAGAAGCCTCTGCCGATAATTAGCATATAGTTACATAAAGTTTAGTTTAGGAAGTATTTTAGGAATAGATATAAAAATAGTTAGGGCTTAGCATGTTACTAGCCCCTACCTCAGATATAGCTTATAGGTAGGTCCTGATGATAGGTTCCTTTATGTCTTGTGTTTTATACTTATTTGCAGTACTACACTTTCACCACAAGATGGCGATAACCTCCGTATCAGTCAGCATACTGCTCTATAATGTGCTGTAGATACAGTAATATAATGTATGGCATCATATAGACCAGTGATGGCTAACCTATGGCACTGGTGCCAGAGGTGGCACTCAGAGCCCTTTCTGCGGGCACTCAGGCCATCACCAGAGATGACTCCAGGTATCTTCCTGCAAGTCCCAGACAGCCCAGGTACTTGCTGTGCACAGAGCTATTTTAAAGTGAAGCTGTGCCTGGGACTATTTTCTGCTTTATGGTGTCCTCAGGGGCAGGTATCATTAAAACTGTGACAGAGAAGGGAGTATAAATCACACATTAAATTTCTGTGTTGGCACTTTGCGATAAATAAGCGGGTCTTTGTTGTAGTTTGGGTACTCGGTCTCTAAAAGGTTCACCATCGCTGATATAGACAAATCCTATAACATATAAGGATTTCCCAAATAGGAGATTCTTGATGCCCTCCATTACAGATCTATACATTCACAAGAACTGTACATTGCGGTTGCATGTAATGGGTTTTTCGTGGTCGAGCAGCTGCACACAAGGTTAGGATCACTGTGCCATGCCAAGTTGGCGGAAGTGGTGCAAAGCACGTCACCACAGACTATAGAGCGATGGGAAGTGTTCTCGGAGTGATGAATCACCACTGGCGAGTGAGGTGAATCACCCGTGTGTAATGGCAGGCACGGGCGCCAAAGAGCAGGATAATGGATTAGGGCTTTCACATCTCAGAGATTGGCGCAATTAAGGGAAAAATGAACACAGCGGCGTACAGTCACCCTATACAGGACTGCATGATCGCAATTTTTTGGCAACAATTTTGAAATGTTCTTCTTTCTCTTCTTCCGCAACAATAATATCCCATGTCATGTGCACATACAGACCCATAAGTAACTGATGAAGAAGATGTAATCTGGAGGGATGTGAAATCCTCGCCCATGAAAACCTATAAGATGGTAAATAACCCATAAAGTGATCGGTAGATAAAGGAGTTTTAATAATTAATAATAATAATTCCTTTACATAGCACACACAGATTACGCAGCGCTGCATAGAATTTCCAAATCAGTCCCTGTCCCCAATGGGGCTCACAATCTAATCAACCTACCAGTATGTTTTGGAGGAAACCAGAGGACCCGGTGGAAACCCACGCAAACACGGAGAAAGCATACAAACTCTTTGCAGATGTTGACCCTGGCAGTACTGCAAGGCTGTAGTGCTAACCACTGAGACAGCGTGCTGTTTTTCTATGAATCGGCACAATCCCTAGAAGGCTGGGGCTGGATTGGGAAAAGAAGAAGACTTATTTGCTCCTTTATGGCTCCAGGTACCCTCATCTCTGGTAATGTTCATTTTTGGGTCTGCGTCTGGCCAGTTCTTTAGGGTCACAGGGTGACTCACAGCCAATGAGTGGCCTTCTTGGATCATGTGACATCACATCCATTTTCCCGAAGACTTAACTACCTGTCCCCTGGTCAATGGAGGCCACTCATTGGATGAAGCAGGTCCCCAAGGAACTTCTGTCCAAAAACTAGAACTACTAGATTGAAGTTGGAAGCAGGAGTGGGGTAAGAATGAGGTTTTCCTGCCCCGGCCATCTAGGAGTTTTCTGGGTTACTAGAAAACCCCTTAAAATGGTCACCATGACATCTATTTTTCACTAGAACAAAGAAAAGCTGGAAAAGTACAACCAAAATATTATAATTAACAGACCTGGAAGTCTCCAAAAACAAGGCAACAAGGGACAAATTTGGTAGCAGTATTGGATCCAGTAACTACATAAGAGCCAGCTGTCGCCATCAGTTATTTCATCAATTTTTTTATCAGTTATTCTACCATTCCTCAAAATAACTTCTGCAAAAAACTGACGAAACAAGTGAAGTCTGAACTGGTCCCAATTATCAGAGTTAGGCTACATTCACACTGCCGTTGCCCACCCGTACCGTACTGTAGCGGGCAACGGCAGTGCACGGGGAGAGGAGGAGGAGGTGAGCGCCAGCTCACCCCGCCCCTCTCCATAGGAAGTTATGGCGCACGGGCCGTTATTAAGGGGTAAGGACTAGGACAGGTCCTATCTTTTCCTGGGTACGGAGCGGTACGGTGCCGCACGTGTGCTGCACCGTACCGCTCCCGTAGGGCGCCGTGCGCCCATTGCCATCTATGGGGGACGTATATCAGCCGTATATATCTATACATTAAAAAAAATCTAAAAACCAACAAAAATATTTTTGTACTATAAGCTATAACAAAACCGCTTTGCTGTGGTGTGAACGCACTATAAAGCGCAGGGTTATTTAAGGCTTTGATCATTAAGGTGTAATAATGAATCCGTTCCATCCCGGTGAGCCTCGTCATTTCCGGGTGTGATTTATAGCTGTAAAACTCAAAGCAGCGCCGCAGCAGCAGCAGCTTATGTCGGGTGCCCCCGCTATTACCAGTCTCATGCAGTTTTACAGAGTTAGAATTATGCTAACAATGTAATTACCACGGGACAGCATATGGATCAGCGAGACGTAAATCTTGACTATGGGGGCGACTCTGATCTGAGATGAGATTAAAGCTTTAAAAATGTAATGAGGAGGAACGTTGGCGTCGCGGAAACGGGAACAGGAAATATGGGCGCGGGATAGTCCTCATCGGATCAATGTATAACAACCAATAGCAATCACCCCCAAGGGGGTCCTGACGTTACCCCCTCCAGGACTGCACCATTTAATGTCTATGGATTAAGGTTCATCGGAGCACATCAGGTACAAGGAGCAGCCGAAGCGTATTATCTTATATTAGAGCAGAAGTTTGTGCTCCAGAAGGTTGATGTCCTACAGTCACAGCTGTAGCCACTATCAGCCAGTGTATCTGTAGTCACCCATTGCCCACCTCTACAGCTGCCACCTTTCTCTGGAATGCGCTACCCGGACAATCCGGATAATCCCCCACGTCATAAGTTCCAGCCTGCCCTATAAATACCGACTATTACATCCCTCATCTAATTCTCTTTTTACTTCCGATTTATAGATTTCTCAGTATCTGACGCCTTCATTAACCCCTACAGCACTTCTTCCATGCTAATGCGCACAAGCGGATACAGATAATGGGGGTCATTTATCTTCTGTTTGTTTTGGCTAGTTTTTTGTCATTTTTCCTCTGCTTCTTAGGTAATGTATCAAGTCTCACTTTTCCTTTGTTAAATGTTCCCCCCCCCCAGATCTCGTTTAAACAACATTTGTTCGCACAAATGCGAAAGCACTCTTTCCATTCTCCTTAAAGGAAATCAACCCCAGGATGAAGGAGTGTAAACCAAGCACAATGACATATGATGTGCGTCCCTCTGGTAGGTTCTGCTCTTCTTTTAGCTTCTTACAATAAAAAGTTTTGCTAATTATGCACATGAGCCCCAGGAGCTCCAGACTCTATGGATGTCAATGGAGCTTGGAGCCCGAAGGCTCATCTGCTTTATTTTTTTAAAACCTCTTTTTCTTAAAAACAAAGGCATACGAAACTACAAGAAGAGCAGCTTCTGCAGAGGGACACACACCAGTATGTCAGTGTGTTGGTGTACAATCTTCATCCTGGTGGTAGATGTCAGTACAGTTATAGTACTTAAAGTACTATAGACTAGTACATAGTCTGGAGTTGGTGTACTGACTAAAAACAAATGTCCGCAGGAATTTAAATTGTCCCCAAAAAGGCGCAACATTGTAATACACCAAAAAAGTAGGAAAAATGACAGAAAAAAAACTAAAATAAAAAAAAACATAAATCACTCCCATTACTGATAACGGCCTCATGCAGAATTGAGGTCAGATAAATGATTGGAATATTGAACTAAACAATCGCTTTTATGTTTGGTGTCACCTGTAATTGTAAGCTCTTGAGTCAGATCCCATGCTATTCTGTAGTATCTGATTTGTAACTCTGTAACAGTCATATATGATAGATAAAACTGGAAAAATGAAAACAGTATCAGGAAACATCAAAATTTCTATTCATCTAAATACTGCAATTGCACACAGGACCACTAGGTGGCAGTGTTTGTCTGATTGTTGTTGTAAATCATGAGTCTTCTGTTTTGCTGAGACATCAATCATGATTAGTATCATGTATTATGTATCATGTATTATGTATCATGTATTATGTACATGTATGTCCCAATGTTGGTTATTAAGAGTTACAGGTGATTCATTTTATATAATATTAGATAAGAGGGAGGGGCTACACGCGCTGTGCGCATAAATTACGTGTTATCTCTATTTTGATAGCCCGGGTTATTCAGAAAAGTGAAACTAGAAAATATGATAAAAATGAAATATAAAAAATATTTTAAAAATCGGTTTGACAAAAATATGTTTATGTGTTGTTTTTTTTTAATGTTTGAAACTTTTTATGGGTCCGAATTTCTAGGATTTTTTTTGGATCACTCTTTATTTTTTGAGGTGTGTGTGCCGAATAATAAAATTTGGCAAACCCTCAAATTTATGGAGTTTAATGTGCAGAATAATCATGGTTTAGTTTTATTGGGATTTTATGTGATACCGAATATGTAGTGATTTATTATTTTACTTTTTTATGTAAAAAATTATTTATTCCCTGGCCTCCTTCCCTTTAAAATCAAATATTAATGTATGCTAATACTCTGAAGTGTTCTGGGGGTGTACAGAGCCCTTAGTGCGCAGCTTCACAGGCTGTTACACTCTCTCCCTCTCCCACTGCTGTTTCCCCTGATGTGATCTCATACAGTGGGAGGTGGATGTGCTCCTGCACAGTGCAACAGCCTGTGAAGCTACAGCACAGAGGGCCTCTGGAAAACACCTTCTGACTCATTAGCATAATGTTAAGGTTGATTTTAAAAAATAAGACAACCAAATTTAAGAAGGTTAACACAGTCCCGGGGCCTGGATCTATGACTAAAGTGTCCCTGGTTTCAGGATGGATTTTGATGATTTTCTTGAATGTAATCATCTAATATTGGAAAACAAAGGTGTCTTCATTAGCCCCTCCACTGTAATAAAAACCTATATTGTACTGCAATCATGTTGTGATGACTCCAATGGACCAAAAGTCCTCTGAATAACCCTTAGATGCTGTGGAATTAAAGGCTTCAACGGTGAGATCAAAGTATCCCCAAGCAGATATATGTGTCACCCATAGCACCCGTCCCATGATGCAATAGGCACCCACCCGTCCATGGCTTAATAATACATCACAGCGTGGGAGATGTTACTCGTACATGTACAGATTGCCAAATGGAAAACAAATCCTAACACGATAAGACCTAAAGGGGTTGAGCCAAGTTTTGGGTATACCCTATATTCCCACACAATCTGATCAGTGGTGGTTGACTGATGGGACCCCAATGATCATTGGATCGGGGACCCTAATTGAAGGAGCGGGATGTTGAGTATGTGTCCTGCATCTACACATACATACGGGAGTATCAGAAATTGCCGTGCACAGCGCACCGGTATTCCTGGATCAACCATAGACATTGATGTAGCAGCAGGACACGGACTTGATCTGCCTCTCTATTTATTTTGGAGGCACAGAATCCCTTTTCCCAGCAGTCAGACCCCATCCATTCATATTGCAGATAGGGATAACAATGAAACTTGGCCAAACCCCTTTAACTATCAATCACTCTTTACAATCTCATAGGGCTCATTTACTAAGGGTCTGCTGCGCACTTCGTTGGGTTTCCCAAATTTTCCGTTTTGCGCCAAATTCCGGATTTGGCTTTCACGCCACAGAAATCAGAGGGGTGGCCTTCGCACAACCCAACGGATTCGGAAAAAAAACGCGGAATTTCAAAAACGAAATGTGTCGCAAGATCAAGTGCTCACTGCACCGGGAAAGAAGCAGGTGAACTCCGGGGGACCTCGGCACAGTAGCGACACCTGCTGGATATCGGGGCACGACCTTAGTGAATCCTGGCAGACTCGAATCCTCGTCGGACAACGCGCCGTGGGATCGCGACAGGACCGGGTAAGTAAATGAGCCCCATTGTGTTGTTAACTATAGGTGGCACTAGAGAGACATCTACTTTTCACAGTAGCAGAACTCATTTGCATTCCTGTTTCCAAAAAAAGTATTGAATGAAGAGCCTCCATAAGGAGAAACCGATCCCTGACTGATACACTGTACAAGGAGGACTTTTCATTTGGGGAGGAAGGAGGATTGACCAACCAAAATGGACCTATAAGTGGGGAGGGCAATAGAAGTTGGGGGGGGACACGAGTAAAGGCGGGCAATTGGAGTGGGGAGGAATACAGTAATGGGGGGCGAGTAAAGGGTGCATTCACATGGCTGTTCTGGGGGCTGTGATCTGGTCACATGATCTGCCTTGTGGCTCAGGGAATGGGCGGGTGAGCACCCGGTGCATCACCAGAGTTGGGTGGCCGCTCGTCTGCTTAGGGGAGGGAGGGGGGTGAAGAGCGCTCATCCCTCTCACCCCCAGTCGGGCAAACACACGGCCATGTGAGTAAGGAGACTACGTAAAAAGGGACGTTATAATTGGGTTGGGATACAGTAAAGGGGGCACCATTTATGCTACATTGAGGGAGGATAAAGGGGGCACCATACAGGGTGGATCCACCATGGGGGTTTTATACTATGTGGCCACACTAGGGGGTGCGGATTATGGGTGGGGAACAAAGAGAGCCAATGACATGAAACTTCTTTGGGATGACCCTCTTTTTCAGGGTTCTGATATTTGGAATATTTGTGCGTATAGTTTATGAGACTCTTCGCCATCAGTTATGTTACTTCAGACGTGTGAACGAAACCCTAGGTCATTGGGGCAAAATGATGGCACGGGTTGCCAGTGGTGGCTCTCAGAGCCTTCCTGATTGCACTGAGGCATCCCCGAGCACAGAGATCACCAGACAGGATCAAATAACGATTCTATCCGTACAGAGAGACACTGGAGAGAAGATACAATGGGGCCATTTATAAGGGTCGCGGAGAGCGCATTTTCATCGGGTTTCCGGCGATTTCGTTTTGCGCCAAATGCCCCAGGTTTTTGGTGCATGCGATGGATTTTGGCGCACTTGCGTCGGCTTGAAATCGGGGGGGGGGGGGGGGGGGCATGGCCGTCGGAACAACCCTACGGATTTGGAGAACACACAAGATTTAACATTTAGAATTGTGTCGCAAGACACGCACTACAAGCACCGGGAAGAAGAAGGTGACTCTGGCGGGAAGCGACAGATGCAGGAATCGGGCGCACAATCTTTATGATTCGGCGGACTTCATCCGACCGTCCGAATCTGGGATCGCGACTGGACCAGGTAA
Organism: Engystomops pustulosus; assembly: GCA_019512145.1. Lineage (NCBI taxonomy): Eukaryota > Metazoa > Chordata > Amphibia > Anura > Leptodactylidae > Engystomops > Engystomops pustulosus. The sequence continues at coordinate 83,003,911 of CM033649.1, forward strand.
GTAAATTTGCCCCAATGAGTCTGAATTTGCCTTCCCTTTTTCAACTGTATTGGGGGCCTCAGGGCACTGATACGATTGAAAGTTGTGGCAGAACAGAGAGCATAAGAGCTACTGCTTAAATTTTCTATGTTGGCAGTTAACAATAAATAGGTTTTGGCAGTAGTTTGGGCACTCAGTCTCCCAAAATGTTCTCTGGCCCAGATAGTGGGGTGAAGAGAGCCTTCTATTGGGGTCACCCACTGTTTCTCAGTTGTTCCAGGTATAAATCGGTTGGATTGGGTGACTCCCGGTGTTGACTCCTTGATGATATTCTGATTACTACATTGGCCAATGTTCAGGGAAATCAATCCAAAACCCATCACCCAGAGGATCAGGCAATGTTCAATGTATGAGCCCTGGTTTAAGGTACAGGTGCTTATATGATATGTTGTGTATTATAAAGGATCCTCCTAAAATCGTCCTGGGAGTACCCAGCGCCCCTCCTCTCCGGCTATAAATAAACCACCTGAGTCTCAATGTCATTGTCAATGACGTCCAGGACAGGTATCCCGCTGAAGACGGAGGAGATGTGGATATATACGGTCGGCCCCTAATGGAATGAATAAATTTGAATACTGGGAATGAAAATCCCGGAGACATCATAACCCCTCACTCCCCCTCCTGCTGTATAAGGAGCAATGGGAAATTTGCTGCATTTTTCTTTAAATACAATGAAATTTTTATTTACATAATTTTTTTTACAATTTTTTTTTTTTGACAGCATCTTATCAACTACCCCCCCCCCCCTCCCAACCAAAATGTCCCCTTCTTATCTCCAGGAGATCAGGTGATAATCCACAATAGGATGAGACACATGGATGGTCAATGATGTTGAGTTTGTAAAAATTTATTCTATAAAAAACTCTGAAACATTTATTTTAGGATTCATGTGGGCCTCTTGTTCTTCTCTTTTAAAATGTAATTGTCTAAATTTGGTTACAGTTGAAGGGGGGGAGGTTCCCTACACACACTAAACTTTCACTGTTGTCTGTATTGACTCTATACTATAGGACGTTCCCCAGGTTTCTGAATGATTAATAAATGGAAATATTACTATTTTTTTAACATTATTTACATGTAGGGTTGTCCACCTAAGCCAATTGCAGAACATAATAATATTGTTATGTTAAAGTATGAAAGTATTGAGTTTTTCATTTCTGCTTTCTGTCTTAGATAAACACAGACCATGATCATGTGATGTCACACAGGTGCACGACTCGTTCAAATGCCGTCTTATCGGTCTTTGATGTCCACACAGGTGAAAGGATCGTTAGGCTCGTTATATCCCTGGTCATGTGATGTCACACAGGTGCACGGCTCGTTATATCCCTGGTCATGTGATGTCACACAGGTGCATGGCTCGTTATATCCCTGGTCATGTGATGTCACACAGATGTTTGGTTCGTTATATCCCTGGTTATGTGATGTTACACAGGGGCACGGCTCGTCATATCTCATGTCATTTGATGTCTCACAGGTGCACAGCTCGTTATATCCCTGGTCATGTGATGTCACACAGGTGCATGGCTCGTTTTATCCCTGGTCATGTGATGTCACACAGGTGCACGGCTAGTTATATCCCTGGTTATCTGATGTCACACAGGTGCACACCCCATTATATCCCTGGTCAGGTGATGTCACACAGGTGCACGGCTCATTATATCCCTGGTCATGTGATGTCACACAGGTGCACAGCTCGTTATATCCCTGGTTGTGTGATGACACACAGGAGCACGGCTCATTATATCCCTGGTCATGTGATGTCACACAGGTGCACGGCTCGTTATATCCCTGGTCATGTGATGTCACACAGGTGCCCGGCTCGTAATATCCCTGGTCATGTGATGTCACACAGGTTCATGACTTGTTATATCCCTGGTCATGTGATGTCACACAGGTGCACAGCCCATTATATCCCTGGTTATGTGATGTCACACAGGTGCACAGCCCATTATATCCCTGGTTATGTGATGTCACACAGGTGCTCGGCTTGTAATATCCCTGGTCTTATACACTACACAAACAATATCAGTTATTTGCTGGAATGCTTAAAGTGGACAATCCCTTTAACACAATTGAGGTAATAGCTCTTCTTTAATAACTCAATGGGACAGTGCTAGGATGCCAGCACTTGGGCCCTCCTGGCAGTGCTGCATTGAGCCGCTAGGGCACTTCTATGCCAGGTCTGACATGGAGTAGAATTACATCGGCATGGGTGCAGGCTACAGGCAGGGTGCAGGCCCCGCCCGGCACAGAGGGCCCAAATGGCATAGGTGGTGGTGAAGTCCCATCGCAGTTTTTTCCAGCATACGAGCCGTGATAAATACCCCTCTTTAAAATGGACATGGGTGCGGCTGTGTGGTATGATCGCGACTTATGGACTTGCCTAGAGTCCACCATAGTGGCCACGTCATGCTCATTTGCATATAAACAAGGATGGGGATTTCTTTGCATTCAGGCCACAGATTTTCTCAGGAAAGACCTGTTTATGCTGCAGGACACTTCACCTCCATAGTCACATGTTTTGTTTGTAAGTGACCCAGGGACTTCCCTTTAAAATACTGTAGGTTACCTTAGGCCCAATCTTAACCACAAATAAGAAACGTAAAAAAAATTAGGTCCAAACTTAAAAAAAAAAAAACGGGCGACCTCATTCGTATTTGCCGTAGTATTATCAGAAGTCTCCAGAATCAGGCGGCTCTGATGCGTCTCTCTAGCAGCCGATACTCTACACATTCCCATTTTACATCAGGACTGTACACAAATTCCCATATTTGATCTCCCAGCACATTGTTAGCTCCGGTCCCAGCGCCTATGGCTTCTGCGGCTTCTACGAGGAAGCTCGGAGCGGATCTGTGAGAACTTGCCCGAGGCCTGATCAGTACAAACGTCTCATCAGGGAGATGCGAGGTTCTGCCTTTGGCTCTTGAAGCTGCGGGACTTCGCTTACTAATCCGGGACCATTAATCCTGTGTCTCGTGTGACATGTAAAGAGACGGCTCCAAATTGTATCTAATTCTTCTCGTTTTCTTCTCCTAACTTATATTCGGAGAGAGGTGGAGAATTAAAGGGGTTGTGTGGATGAGGAAATCCATCCTGGTTATCCATCCTTAGGATTTGGAACCAAATTGAGATCTTAAACCCAAATAAAAAGGGGTTAAATTGCAATACCAAGAACATCCACTGTACATAAGTTTGTAATATATTTTATGTAGAAGTGGATTATAATATAGGCGATTTGGGGAGTAGATGGGGCCCAAGCTTTTGAGGGGGCCAACCAAACCGCCCACCAAATTTTATACTTATAAGGACCTTCACCCATGAAATCCTTGTACATCTGTTCATACACTTAATACACAGGAGCCATTCAGGACCTTCCAAGGTCCTCCGAAGGTCCTTGAACCACAGACTGAAAGCAGCAGAAGGGAGACATCCTCCATTCCCCAAGAAGCGGATTCTAGTCCCAGATGTAGGAAGTGATTCCAGACTTGTAGGGGCTATAATATTCCTACAGCCCAGGGCCCATGGTGGTCTTAATACAATGCTGATCTTATTGAAAAACAGTGTTTCCTTTTGCACTTAGTTTTGCTCTTATCATCCTCCCTCCTTCCCTTCTAATTGGCTTTTCCTTCTAAAATCTCTGCTGAATTTTGTTTTGCTAGCAATAAGATAGTAGCCCTTTAAGGTGCCAAATTACATATAAGAGGGTGCAGTGAGTCACAGCAGCTAAGTCTCTACAGAGAGAACTGCAGAATGTCTTAAAGGAAATCTACCATTCAAATCCATCCTGATAAACCAGGGACATTACTCATAGATCCAGGCACCGGGACTGTGGTAATCTTCTTATATTTGTTATACATGGCCTCCTTCCTTCTAAAATCAACTTTTACAATAATGTCCTGGGGAGGTTACTAGAGGAGGTTGGGGAGGTTGCTGTAGCTTCACAGGCTGTTACACTAACCCCCCTTGCTCCCTCATCTTGCTTCCCCCACCCTATGCCCGTTGTAATCTCATACATTGGGTAACAGGATGTGAAGCATAGAGGGGCTCTGGTAACGCCCTTAGGAGTCATTATTTTAAAATTTTAGGTTTTAGAAGGAAGGAGGCCATAGATAACAAATATAAGAAGACTATAATAGTCACAAGTACATCTAAGGCTAGATTCACACTTCATTTTATTTTTATATGCTCAGCTGAGCATACCCATAGACATATACTGGCAGAAAGAGGCATTGTTTTGGCTTCTCTCTACCCAGTCTTCATTCTATAATGTGCAAAGCACAGGATAGCAAGATGCAACAAGCTGCGTCTTTCCATCCTGCTGCCTCCTGCGGAGCGGTGCATACACTCAGTGGAGGCCAATGAAATTTTCTGGGGGCGGATGCAGCACTACTGCATCCGCCCAGCCTCTACTGAGCATACACACTCAGTGAGGTTCTCCAGGGATGTCTTTGTCCATGTACAGACAGTGACATCACTTGGGAGACACCTTGAACATCGGCAGCAGCCAATCACCAGCTGCTGCTGATGTTCACTTCTCTTCTCCTGCTTTCAGGGAGTGGAGGAGGCACCGGGCGACGTATCCCACTGTATGTGCACTAGTCACAGAGGTTGCCATTTTCACAGGCCAGGATACATTTCCTACACAAACCCCGAAAAGGGTTAAATGGTTAAGAAGGAAAGTGATAAAATGTGAAGTTACACCAGTAATTATCCTGATTGCTGTAATTATAACAAAGTTAACCTTTCGGAAAAGCAAACATTTTGTCATTAATAAAGACTGTGATAATTGTTGTAGGGGATTTATATTTGTTAGAGATCGGATCAGAAAATCTGCTCCTGTTTTTATTGCTGTGAAATGTCATCCGAGACATTAATATCGATGTGTGACTGGTGGCGGGTGCTCACATCGGGCGGACGGCTCCACTGTCTAGAAAAATTCAGATTGAGGTCGAGTTTCTGGAGCACCTGGCACAAGGACTACGAGCGCTGGAGCAGGTGATACAACCAAATTATCAAAGACAGCTCTAGCATATTGGGGGACATTTATCAGGGCATCTACTCCAGAAGTGGCATAGGAGCCCTGAAATAATGGCCATTACTTGCCACAAGTGGGCGTGGACTTGGTGTGCAGAGGGCGTGACTGGCGGCAGAGTGGGCCGGCGCGTGGCATCCTGACCTGTGCGCTCCCTAGACCATGTGAATGTTATCTCCTATTCACATATGGCAGCAGATAACAATCTGGTTGGGGCCTGACTACAGTAATCCCCACTGATCACGTCAATGGTGGTCATGTTTTTAATAATGTATGGAGCTGTGGGCTGAGTATACGTCCTGTTGCTCCATTCAATATTAGGGAAGCTTTGGATGTCGCTGTGTATCTCCTTCACCTTCATAGACAGTAAAAAGGAAGAACAGGAGATTCCTCAGCGCTCTGCAATTTCCTTCAATTCAATAGTATTGAATGGAGGAGGCAAAATGCATCAATTAGTGAGAATAAGACCCCCTTTCTCGTGATGGTTGGGGGTCTTAGTCGTTGGATGCCCACAGATAAGATTGTTTTCTACTATCCTATGGTTGAGGGAAACCATCCAACTTGGTACAATCCCTTAATACTGGCAGTGACAAGTAGACCTACATCTTATCATGCTAAGGAGCGTGGTCCACTCTATTTAACACCCACTATAGGTGACTATGCTCTATGTTAGTGTCCTGGTCCTAGAAGAACTTTTAAAATTGGGTTCGGTAACTCAAAATCCACCATTGTTAGAAATTACTGTGTCAAGGTTTCTGCTTCCAACCCTAAATCCCTTGGGTTACGGTTCAACACCGGAGATCTTATAGCCAAAGTTTTTTCAGGATTTTTTCTTTTTTAGGATTTTACATTCGTTTCCTCTTCCTAGTAGATAACGTTGACAAAAAAACGGACCAAAATATATTCGTACAGCGTTCACTCAATGAATGACAAAAAAAACACACAGGGCTGATACCGATAGACTATCAAGAGTCTATTACACTTGTACAATGTATCAACCCTAAAAAATACCACGTGGCAACGACTTCCATAGTCTCCCTGATCTTACAGTAAAAAGTCCCGATATAAGACAAGGAGGAAATAAGGGTCTATGTGTAAAAAGATTATTAGAAACTTTTCTATTCATTGTAATCAGTAGCTTTGTAGCCAAGTTTGACAACCTGTCCTTGTCCTCTAATCCACCCATACCTTAATTACCTTGGCCACCCCTGCACCCGCTGTAGTTCATCAATGTCTTTCTTCTAAACCGGTGCCCAAAATTCACCAACTCACGACACTTTAATAGATGCTTTGCTGACTAATGCAGTTTCTTTGTGGTTTTCCAACAAATTGCTGACGAAGGGCTCCTATCGGCAAGCACCCAAACAATCAATTCATGTCATCTGTAGCCACAATATGAGATGCGCTTGTCAAGGTAAACAACGATGTGGTGCGGAGTTGTTCCTTAGGACAGGTTCGGCCAGACATTGGAGATAAGATTGCTCAGCACAAATGTATTTTTGGGAATTACTTTAATCTTCGAGTCTCTTGTCGGAACATTTAATGCAGTAATATCAGATATTCAATCAATTGCTGAAAATTATTAATATTATTCATACAGAGATTATCAATTTTCATCAAACTTACGTTGGTTTAGAAGCTTCTGCCTGGTCGGTTTGCAGTTTCTCTCCTCCTTCCACCTCCATAGTGCAATATACAATACGGTTTGGGGCGAGTGATTTTAATCCTTGGACTTCCATTATTACAACCTATGGATAAATAAGAGGATATGATTGAAGAATATGGTACTAAGGTAGTGATGAACACCTAGACACTCGATAGATCAATCGAGGCCGGAGGTCTCTGATCGCCAGAACATTAGGGTAAAGTGCCCTACCTTCCATGGAGCAGTGGTGGAGCACTGGTAGTCAGGGGCATAACTTGAGGGGGTGCAGAGGGTGCGATCGCAAACGGGCCCAGGAGGCCCATAAGATGTCACTTTCCCATATGAGAAGACTAGTACTATAAAACATACATCATAGTCAGAGGGCCCGGCACAGACTTTGCACTGGGGCCCTGCAGATTCAAGTTACGCTTTGCTCGTAGTACAACCATGTACCAGTCCTGGAATACCCAGATACAGATATTGTGGATGCCAATTCTTCACTATATGATAACACATGGTGTGCCCAATGTTTTTTGTTAGTCGGTGTCCTGGAGACTCTATGTACCTCCATAAAACCTCAATATATGGTTTTGTCATTTACATCAGACCTTATGCTGATCTATCTATTCTAGGAAGGTAGAACACCGTTGGGTGACCCTCTTCTAAAAACCAGCCCACCCAAAGGATATCCCATACATGTCTAACACCGGAACACTCAACATTGGTCATCAGTATCAGACTAGTTGGGGTCCAACACATCAAACTCTCGAATCAGCAATTTGAAGACATTGGGACACAATTACTAAGAGTCCGTCGGACGCATTTCTGTCAGGTTTCCCGAATATTGTGCATGCAACACAAATCGGGGGGTGTGGCCGTCGGACACTCACATACACCGGGAAGAAGATGGTGAACTCGGCGGACCTGAGCGGGGAAGCGACACATTCAAGAAAGTGAATAACGGCAGACCTGAATCCTTGGGGGACATTCTGGATCAGCGGAAGCAACGGGACGGGTAAGTAAATGTGCCCCATTAGGGGTTCTTTAGCATTGGTTTGCCTGGGCATTTTTGTCGTAAAAAATTCTCAAAAAAGTCATATTGAGGTTTTATGGGACTTTTCACTGCTAAAAAGTCTCACAGGACTATTTCCAACTCATCATTAATCTGGTGTAAACATAGAACTACTGCTAGCTCAGCGCCATGCAACAACATGCAAAGCCAGATTCATGACTTTATAGTTACTCCAGTCCCCCTGCTGGTGTGTGGTGGGATTATTTTATGCATTTTGAAACTTTTTGAAAAAAATAAATCCCAGACAGAAAGTAGATCATAGAGCATTTATTCAAAGGCCAAAGACAGTTTGATTAATCTGATGGGCAGTGGAGCTCCAAAAACAGACATAGAACTGTCCCTAGAAGCCAGCTTAATGATAAATAACCCCCATTTGTAGCATTTAATTGAGTGCTGAGGTTTCTTACTGCCCAACAAGTATAGTGGCTTTGCTTGGTATTGCATGGAATGGAATTGACATTGAATGGAAATGAGTTGAGTAAAGCTCTGAAGAGCTCATCAGTGGTGGAGCTGGATACTGGACTCCCCTCTATCTTATTTTGTATCCCATCCTAAGGATAGGTCATCAATATTTTAGTCCTAGAATATTACTCGTCCACTAATACCATTAGGTACAAGCACTTGCCATAATGGTCCCATTGTTAGCCCAGACCACCACTTTCCTGAATTCAAGAACAGAGCCAAACGTCTAATATGGGAATTCACATTTCCTGCTGACGGTGCAGTCAGCCAAAGTCATTTTACTGCATAATGCAAGAGCGCGAGAACTTTGCCAAATGCATGATTGCTTTGAAATTAATTGGTACAAGCAAATCAGCTAAAATGATTAATTTTTATTACATTTACACCATCTGCCTAGTTAGGCGCCATGACCCGCGCTCCATCGTTATAATGCAAGATAGACAAATTGCTGTCGATGGTAGAGCTTTGTTAGGGAGTAAGCGGGTCCGATATTCTCGCTGTCACTCCGCCAGTGTTAGCGCAGTAACTAGTGGCTCGGTCCTTGTAGGCGATCAATACATCACGTTAATTCACTGCGTCATGCGGCACTTACCTCCAGACTGAAGGACAGGACAACATCGGACTTGGAGAGCTGGTTTTCGTTTTCTTCCCCCATGTCTATGATGGATGTATTATGACTGCGCTTTAACTTCTGGAGCTTGAATTCGGAGCCGCCTTTGGACACCGGCATACTCTCCAAATTAGCCATTAACAGATTCACAGAAGACTTTAGCTCCTCAATGTACATATTTTCCATCTCTTTTGAGACAAACTTTGGAAACTTTCGTTCCTGGAGGCAAAAATAAAAGGTAATCAATAGAGATGAGCAAACACTAAAATGCTCGAGTGCTCGTATCGAATAACAAACCCCATTGAAGTCAATGGGAAACTCAAGCATTTTTCACTGAAAGAACACATTGAAAGTACACTAAAGAAGAACAGATTGCAGATGTTTCCGTACATCTGCTAACTTATCCGAAGACATGCGTGCAGAACGGTGTTCTTCACAATAGTATGTGAAGAACAATATGTGTGAAGAACACATTGCAGATGTTTCCATACATCTATTGTGAAGAACACCGTTCTTCACTTAAATGATCCTGTGTTCACTGTGTTCACTGTTTTCATTGTATTCTTCACTGTTCTTCACTGTGCTATCTTAATTAAATGCTCGATCTCGAGCAGACGAAATACTCGTCCGAGCAACGAGCTGTTTCGAGTATGCTAATACTCGAACGAGCATCAAGCTCGGACAAGTATACTCGCTCATCTCTAGTAATCCAGTGGTTTTTTTTTCCCGAGATGTGGCCATTACCTTCACTTACTGGAAAAAAAAAACTTTTAAAAAATATTTCACAATTTACTTTCTGCATTGAAGTCCACATGATTTTTAAGACCTTGTAGCACAGTTGGCCATCTATCTTTATCTAATGTGTATGGGAATGTCCTGACTCTCCCCTGACATTGTTGGATGGAAAGAAAGATTAGGCAACTTAATTCCCTCTACCTCGGCCGAGCATGCGTTAAAGGGTGTAGAAAATAACCATGTCTACACCTCCCTAGGGTGGTCAGATTTGCATAAAAAGCTGGATGTGGTTGTCCTATGCTGTTTCCATAACTTCCATAGAGGTGGATAGGAGTTATGGAAACTGTATAGAGCAACAAATATGGATAAGATGAGAATACACCTTTAAGTAAGCTTCCTCCCAGATGTGTAGAGATGAGTGAATGCTCTCAGGTTAGGGTTCATTGAGTTCGACTGAACCTGATACCAAAGTCCAGGTTTGGGTACATGAATTGGAACGCTTACTCGCAAAAGTAACACCGGCAACTCAATCTGCTGGGGGTTTAGCATGAACACTGGACCCAAACCTGCAATGTTCAGCAAGGATCCAAAATGTGATTATAAATTAGGAATATATAGTTAACACACAAGTACCCGTCATGCTACAGTGTTGTTCCAATTGCCAACCACTTCGGGTCTTGAAGTGATCAGTGGACATTTTAAATAGAGGAGGTGAATCAAATACAGAGGCATTGGACAGGATATTTGGCACCAGATATGTTGACTATTTATTCCTATTATACGGTCAAATTTTGAATTCTGGGCATAACCCCGCTTTGATAGTTCGAAGGAAAGACTTAATTTTCATCCAACAACTATTAATGGCCCGTAAGAAAATACAGGCCTTGCACCCGTGTGTCTATCTCATGGGCAGGACACATTATTATCCCATTGAAGCCAACAATGAAAGTTTCCATTAATAAATGACTAGAAGCCGAGATCTTAAAAACTGTGAACACTAGAACTTATCCTCATAACATGAATTCACCTCATTGCATAAAATGAAGAACAAATTTTGGTTAAATGATTTTGGAATTAATGACTTTTTTTCAGGCTTTTCTAAACCCTCATGGAAATGGACCAGAAATGGTGTCAAGGTCAAGAACAAGTCACAATTCCTGAGATCTCTCAATACTGTCCTTGTACTTGTACTTCTCATGATATCCACATTTTACCTATTTTTCCTACTAGAAATTTATTTAAAAAATTGACAACTGGTTGTTACCATTCAACTGGCTAAAGGGGTGGGTCTCTAGATACTGGCAGCTCTGATTGGACAGTGTCAAAATGTGTAGACGATAATTATTACTTAATGGGGATTACAAGTATTAACTAGGAGTCACCTTTTAGAGAATCAAAACCTACTGTATATCAAACGACATAAAAGTTTCTACTGTTCCCTGACATTACTCTTAGTTTCTTCTCCACCCCTACCCCTCCACCCTAAAAATTAGACCCAAAGACTTCCTTTAAGTCTATACAGATCTCACTAATCAATGTCTTGGCTGGTTAAAGGGATCATCCTGACTTCTTGGAGCTCACCGAAAGTTATAATTAAGGCTTGTGTTGTTTTTAATTGAGGCTCATGACCCTAATTTCCCAATATTCTAAATAAAACAACCAATTAAAATGTTCATTACCACAGCGTTGCTTAATGAAGATATCCTCCCATAGGTTATGCTTGATATGTAAAGTATGGGATTTGTTTTCTTTGGTCAAATGGACTCAGAAAATGCAAATGTCTTACCCGGGCAATTTGATCTGCCATTTGAAGACGGCCATCTAGTTCACGTCTTATCTGGGCGGCTTGTTCGTCAGGGTTGTCCAACTAAGACGAAAGAAGAGATTGAGATAAGTATCACGGTGTTATAGGAAGTCTCAAACACAATACATTTTACTACATTAAAGGGGGGCTAAAAATATTGACAACCTTTCCTAAAGGCAGATCCTTAATAACAGTTTGATGGGGGGTCCAACACCCAGCCAACCCCTAGATTATCTGTTACCAGTAGCTGCTAAACAGTCAATAGAACAGGAAGCAGACAGTGCTGTTCTCTCTGTAGTGGCTGAACGGAGTCACTGCAGCTTAGTTTCCATTCAAATGAATCTGCAGTACCCAGGTCCCACCACTACACAGGAAATGGCGCTTTCTACTTCCTGTTACATTCTCTGTTTACCAGCTACTGAGAACAGATAATATGGGGGTGCAGGACAGCTTTTTATTCTAATTTCAGGATATAGCCAAGAAGGTGATGAGAGACAGCTGCTCGGCTCTATGTAAGGTGGATGCGGATAAAATGGAAGATTAGACACAGCAGCTCAGCTCTATGTATAGTAGATACTTATTACTACCATATAGCCAGGGGTGTAGCAGCCATGAGGCGAGTTGAGCCTCTTGCCCCAGGCAACACCAAATGCAGCAAGATAAAGAGACAGCATCAGAGCCTCAGTTAATGGCTACAAAGCAGATTCTGGCACTTGCCTCTCTGCCTGAACAGCTTCTACATCATGTTGTTTTCATGGCCAAGTGCGGTGACATCTTCCAGTAAATCAATTTGGAATTGAGATGTTGTATATAGTCAAGGAGGCGGAGACCTTAACACTAAAGTCAAACTTTCCACAACTTTCACGCTTCTTTCCCTGTGATTGACATCATTTGCTATACTTCAGGAGATCTGGTTAGTGATGTCTCTGGATGCCAGAGCATTAGTTACACAAGAGGCTGTTCTGAGGCGAGGAGAGCTTGACTTCAGTATTAAACGCTCCGCCTCCTTGACTTTTTACAACCAATTTACATCTCACTTCAAAGTTGATTTTCTGGATGATGCCCCAACACTGGGTCATGAAAGAAACCTGATCTAGAAGGTGTTCAGCTGTTCAACTGCTAGACCAGTTTCTGATGACAGGTTCCCTTTTAAATCATGTCTCTTTACACCTAAAGTCAGCATCAAATCTTACCGCTCAGAGTAAGTGGGAAGTATTTACCATGCTTAAATTGTAACATGAAGGGCACATCAGACACTACTGAGATAGAAAAGGTGAGGAGTGGTGTTATAACTGAGTGTATAGGATACATGTATGATCTTTGCAGGCCCCTAGCTCTGGGACCACCCCTTTTCATGCACAGGGACCTGGGTGTGACTGCATCGCCTAAAGCTATACCCAAACCCTTGAATTATTACAACTCACAAATATATAACACACATAATCCTAACATCAGCTGCACTAATACATCTAATCCCCCACCCATCTAATAAAGGAAGGACAAATAGATTTTGGCAAAGGTCAGTACTTTTGTTATAACCCACAACCATCTCAGAAGGATTGCCGGGATCAGGACGCCGCCACCAGCCGCTCCTGCTATGAAGTCCCGTTTCTTGGCTCCAGGTAAACGAATCCCCTCTAATAGAGTAACATTATATTCCTCAGGGTTCTTTCTAAATTTAAACACTCCAGTAATCATTTCATGAGATGTTTAATCCTCATCAAGCTTGTCTGTCTCCGGCCCCTGGGGTCACTGGCTCGCTACTAATTTAGAAATTTTCTAATTAACAGGCAATCAATCAATTAGCGCAATAATCTGCCTTGCTCAGCTAGATTAATATTGCTGAGGACATCTTATCTGTCAACGTCCATCGTGTAGACCCACAGGTAGAAGATGGCGACTCGCTAGGACGACGCTCTACAGTGCTGACCCGTTTCGAGACTCTACAATGTGGAAGAGGAAAACATTGTCATCCCGAAACCGCTCCATACCTCAATGTTCCATCATTATTCTATGGATATTTATGGATTTTAATTGACTTTATCAAGATAGAATAGGTTCTGCGATGGATGAGTCTTGGCCCATTTTTTTGGAAAATGGATTCCTTTGCAATAGGTAAGATGGGCATCCTAGCTGGCCACTTTCCCGCACATTGGGGCACATATACTAAGGGTCTGCGGATACCATTTCTGTTGGGTTTCGGGACTATTTCCAATTTGTGCCGCATTTAACAGGAGTTTTTGGCGCACGCGATCGGATTTTGACTTTCATGCGGCACAAATCGGGTGGCGTGGCCGTCGGACAACTTGACTGTTTCGGAATGAGCATGGGATTTAAAATTCAAATTGTGTCGCAAGACGTGGACTCACATACACCGGGAAGAAGAAGGTGAACTCCGATGGACCTTGGCAGGGAAGCGACACATGCAGGATATCGGGTGCACGATCTTAGTGAATCGCGCCGGACTTCATCCTTGTCGGACAGTCTGGATCGGGGATTGCGACAGGATCGGGTAAATAAATGTGCCCCAATATCTTCCCTTATAATGACCATATATAGCGGTAATATAATGCAACCCCGTATAATACTGCCATATAGTGCATGAAAATAATTAACCCAAGAGCCCACATAATATTACCCCATATGGTTCCCACATAATACTCCCATATAATTCCCGCATTATATTATATACTATATAATTTTCACGTAATACTTCCACATAGTTCTCACATGATACTGCCACATAGTTCCCATATAACACTGCCATATTCTTGTCACAAAATAGTGACACACAGTTCTAACATAATACTCCAATTTAGCTCCCACATTTTACTATACACTATATAGTTGCCACATAATACTACCACATAGGTTTCAATTAATACTGCCACATAGTTCCCACCTAACAATACCATATAGTCGCCACATATTCCTGCCACAATGCTCCCACATAATACTGCCATACACTTCCCGCATAATACTGCCACATAGTCCCCACATTATACTGCCATGTATTTCCCACACATTACTTCTATATAGTTTTCAAGTAATACTACCACATATTTACCAAATTATACTGCAGTATAGTTGCTATATAATACTGCCACATGGTTCCCACATAATAATACATTTAACTTCCAAATAATACTACCATACAATGCTACGTAAGACACAATGGGGCAGATTTACTTACCCGGTCCATTCGCCATCCAGCGGCGCGTTCTCTGTGGTGGATTCGGGTCCGGCCGGGATTCACTAAGGTAGTTCCTCCGATGTCCACCAGGTGGCGCTGCTGCGCTGAAGTCCGCTGAAATGCACTCAAGTACACCGGCCTATTCCTAGTGAAGGTAAGTGCAAGCTCCGCAACACTTTTTGTCTTTTAAATGCGGCAGTATTTACGAATCCGTCGGGTTTTCGTTTGGCCACGCCCCCGATTTCCGTCACGTGCATGCCAGCGCCGATGCGCCACAATCCGATCGCGTGCTCCAAAATCCCGGGGCAATTCAGGGGAAATTGGCGCAAATCGGAAATATTCGGGTAACACGTCGGGAAAACGCGAATCAGGCCCTTAGTAAATGACCCCCATTGATTTTAGTTATCCCTAGGCTTATGGAGTAAATTTGATAAGATGAGATTCATGAAACTTTATATTTCTGGGTAACTGAAGAATGTTCTGCAATTTAATGGGTGGAGCTTAAAGGGGATGTCCTTATATTGAAGTATGGGTTATATGCTAGAAGTCCCAAAGCTGGGACCCTCACAGATGGTGATTGTGATAGGTTTGTACTGTTGGTAATAGCTGCGCGTGGTAATTGGTCATCATATAACATGATCCAAACAATCCACAAATAACACCACCCCGACGTCTCCCCGATGCAGGAAAGTCTTCAGCAAGTAAATGTGGTTGAGTTTTACGGTCTAAAGCAGGAACATCCCTAAAAAATTCATAAGCTTCCAGCAGATAAATAATTCACACGGAAGTCAACGGATGCTCGGAATTATGAAAACAATTGTGAAGACCATCAAAAATATACAATACGTATTTAGAAAATTCTGGGATGTTGACATTAACACGTTTCCAACTGGGAAAAATTGGGAAGAGTCAAGGGTCAAACGCCCCCGTACCCTGGGACACTTCTGACTTAATTGATACAGGCAGTCCCCGGGTTACATACAATATAGAGTCCGTAGGTTTGTTCTTAAGCTGAATTTGTATGTAAGTCGAAACTGTATATTTTATAATTGTAGATACAGACAAAAAATTTTTTTGCCCCAGTGACAATTGGAGTTTCAATTTTTTTTGCTGTTATTGGACCAAGGATTATCAATAAAACTTTATTACTGACACCTTACAGCTGATCATTGCAGTCTGGGACTACAGTAACATCCAGAGAGCTTCACCAGACGTCACTGGGGGCAGAGGGGTTCGTCTGTAACTAAGGGACATCCGTGAGTCGGTTGTCCATAAGTAGGGGTCTGACTGTATAGTACATTTTATAGACAAGAAGTCACATCAAAGCGTTGGATATTCACAAAATCCATCAGAGGAAGTTACTACCTACAAGGATGGAGTTTCCCCACAGCTCCCCCGCAGGGGGAATAAAGAATTACACTTTCTTCATGAAAATCAATAGGATATCCACACTATCTCTCTGTTATTTCTGTAAAAATGGAAACAGCAATTATGGAGTTTGTTACAGCTCCCACAGGAGTCGTCCAACAACTTTATATGACCTCAGAAGACTCTTATTTTATGTGGTCTATGAATACTTGGATGGTTTTCCCAATATACACAATTATCCCCTTATCCATATCATAAGGGATCAGTGCCTGATATTTGCATACCTTGTCTGTGGACCCTTAGCGATTATAGGATTGGGCACTCACTAGCGCCCCCTAAGTGCTCAGTACTAATAAACATATTTTACCAGCACTTCATCTACTACTAATAGACTTATAGGGGCTCATTTACTAAAGGTCTGTCGGACGCATTTTCGTCGGGTTTCCAGACGATTTCCGTTTTGTGCTGGATTGGCCCAGGATTTTGTCCCACGCGCTTGGATTGTGGCCATCGGCGCCGGCTTGCATGCAACAGAAATGGGGGAGGGGGTGGCCGTCGGACAACCCGATCAGCACTCACATGCACCGGGAAGAAGCAGGTGAACTCCGGCGGACCTGAGCGGGGAAGCGACACATGCAGGAACTTGGGCGCACAATCTTAGTGAATCACGGCAGCTCCTAATTATGGTCAGACAACGCACCGTGGGATCGCGACAGGACCGGGTAAAGTATATCTGCCCCATATACATGAAGGGAGAGGAATCCATTCACACAGAACCCTAGGGGGCAATTGTTGGGGGTCCCACTTTCATTCAGACACATGTTTTATTTGAATTAATTCAGAAAAAAATCCAGACCGGAATAAATGATGCAAAATAGAGATAATATAGATATTTCCAACCCCAGTGGATAAAAGCTGATTTTAGAATATGATATATTCATTCTTCTTCATCTCCCTTGTAAAGAGAGGATTCTGCTCACTATCTGCATCACTTACAGTATTTGTATCCAAAAACCAGGAGTAAAACAAATATAAAACATAAAAAAACCTCTAAAAATTACTGCCTGCCATAGGGAAAGAACATGTGAAGATTGATCTCAGATGAAAGGACTTGGATGTCTCATATGTCAGGGGCGCAGATGGATGATGACCCTGGAAGGATGAAGGTTCGGAGCTGATTGCTTGTATTGAATGTTCTGATGTGTTGTACACAAGGCACCAGGTCTAGATGAGGGTCCGACTTAGGGACTATTTTTAGATGAAATTGTATCCTGGACAAAGTGTCAAAGTCAAACTGATTCAGCAATGTGAAAGGATTTCTGAAATTGTTCGAGCTAATTATTTATCCTCCGTCCATCCGTCCACCAGGGCCAAGCAAACAGGTCCTCCAAAATATGTCAGAGGTCTGGGTCAGATGTGGCTCTTTTAATGGCTCGTAGACAAATATTTAGTAAATAGCGCTGATCACTGGACGCAGGCAGTGATGTTACCTCACTTTGTGTGGACCCGGGTACTATCACCGCTGCTGCCATTGCTTAGGTAACGGCGCCTGGGTCAGAGAGAAGAATGGATGGCGGCTGTGCCATCTAGGTCATAGAGAAGAGTGCAGGAGCAACGAGAAACCAACCGCAGGGAGCACAGGTATGTGAGTATTTATTTTTTTTGCTAACTACTTATCGACTGGGGGGCATGTTCTGGGTTTACATATCTACTGTGGGCATGTCCTGGGGATACATATCTACTGGAGGCATGTCATGGACCTGGGGGTACCTATCTACTGGGGCATGTCCTGGGCCTGGGGGTATCTATCCACTGGGGGCATGTTCTGGGGCTACTTATCTACTGGGGGTATGTTCTGGGGCTACCTATCTACTGTGGACATGTTCTGGGGGTACCTATCTACTGGGGGCATGTACTGGGCCTGGGGGTACCTATCTACTGGGTTCATGTCCTGGGGGTATCTATCTACTTGGGGGCATGTGCTGTGGCTACTTATCTACTGGGGAGCATTTGCTGCGGCTACCTATCTACTGGGGGCATGTACTGGGGCTACCTATCTACTGGGAGCATGTCCTGGGGGTATCTATCTACTTAGGGGCATGTGCTGTGGCTACCCATCTACTGGGGGCATTTTCTGGGGCTACCTATCTACTGGGGAGCATGTGCTGGGCTATCTATCTACTGGGGGCACATGCTGGGGCTACATATCTACTGGAGATCCTGTGCAAGTGATCATTTCAGGCACCGATCGGGGTTGAACTGAAGTCTGGGTTCAGGTCCCTGAACCTGCAATATTTTGTATAGTATTGGCATAATTTATCATTTACTGACTTGTTTCTATCTATCAATCCCATACACTTGCCCCTCCTCTCTGCACCAGTTTTGAGTAAATTAATATAATTCCACGACCGTCGCTACACAAATAAGCCCCGACACAATTCTCCAAACAGCTACAACGACGTGTATCCCTGACAGAACACCGTCCCTTTAATTAAAGGCACACATGTGCTCGTAACATTACCAGTCTTTAGTAGATTTAATTAGCATAAAAGTAAACATTTTATAATGGGATTTTCTTGGAAACAAATTTAGAACGTCTATTTAACCAAGGGGAAAAAAAATCACAAAGGGTCCGCGTCATTTTCTATATCTACAGCTTTTTTTTCTAGAGTAAATGAAATCTCATTTCGCACTTCAGAGGGTTTCGGCGTTCTGCATTGGCGACAAATTAAACTTATTATGCGGGAGAAAAAAAAGCGTGTTTATCTAAACTCACAAATTAGGTCTCCATGTGCAGGAGGGAGATCAGTAATCTGAATTAGTCAGCGGTAACTTGTGTTTCGCTACAGGATCATCATTCTGATTATTTCTGTAATAGCGATAAGACGCCAGACAATAATTACCGCTACGTACAGTACGAGCTCAATAGAGAAAATTCATTCTCAGGGCTGGAATTATGACTTACAGCAATGTCCAGACTCTATCGGAAACAGCACTTTCTGCCTCTATCACAGCAATAATTCAAAGCAAAATGTGATACATGGAGATTTAAAGTGGTTTGTCCATGAAAGAAAGTTCTCAAATTTTAATCCCATAGTGATGTTTACACAATAACAGTGATGGTCAGTGTAAGATTCCAGAGTGTGGGCGGGGACT
The DNA here is from genome assembly GCA_019512145.1 of Engystomops pustulosus. Classification (NCBI taxonomy): domain Eukaryota; kingdom Metazoa; phylum Chordata; class Amphibia; order Anura; family Leptodactylidae; genus Engystomops; species Engystomops pustulosus. The sequence goes on from CM033649.1 coordinate 83,023,030, forward strand.
CTCTAAGCAGATACTTCATGATCACTCTAGTGCTGTGAGATGCTATGTGCTGAAAATGTGCTTAGATTATCAGGGTACAGGTTTATATACACTTTCATTTAGCTACTGAACATTGTACTAGTATCTGACACTTAGAAAGAGAGAGATGAGACAGATCAGAGTCATGAGAGATGATGAGATCCATGAGATGGATATAAAACACAATGACACTCTCAGCTCTGCTAACTCTCCTATAAAAAACACAGGGACAGCCCTGCTATATGCCTCCCTCCCGGATAAAAACCTTATCTGTCTGTAGCTTGTAGAGTAAGTCTCCGCACACTGCTGCCTGTGCCTGTGTCTGAGCTGGTCTTGTAACGCAGGTGGAGAGAAGAAGAGAGTGTGCCGACAAGAGAAGCAATTCATGAGCATAATTCAACCATAGTCAGAAGATTTCTTCCGTAACCAGGGGCAAACAAAATTGTAAATATCAGGACTGTGGAATGCTGTATTTTTGTTAATAACAGTGAATTAGAGAATGTGTTATTTTGTTATTCTGATTATATTTAAGTATCTTGTCTTTGCGGCAATACCCCTTTAACCAATAACCAGGTAGGAGTTTCAAGTATTTCCAGATTTCTGACAGTCATTGCATCTTATCATATTTCTACTAAATAAGTCATGTTAACAGCTCACTTACTGTAACACACATTTATACTGTAATAAAACAACATTCAACCTTTCTAAGGCATCCATGAGGTTGATGTGGCTAATCAATATTAGGTTGGTGGGGTCTGAAATCACGCAGCCCGAATAATCCTTTGTCCTCTGGAGTCAATGCACATTATCTGAGTAGTGGTCAAGCAGAGTAGATGCAGCTCAGCTACCATTCAAGTAGAACTGATCTGCAGTAACCTAGTTTGACCACTATATTGAGAATGGCACTGTCAGTTTCCGTTTTCATTCTCTTTGGATTAACTGTTGGTTAATCGCTGATCCGTATGGAGCCGAGTAAACCCCCCCATTGATCTGATATCGATGACCAACTTTAAAGATTGTGCATCAATGGGCCACATGTATCACTCGTTTTTTTCTGTTGTTTTTGCGCCTTTTAATTCAGGCGCACCGTTTTTGCGCCATTTTTGCGATTAAACGCCAAACTAGCTGCGCAGCAAAAATAACCACCTTTCCCTCATCTATCTTACCAATCCAGATGTTTTGCTGCGCCTAATGATATTCATCACTTGCAACGTTTTCATTTAGGCGCAAAAACGGGCACAAAAACACTCCAGCCCAAAGGTGGCGTTATCTGAGAAGAAAGCACTGAGCCCCTTTGCAGAAGAGCTCATTTCTAGCAGCAAAGCTCAGCCAGACACTGGAACATATAATAGATACATTAGATACACTGCAGACACTGGAACATATAATAGATACATTAGATACACTGCAGACACTGGAACATATAATAGATACATTAGATACACTGCAGACAGGAGCTGCAGACTCTATTTACAGTTCATCACCTTCTATTTACAAAACATTCTGCAAAACGCTGAGCTCACAGCAAAAGAGCTAAGAACTTTGCAGAATGTTTGCAGAAGTTTGCAGATACGACATACAAGTGTCCCCCATGTAATTCTGTACAGTGTCTGAGGGGGATATTGTGCAGAATTACAGGGGTGCAGCAGGGGACCAGCACTGGGGGATCCCCTCCAGGAGAAGCCCATGCTGAGGAGGTCACTGGGTGCAGGGTGTCACACACCTGGGTGCTGCTGAGGAGGTCACTGGGTGCAGGGTGTCACACACCTGGGTGCTGCTGTGAGTGTTATCTTCATTCTGGGATGTGGGAGAAGCAGAGAGGAGCTTGTAGCAGGATGACATGTAAGTGCCCGAATCTAACATTGCACCGAAACTGCGCCATAATTGCGCCTAAACTGTGTTAAAGTAAAGTGATTAATAAGAGGCAGAAAATATACTTATCACAGATGGTTGTAGCTTGTGATAATTCTGGCAAAACAGTGCGCCAGAATTTAGGCGCAACTACTACACTTAGGCGCACAAAAGTGATAAATGTGGCCCAATATTTAACCCCCTTCCCCCAAACATCCCTTTTATGCAATTTACAAAAACATCATGAATAGTCTTCCTGGGGGAATGTATGGAATGGGCCATGGGATGACTGATATGCGCAATGACAATATAAAACACTGCCGTATAGCTATCTGCAGGCAAATATGGAGATCACAGGCAGCCGAATTTTGAAGAAAACTTTGCCTGCAGCATCGTACGCTTTACTGAATAATCAGAAGAAATGGAAATGGAACATTTTTTTTACTTGCCGCCAGAGAGAAGAATTACAGGGACGGAACGGCAATGGAAAGTCCTCGGTATAAAAACACTATAGGGGTTAAAGGCCTAGTTCAGGGGTAGGGAACCTATGGCTCGGGAGCCAGATATGGCTCTTTTGTTGGCTGCATCTGGCTCTGGCTTTTTTTTTTTTTGCTGTGTCTACCTATCTACTGGGAGTATGTGCTGTGGCTACCTATCTACTGGGAGTATGTGCTGTGGCTACCTATCTACTGGGAGTATGTGCTGTGGCTACCTATCTACTGGGAGTATGTGCTGTGGCTACCTATCTACTGGGAGTATGTGCTGTGGCTACCTATCTACTGGGAGTATGTGCTGTGGCTACCTATCTACTGGGAGTATGTGCTGTGGCTACCTATCTACTGGGATCCGGAACCTTTTGGCTATGAGCCATGAACGCCACACATTTTTAAAAGTATGCCAACTGGGAGCCCGTACAATTCCCAATATGACCAACCCAGTAGATTGGTGAGTCCCAGCGTCACCAGGTGCCCCTGCGATATACGTCTCGACGCCGGCCACACCGGTGCCCTCCTCGTGGGCGGCGCCCCTTTCGAGCAACTTCACTCACTCACCACTTTTGGGTCCAGTAGGCGAGTGCCGGTTGCTTGCTATATAAAGGGATAGTGCGCCGCGATTGTGCTGCCCAAAGCATACCCATAGTCTACAGCACCTTCAGTATAGGTAGCCACAGAACATACTCCCAGTAGATAGTAGCCAAAGCACCATTACTCCCAGTAGATAGGTAGCCACAGCACATACTCCCAGTAGATAGGTAGCCACAGCACATACTCCCAGTAGATAGGTAGCCACAGCACATACTCGAAAGTGAGATCCAGTCGGAGGTAGCACAGCAAATACTCACAGTGAGATGGTAGACACAGCAAAAAAAAAAAAAAGCACAGGGCAGATGCAGCCAACAAAAGAGCCTTATGCGGCCGAGCCATAGGTTCCCTACCCTGAACAGCCTTTAACCCCTATAGTGTTTTAGTACCGAGGACTTTTCATTGCCGTTCCGTTCCCTGTAATTCTTCTCTTGGCGGCAAGTAAAAAAATGTTCCCATTCCATTTCTTCTGATTATTCAGTAAAGCGTACGATGCGAAGGCAAAGTTTTCTTCAAAATTACGGCTGCGGATCTCATATGTGCCTGCAGATAGTATACGGCAGTGTTTATATTGTCATGGCGCAATCAGTATCCCATGGCCCATTCCATACATCCCCAGGAAGACTATTCATGATGTTTTGAAATTGCAGTAAAGGGATGTTTGGGGTAAGGGGGTTAAATATTGATGAACAATCTTTAAAGTTGGTCATCGATATCAGATCAATGGGGGGGGGGGGGCGTTAGACAGCTCCACATGGATTAGCGATTAACCAGCAGTTAATCCAAAGAGAATGAAACTGGAAACTGACAGCACCATTCTCTACTGTAGTGGTCAAACGGGTACGGAGATCAGTTCTACCTGAAATGGTAGATGAAGCTGCATTCTACTATGCTTGACCTACCACAAGAATGGAGCTGCCTGCTTCCCAATCCATTATATGTGCGTTGAGGACAAAGGATTAATGGGGCTTCTTGATTTCTGACCCCAGCAATCTAATACTGATGGAGCTATGCCAGGGGACATAACTTATTTTCAACAGGTGGCACATTTCAACCTCATGGACTGCCTAAGAAAGGCTGGAATGTTGTTTTATAAGTTATAAAGTGTGTACTCTTAAGAGTTACGGTAAGTGAGCTGTTAAACTGTACTTATTATTAGAGAATATGATAAGATGGCAATGTTATTAATTCAATAGACTGTCAGAAATCTGAAATACTTGGAATCTCCTAACTGGTGTATGGTTAAAAGGTATTGCCCCAAAGACAAGATACTAAAATGACAGATAACAAAAGTAACACATTCTCTAATTCACTGTTAGAAGACAACATACCAGCATTATACAGTCCTGATATTTACAAGTTGTGTTGGCCCATTGGTTCGGAAGAATACTTCTGACTATGGTTGGATTATCTCATGAATAGCTTCTCTGGCCGCATACTCTCCCTTTTCCACTGCATTACAAGACCAGCTCGGACACAAGCACCTCTGCCGGGCAAAGCAGCAGTGTTGCAGAGCTTACTCACAAGTTACAGACAGATAAGGTTTGTTATCCGAGGGAGGGAGGCACATATAGCAGTGCTTTGTCCCTGTGTTTTTTATTAGGAGAGTTAGCAGAGCTGCAGGAATTGTCATGTGTGTTTATATCTATCTCATGATTAATCACTCTATAGACTCTGATCTGTCTCATCTCCTCTTCTCTAAGGTCAGAGATAGTACAATGTCAGTAGCTAATGAAGTGTATATAAACCTGTACCGATAATCTAAGCACATTTTCAGCACATAGCATCTCCAGCACTAGAGTGATCTGAAGATAGCTTTAGAGAGTCCCACCCGCCACTCGGAATCTTACACTGACCATCACTTGTTATTGTGGTAAAATCCCACTATGGGATTAAAATTTGAGAAATCTTCTTCATGGGGGCAACCCCTGCCTCTTTAATCTCCATGTATACATTTGACTCTTGAATATTGCTGTGGTGATAGAGGGCAGAGAAGAAAGTTGCTGATTCGAAAGACGTCGGACATTGCATGTAAGTCATAATTCCAGCCCTGAGAATGAATTTTCTCTATTGAGCTCGTACTTACGTTAGGCGGTAATTTGTTGGCGCTTATCGCTATTACAGAAATAATAAGAATGATGAGTTCCTGCTAGCGAAACACAAGTTACCGCTGACTATTCAGATTACTGATCTCCCTCTGCACATGGAGACCTAACTAATTTGTGAGTTTAGATAAACACGCTTTTTTTCTCCGATAATAAGTTTAATTTGTCGCCCAATGCGAACGCCGAAACCCTCTGAATGTGGCGAAATGGATTCATTTACTCTAGAAAAAAAAAAGAGCTTGTAGATATCAAAATGACGCGGGACCCTTTGGGATTTTTTTGTCCCCTTGGTGAAATTAGACGTTCTAAATTTGTTCCAAAAAATCCCATTATAAATGTTTACTTTTATTGCAATTAAATCTTACTAAAGATGGTAAGGTTACGAGCACATGTGTGCCTTTAATTAAGGGACGGTGTTTGTCAGGGATACACGTCGTGGTAGCTGGTTGGAGAATGTGTGTATGGGGCTTGATTGTGTTAGCGACGGTCGTGGTGGAAATTATATTAATTTATCAAACGGTGGTGAAGAGAGGAGGGGGCAAGTGTGTTATGGGATTGATAGATAGAAAACAAGAGTCAGGTAAATGATTACAAATTATGCCACATATACAAAATATATGCGGTTCAGGGACCTGAACCCAGACTGTTCAGACCCCGATGCGGTTGCCTGAAAAGTGTATCACTGTGAACAGGATCTCCAGTGAGATATGTAGGCCACAGCATGTGCCCCCAGAGTAGATAGCCGCAGACATGCTCCCCAGTAGTATAGGAAGCCCCCAAAGAAAACGCCTACCAGTGATGGGGAGCCCACAGCACATGCCCCTAAGTAGATAGATACCACACAGGACATGCCCCAGTAGAAGGTAGCCCAGTTAAAGCCCCCGTAGATAGGTAGCCGCAGCAGCAAATGCTCCCCCAGTAGAGATAAGTAGCCAGCACATGCCCCCACAGTAGATAGATACCCCCAGGGAACATGAACCCAGTAGATAGGTCACCCCAGGCCAGAGTACATGCCCCCACTAGATAGGTCCCCCAGACATGTCAACAGTAGATAGTAGCCCAGAAAGAACATACCCCTCGTAGCTAAGTAGCCAAAGCACATGCCCCCAAGCTAGGATAGAGATCCTAGGACATGCCCCCAGACAGAGATAGGTCCCCCCAGGCCTTGGGACCAGCCCCAGTGAGATGTACCCTAGGCCCGGGACATGCCCAGCCAGTAGATAGGTACCTAGGACATGCCCCCAGTAGATAGGTAGCCCCGAACATGGCCACCAGTGGATAGATACCACACCAGGGCCCAGGACATGCCCCAGTCGATAGGTACTCCCAGGACATGACCCCAGTAGATAGGTACCCCCAGGCCCAGGACATGCCCCTAGTAGGTATGTATCCCCAGGACATGCCCACAGTATATAGGTACCCAAAGGAAATGCCCACAGTAGATACATAAAACCAGAACATGCCCCCCAGTCGATAAGTAGTTAGCAAAAACAAATAATATCACACTACCAGTGCTCCCTGCAGTTGGTTTCGTTTGCTCCGCACTCTTCTCTATGACTAGATGCACAGCCTCATCCATATTACTAAATATTTGTCTACGGAGCCTAAAAGAGCCACATCTGGCCCTACCTCTGACATATTTTTGGAGGACACTGTTGCCGTGGGCCTGGTGATTGGATGGCAGAAGGAATAAATAATTAGCATCGAACAATTCAGAAATTCCTTACATTGCTGAATCAGTTTGACTTTGACAATTTGTCCCAGGTACAATTACTATCTAAAAATGTCCTAAGTCGGACCTCATATAGACCTGGCCTTTGTACAAACATCAGACATGTCAAATACAAGCAATCACTCCGAACTTCATCCTTCCAGGGCATCATCCATCTGCGCCACCTGACATATGAGACATCCAAGTCTTTCATCTGAATCAATCTTCAATGTTTTTTCCTCTATCAGGAGGCAGTAATTTTAGAGGTTTTTTTAGTGTTATATTGTTTATCTCGGTTTGTTGGATACAAATACTGAAGTGATGCAGATGTGAGCAGAATCTATCTTAAAGGAGGAGATGAAGAGAGAATGAATATATCATCATATTCTAAATCAGCTTTATCCACTGGGTGGAAAATATCTATATTATCTTATTTGCATCATTTATTCCGGATCTGGATTTTTTCTGAATTAATTCACCCCTGGCCTAGTTGCATCATTTTCTATCTAACACCTGAGTATTGAGCTCGGATCCTGATGGTTTTTCTCTTGAAGCTCCACTTAGGTTTTTATAAACTGATCCCATTACCATAATCTTGGAATACAGGATTAATCCTATAAATACTCCATTAAAGGGGTTTTCCCACAAAACAAGTTAGGCCCTATATACTGAGACCCCCCCAGGTCACAAGAACAGGAGTTGATAGGGTTCGAGGAACCTCCATCAGACCCCTCGTCACTCCCCGAGATAAGCGGAGCAGACGCTCGGCAATATCTGTCAGCTCCATAGAGATGAATGGAGCAGAACGGATGTGCGAGGCCGATGCTCTGCTCATCTCGGGGAGCGTCAACATTCAGCATCAACATAATGGGGCAGATTTACTTACCCGGTCCATTCACGATCCAGCAGCGCATTCTCTGCGGTGGATTCAGGTCTTCGGGCGATTCACTAAGGCAGTTCCTCCGACGTCCACCAGGTGTCGCTGCTGCGCCTATTCTGGGTGCAAGTAAGCACGTGTCCAGTGACCCTTTTTTAAAAAAAATTTGGCGGTTTTTCCAAATTCGTCAGGTTTTTGTTCGACCCCCCCCCCCCGCCCCGATTTCCGTTGCGTGCCTGCCGGCGCCGATGCGCCACAATCCGAAAAAAGCCGGGGCAATTCAGGGAAAATCGGCACAAAATGGACAAAAATTCGGGTAACCCGTCGTAAAAACGCGATTTGGGCCCTTGGTAAATGACCCCCAATGCTTTACATTCAGTCTGATTTCACTCTTCCTAATCCAAAGTGATTCTCATGATGACATAACATAGTATAGGTCTATAAAAACAATCCCTGAAATGTTGCCAATAATAATAATCTGCTAATTCAGAAATAAGTGAACCCTTCCTCCCGTTCCATAAATCACCGGATGAAACTTCCGTGTATTATTTGGCAGTAAAAAAAGAAATGTATCCATCGACATTTTAATGTTGAATCCATTAACTGCTATAAATACACTGTAACCTTTATACATAATTTAATATAATGTGAGAATATGATACTATTTATGTATCGTATAGAGGGGGAGTAGTGTTACAACCACTTCTCTAGTGAAATGGATACGGCATGTAATATACCAAGAGGCATAACTATAAATGTAAGAGGTAAGTGACTGCTAAGTGGCTGCTTGTGGGATGGAGATACTGAGCACTGGAATATTGACTTTCCTCAGCCACCATTAGGGGGTGCTCATTGCATACAAACATATACAGCTACCACTAAATTGTGTATAACTTTCTATAAAGTTAGTTGGTGGCGTATTTTTACTTATTGAAGGGTTCCAGGTAATATGGGGCATTGGGGGTCATTTACTATGGGCCCGATTCGCGTTTTCCCGACGTGTTACCCGAATATTTCCGATTTGCGCCGATTTTTCCTGAATTGCCCCGGGTTTTTGGCACACGCAATGGGATTGTGCCGGCATGCACGCGACAGAAATGGGGGGGCATGGCCGAATGAAAACCTGACCGCATTTTTTAAAAAAAAGTGTCGCTTACCTTAACCAAGAATAGGATTGTGAACTCCGGCAGACCTCGGCGGACTTTGAATTAATTCAGAAAAAATCCAGATCCGGAATAAATGAGCAAATAGTAGATAATTAGATATTTTCCACCCCAGTGATAAAAGCTGATTTTAGATATGATGATTATTCATTCTCTCTTCATCTCCTCCTTTAAGAAGGATTCTGCTCACATCTGCATCACTTACAGTATTTGTATCCAAAAACCCGAGTTAAAACAATATAACACATAAAAAAACCTCTAAAATTACTGCCTCCCATAGAGGAAAAAACATTGAAGATATTGATCTCCAGATAAAGGATTGGATGTCTCATATGTCAGTGGTGCAGATGGATGATGACCCTGGAAGGATGAAGGTTCGAGTGATTGCTTGTATTGATGTTCTGATTGTTTGTACAAAAGGCACCAGGTCTAGTATGAGGGTCCGACTTAGGGACTATTTTTAGATGAGTAATTGTCCTGGCAAAGTGTCAAAGTAAACTGATTCAGCAGATGTAAGGTATTTGCTGAATTGTTCGATGCTAATTAATTTATTCCTTCTGTCCATCCATCCACCAGACCCACAACAGTGTCCTCCAAAATATGCAGAGGTAGGGCCAGATGTGGCTCTTTTCAAGGCTCGAGACAAATATTTAGTAAATATGGATGGAGGCTGTGCATCTAGTCAAGAGAAGAGTGCGGGATCAACGAAACCAACTGGCAGGGAGCAACTGGTAGGTGAGTATTATTTGTTTTTGTGCTAACTAACTCTTATCGCCTGGGGGGGCATGTTCTGGGTTTTAATGATCTACTGTGGGCATTTTCCTTTGGGTACCTATATACTGTGGGCTTCCCCGGGGAAATACAACCTACTAGGGGCATGTCCTGGTCCTGTGGGTAACCTATCTACTGGGTCATGTCGTGGGAGTACCTATCGACTGGGGCATGTCCTGGGCCTGGTGTGTATCTATCCACTGGGGCCATGTCTGGGGCTACCTATCTACTGGGGGGCATGTCCTAGGGTACCTATCTACTGGCTGGTGCATGTCCCGGGCCTAGGGTACATGACTTCTGGGGCATGGCCCGAAAGCCTGGGGGGGACCTATCTGTTGCTGGGGGCATGTCCTAGGCATATCTATCCTGCTTGGGGGCATGGCTTTGGCTACTTACTACGAGGGGTTATGTTCTTGGGCTACTTCTACTGTGGACATGTTCTGGGGTACCTATCTATGGGGGCATGACTCTCTGCCTGGGGTGTACCTATCTACTGGGTTCATGTCCTGGGGGTATCTATCTACTTGGGGGCATGTGCTGGCTAACTTATCTCTACTGGGAGCATTTGTGCTGCGGCTACCTATCTACTGGGGGCTTGTTATGGGCTACCTACTATGGGGCATGTCCTGTGGGTATCTATCTACTTAGGGGCATGTGCTGTGGGCTACCCATCACTGGTACTGGGCGTTTTCTTGGGGGCTTCCTTACTACTGGGGAGCATGTTCTGGGCTATCTACTCTGGGGCACATGCTGGTGGCTACATATCTCACTGGAGATCCTGTCAAGTGATACACTTTCAGGTCACCGCATCGGGGGTACTGAACAGTCTGGTTCAGGTCCCTGAACCGCACTATTTTTGTATGATGTGGCATAATTTTAATCATTTCTACTGACTCTTGTTTTATCTATAATCCCATAACACCTTGCCCCTCCTCTCTCATGCACCAAACGTTTTGAGTAATTAATAAATTCCATCACGACCGTCTCTAACAAATCGCCCCATGACACATTCTCCAACCAGCAACCACGACGTGTATCCCTGAATAACACCGTCCCTCTTAATTAAAGGCACACATGTGCTTCGTACATTACCAGTCTTTAGTAGATTTAATTAGCATAAAAGTAAAACATTTTATAATGGGATTTTCTCTGGAACCAAATTTAGAACGTCTTATTTACCAAGGGGACAAAAAAATCCCAAAGGGTTCCGCGCGTCATTTTGATATCTACAAGCTAATATCTTTTTTTTCTAGAGTAAATGAAATCCATTTCGCCACTTCAGAGGGTTTTCGGCGTTCCGCATTGGCGACAAATTAAACTTATTATTTGCGGGAGAAAAAAAGCGTGTTTATCTAAACTCCACAAATTATGGTCTCCATGTGCATGAGGGAGATCAGTAATCTGAATAGTCAGTCGGTAACTTGTGTTTCGCTACAGGATCATCATTCTTATTATTTCTGTAATAGCGATAAGCCGCCAACAAAATTACCGCCTACGTACAAGTACGAGCCAATAGAGAAATTCATTCTCAGGGCTGGAATTATGACTTACACAACTGTCCGACGTCTTTCGATCACACTTTCTTTCTGCCCTCTATCACCAACGCAATAATTCACGAGTCAAATGTATACATGGAGATTAAAGAGGAGGGGTTGCCCCATGAAAGAAATTCTCAAATTTTAATCCCATAGTGGATTTTTACACAATACAAGTGATGGTCAGTGTAGATTCCGAGTGGCGGCGGGGGCGGGACTCTCTAAAGCCCTATACTTCAGATCACTCTAGTGCTGGAGATGCTATGTGCTGAAAATGTGCTTTAGATTATCCGGTACAGGTTTAATAACACTTCATTATAGCTACTGACATTGTACTATCATCGACCTTAGAGAAGAGAGAGATGGACAGATCAGAGTCTATGAGATGATTAATCATGAAGATAGATATAACAACACATGACAATTCCTCAGCTCTGCTAACTCTCCTATAAAAAACACAGGGACAAAGCACGCTATATGAGCCCTCCCTCCTCGGGATAAAACCTTTATCTGCTGCTGTAACCTTGTGAGTAAGTCTCTGCACACTGCTGCTTGTGCCGGCATGAGGTTGCTTGTGTCCGAGCTGGTCTTGTCAATGCAGTGGAAAAGGAAGAGAGTATGCGGACAAGAAGTATTCATGAGATAATCCAACCCATAGTCAGAAATTCTTCCGAACCAAGGGCAACACAAATTGTAAATATCAGGACTGTATAATCTGGTATGTTGCTTCATAACAGTGAATTAGAGAATGTGTTTTTTGTTATTCTGATCATTTTAGTATCTTGTCTTTGTGGGCAAACCTTTTAACAATACCCAGTAGGAGATTGCCAAGTATTCCAGATTTCTGACAGTCTATTGAATTAATAACATTGCCATCTTATCATATTCTCTAACTAATAAGTCATGTTTAACGCTCACTTAACCGAACTCTTAAAGAGTACACACATTTATATACTGTAATAAAACAACATTCCACCTTTCTTAGGCAGTCCATGAGGTTGAATGTGCACCTGTTTGAAAAATAAGTTGATGTCCCCTGGCATAGCTCACAGTATTAGATTGCTGGGGTCAGAAATCAAAAGCCCCATTAATCCTTGTCCTCAACGCACATATATGGGATTGGGAAGCCAGGCAAGCTCCATTCTCTTGTGGTAGGTCAGCATAGTAGAATATGCAGCTTCTCTACCATTTCAAGTAGAACTGATCTCCAGTACACCCAGTTTGACCACTACAGTAGAGAATGGTGGCTGTCAGTTTCCAGTTTCATTCTCTTTGGATTAACTGCGGTTAATCGGCTTATCATGTGGAGCTTCTAAAACGCCCCCCCCCCCCCCATTGATCTGATATCGATGACCAACCTTTAAAATTGGGTGGTTCATCATATTTAAACCCCCTTACCCCAAACCATCCTTTTACTGCAATTTACAAAACATCCATGAATAGTCCTTCCTGGGGAATGTATGGAATGGGCATGGGATGACTGATTGCGCCATGCAATATAAACACTGCCGTATAGCTACTCTGCAAGGCAACATATTGAGATCACGCAGCCGAATTTTGAAGAAAACTTTGCCTTCCAGCATCGTACGCTTTTACTGAATAATCAGAAGAAATGGAATGGAACCTTTTTTTACTTGCCGCCAGAGAGAAAATTACAGGGAACGGAACCGGCAATGGAAAAGTCCTCGGTATAAAAACACTATAGGGTGTTAAAGGCTAGTTCAGGGTAGGGAACCTATGGCTCGGGCGCAAATGGCTCTTTTGTTGGCTGCAATCTGCCTGGCTTTTTTTTTTTTGCTGTGTCTTACCATCTACTGGGAGTATGTTGCTGTGCTACCTCCATAGGCTGCACCTACTCGAGTATGTGCTGTGGCTACTATCTCTGGGAGTATGTGCTGGTGGCTACCTATCTACTGGGAGTATGTGCTGTGGCTACCTATCTACCTGGGGTAAGGTGCTGTGGCTACCTATCTACTGGGAGTATTGCTGTGGCTACCTATTACTGATGGACTGACTACTGGTATGTCTTGTGGGGCAGCACATCGACGCGCCTATCCCTTTATATGCAAGCAACTCGTGCACTCGCCTACTGGACCCCAAAAGTGGTGAGTTGAGTGAGTGCTCGAAAGGGGCGCCGCCACGGGAGGGCACCCGGTGTGCCGGCGATCGAGACGTAATCGCAGGGGCACCGGTGACGCTGGGGACTACCATCGTACTGGGTGGTCTATTGGGCTTGACGCGGCTCCTGTTGGCATACGCTTTTAAAATGTGTGGCGTTCATGGCTCGTATCAGCCAAAAAGGTTCCGTGACCCCTGGCCTAGTTGCATCAGTTTTCTATCTAACACCTGAGTATTGAAGCGCGGATCCCGATGTTTTTTTCTCTTGAAGCTCCACTTAGGTTTTTATAACTGGATCCCATTAACCATAATCTTGGTATACAGGATTAATCCTATAAGTACATCCTTTAAAGTGGTTTTCCCACAAAACAAGTTAGAGGCCCGTATATACTTGAGACAGACCCCCCAGGTCCAAGAACAGGAGTTAATGGGGGTTCGAGGAACCTCCATCATCAGACCTATTCCTCGTCACTCCTCCGATCTGCCCCCCGTTTAGCATACCGTGGGCAAATATCTCTGTCACCTTGCCATAGAGATGAAGGAGTCAGAACGGATTGTCGAGGCCGGTCTCCGCCATCTTCCGGGGCGCTCAACATTCAGCAATCACAACATAATGGTTAAGGGCAATGTACTTACCCGTCCATTCACGATCCATCGCAGCGCATTCTCCTTCTTGGCGGTGGATTCATGTCTTTCGGCGGAGTTCATCGATAAGTCCAGTCCCTCCCCCCCCCCTCGACCCCCCCCCGTTCCACCAGGTGTCGCTGCTTGCTGCTGGCTAAGTCAACACGAAGTCACAATCCTATTCTGGGTGTCAAGTAAGCCACGTGTCTCAGTGACCCTTTTTTTAAAAAAATTTGGCGGTTTTTTTTTTTCCAATTCGTCAGTTTTTGTTCGAACCCCCCCCCCCGCCCCGATTTCCGCTGCCTGCCTGCGCCGAGCGCCACACTCCAAAAAAGCGCTTGGCAATTCGGAAAATCGGCACAAAAGAAATTTCCCCGGTTAACCCGTCGTAAAAACGCGATTTGGCCCTAGTAAATGCTACCCCCCATGCTTTACATTCATATCCTGAATTTCACTCTTTTCCTAATCCAAAGTGATTCTCATGATCATAAACATAGTATAAGGTCTATAAAACAATCCTGAAATGTTGCCAATAATAATATCTGCTAATTCAGAAATAATGAACCCTTCCTCCGTTCCATAAATCACCGGATAAAACTTCCGTGTATTATTTGGCAAGTAAAAAAGAATGTATCCATCGACATTTTTAAGCAGAATCCATTCAACTGCTATAAATACACCTGTAACCTTTATACATAATTTAAATAATGTGAGAATATGATACTATTTATGTATCGTATAGAGGGGGAGTAGTTACAACAACCACTTCTCTAGTGAAATGGATACGCGTGTAATATACCAAGAGCTAACTATAAATGTAAGAGGTAAGTGACTGCTAAGTGGCTGCTTGTGGGATGGAGATACTGAGCACTGGAATATTGACTTTCTCAGCCCCCATTAGGGGGTGCTCATTGCATACAAACATACAGCTACCACTAAATTGTGTATAACTTTCTATAAAGTTAGTTGGTGTCGGTATTTTTACTTATTGAAGGGTTCCAGGTAATATGGGCTGGGGGGTCATTTACTATGGCCCGATTCGCGTTTTTCCCGACGTGTTACCCGAATATTTCCGATGTTGCGCCGATTTTTCCTGATTGCCCCGGTTTTTTTGGCACACGCAATGGGATTGTGGCGCATCGGCGCCGGCATGCACGCAACGAAATGGGGGGGCATGGCCGAACGAAACCCGACGGATTCGGAGAAACCGACCACATTTTTAAAAAAAAAGTGTCGCTTTGCCTTAACCAAGAATAGGATCTGAACTCCGACAGCCTCGGCGGACTCAGCGCAGCAGTGACAACGGTGAACGTCGGAGGAACTGCCTTAGTGAATCGCCGGAACACCCAATCCCCGCAGAGAACGCCCGCTGGATCGCAAATGGACCGTGCAAGTAAATCTCCCCATTGTGTCTAAATTATCTAAATGATCTCTCTTTCCAATAAAGCTATCTCTACAGTGCCCCCTACAGTAAAAAAACCACTAAAGTAGCAGGTTTAATTAATACTGCCCAGGGAAGGATCTTTTAGACTTTACCCTTTTACCAGAAATTCCAGTATAAGAAGTCCTGGATCAGCCCATAACAGACCATGGCTGCACGGCTAGGGATTTGAGGATCGGAACCCTAATGTTTGGGGCTCACCCCCTGCCTCTTCAACTTGCGTTTAGCGCTGTCACTGGATCGTGGAATGTTAATTGGTTTTGAATGCTTCTGGTCGCACCACCAACCTCTCCGAGGACCGCACACGCCCAATGCTGTGGTAGTAGAGACGATCCTAGTGAAAACAGCAGAGCCCCATGTACCCACCGGCATTTAAGGATATTTTGGTGCCAGCACCGTCTTGGGTTGATACATGGGGCTGAGCGTTTGGGTACCCAACAAAACTTTTAGGATCAGTAGACCTGAACCTAAAGGGGTCCGCTCATCCCTAATCTAACGCACCTTGAGTACTTATCGATGGGTGTCTGGTTTCACTGATAACCCCAAGACACATTTCAAGGATCTTTTAATGGGTCCAGTTGACCTTGATGTTTCAGCTCAATTGTTTTCTGTATCCCTGAGGTCAGTGCCGTATCTTGAGTCCTTTGGGCCCCACGGCAAAACTCCTCAGGGGGTCCCATCCCATAACCACCATTACTGCAACAGAAAAACTGGAAAAAAAATGAGCACACTCCTACTGTGCAGACACACAATCCGGAATGGCCAGGGCTTGTTCCGATGTATATAATAGTGCACAACCTCCATATCTTTAGTGTTCTGATGTCGGGGCCCGCCTGACACCTACAGACCCCATAGCGGCTGCTATGGCTGCTATTGCTGTAGTTATGCCCCTGCCATTGGGTAATGTCTATTTGTTTGTAATTTTCTCACTATTCAGATATGATCCATCAAGAGATGAAAACATGAAGAGGGACGTTCCCATATGATAAAGGTGGATGACTTTGAAGCAGAGTGGAGTTTTGTTCACTCTGGTTGTCTTGTTCCAATTGCATGGGAGCTATGAAGCGATCAAAGAGCCGGCTCCATCGCCAGAGACAGGACTGGAGCGGGACGAGATCAGTGCAAGCAAACATCTGTTAGACAATCCGTGATTCTCCGTCCTGCTGGCTTCCCCTGTTTGTGCCTATTGGGACCCTGTGTTTCTATTCATGGTCACAATCCTTTTGCTGGGAAATCCTCTCGCCTCCTTTTTGTGGCAGGTAACCACAGGGGCATTTCAAATTTTTCTTTACTACAGAGCGTTTTTGCATAAAAGCCTGGACATCCGAAGATATGAACACATATGAAGCGCCCCCTCCGCACCAGCCTCCATGTAGTGTATTGACTCATTAGTGCCAGTACTGGATACACACCGCCATTATAGCTTATTACGATGCATTAGATTTCCCTTACAGATTAAGTCTCTTAAACTAACGGTGAGGCTAACATTTGGAGACCACGTTGTTCTTCGGTCCCCCAATCCCTCAATATGTACATGAGGCTTATAAGACGTTGTCCAAGTTGTAAGTTACTATAAAAACAAACATTATCTCTTACTCACAGGATAGGGGTAACAAGCTGACTGTGTGGGGGTCCAGTAGTTACTCATGGGAAACGGTGTCCATTGCAACCCCATAAACAATGTAGCTGCCAGTCGAGCCACACACACTGCCACCTATTCACTGTTTTACTAGTAGCAAACTGCACTAGGCTTCACCATCACATAGTAATGGGATGATATAGCAGTAGAAGCAAATGGGACCTTCCTCTCCATTCATTTGGTTTCAACGACCCTTATTCTTGTGATCCATGGGACCCATTCTCTCTCGACACTCTATGCTTTGAGAGGGAAAAAATCTGTAGTGACTGGACAACCGCCCTGTTAAGGTTTTCTCCTAGCTACATTATAACTGATAATAGTTTGACTTTTGGGAACCCCCACCGATTACAAACATGTGGTACCCTTACCCCAAATGTATGCAAAACATATAGATCACTCATGTGTCCTGCTTCTCCTTCAGTTCTATGAGCTGCGTAGAGCTGAGTGGCTTAGGGGATGAATACCATAGAGGTCTTTTGAATAAGATAGTGTTCAATCTTGAGACAACCCCCTTTAACATTACACCCAATGGGGCAGATTTACTTACCCGGTCCCTATTCGCGTCCCGGCGCTTCTCTGCAGTGGGAATTCGGGTTCTGTTCCCGGCGATTCACTAAGGAGTTCCCTCCGAGCTCCACCATTGTGGCTCTCTGCGCTGAAGTCCTTCCGCAAGTCCGCCTAAGTTCACACATCCTATTCCTGTGAGTGCCATTCCTCTACATGGCTTTTTTCCTATGCAATTTTTTCGTTCTTCTTCCTCGAATCCGTTGGGTTTTATTGTTCGGGTCTTACACGCCTCCCTCCCGAATCATTTCTCGTCCGTGTCACGCTCCGGTTGCGCGCATAGTCGCCTGATCGCGTACTGCCAAAAACCCAAGGCATTCATAAGAAAATCGTCGCAAATCGAAATCATTCGGGTAACACGTCGGGAAAAACTCGAATTCGGGCCCTTAGTAATGACCCCATGTCCCCAGCCTCCTTACTTACTGACAATGAACCTGACTCTGCACTGATAGAGGGCAAAAACCACCCCCACACAGATGTCTACAGATCGTTTCTGGCACACTTACAAACCTAGTCCCGCTACCAAACCTTTTTAAAGTCACACACAAGAATTTATAGATTTATATCTTCCATAGGTGCGCGCCAGAGGCCTATAGTTCTTCGCTTTTTTCTATTTTTTTCCTTCTCGAAAGGCATCTGATTTGCATACGAGATGTAGACTATACATCCTCTTTTCCATAAACCTTATCCTCAAATCAAATCAATACGTCGATCCATATCAGATCGAACTTTCCGTTTGTAGAACTTACAATTTTATTCCGGCAGATTTTCGTCTGTAATTTTTTTTGTCGTTTTATTTGCTATTATTCAGCAGATCCGGCGGCTTTTTAAATTATGTATATGGCTCATGCTATAGAATTGAAATTTCCATTAGTTCGTCGATTGGACTTTCATTTTTTTTTTTTCTCACTGCTCGCCAGACACAGTACTCGATTATACATTTCTGATATAGATGAATTGCGCTTTTATTTACATCTCCATCTGCTCGTGTATTTCCAGAAACGCGCAATCTGTTACTTTGGGTCAGTGTCTGGTATTTGCACCTTTACATGTAAATACCGGACACAACTTGCGTACGGACCTGGTGTGTTGTTTTTGGGCAAAAATCCCCCCGTGTCCCTTGTGTCTGTTATCCATTCATCGCTTGGAGCCGAGAGCTTGCTATCTCCATCGCATTTCTGTATAAGCAATTTCTTGACATGCCACACAAGGAGATCCACTTCTTTTGATCAGTGGGGGTCTTTTTTCTGTTGTTGAGTCCCAAAGAATCAAAGAATAGTGATGATGATGCCCGAAACCTCAAATTTTTAATCCATTGCCAACATTACGGGTTCAGGTCCCGAACCCAAACATTTGGCTTATTCCCCTGGGTTAACATTCACGTCATGGCAATTATTTAACTCTTAAGAAACCTTTAAATTAGACTTATACCACAAATACCTTATTTCAACACTCAGCTTGAGCTGTGCCGGAACGTATCTTGACTAGTTATCAGAACCGCTGTATTTCCCGGTAAAGATGTTTTTACCAGTATTTCTTCTCAATCTATCCCCTTCGGCGACTCCAATAACTCTGTGTGCAGCCATGCCGGGGACCGTCGAAGCCGTGGTCGTTCGTGCTGCGCACTGGAAGCCGGGCCACCACTGGAAGCCGTACAATGTTTGGTGCGTCAATTGCGCAATGTGTCCCGACGTCACCATCTCGCATTCCGGCCTTCATAATAAGCGCGCACAAACGTTTTGGGCATTGGTCGCACAGCGATATCGTGTCCCAAAGGGGGATTTGAATATACTGCTGAACACAACTTTTTTCCCTCAACATAGACGTTTCTGGCTAACTGTCAAGATTATGGTCCGCATCATGCTCACCTGCAAGGGTATTTGTGGTTATAATCTAATTTTAAGTGAATAGGTTTCCTTTAAATGCTGTTGACAAGCAGTCACCACATTTAATTGCACCGGTTTCCCCGGGTAGTCATGGGGGAGAGTCTATCCTGGTGAAAATGGCTTGCAGATGCGTCGTCAAAGCCATTTAAATCCACCAGCCTTGTGCAGATGCTTTATAAAGGTTAATGGTGCGGCCCCGATCGCGGGGTGTTACCAGTGGGGGTGAGTGTTCGGATTCAGACCTTACGGTTCTGCTCATCATGCATATCAAGCTTATTCTGTTTCCTCATGGTATAATCACGTTTAATTAGTCTCAGAGGAACCATTAAGGGTTTCCACGAAAACAAGCCCGTTCCCGGCAGAATCTTGAATCCTTTAAAAGTTGTAAAACAGCTTTAGTATCATTCTTATTTTACAAAAATATCAACTTTCCGAAACCTCAATGCATACTTTAAGGCTGAGAAACACACAAAACTGATAATACAATTTATCCTCATGAATATCCATATAGGAGGTGACACTTTAAAACATCACTATTCATGTATTCAAGTAGTTTTGGCACGTTTACGTATGTCTAAAACATTTTGTAAAACTCATTATTCGTCATTCACTGTGTGATGACAAGATTTGGAAAAAGGTAACAATAGTTCTCTACAGTAAAAGTTACTCCCCCACGGTATACACACCCCCTATATGGCCTCCCCTGCTTATAACACACCCTATAGGACCTCCCCAAAGTAATAACACCACGCTATATGGATCCCCACAGTAACAACCCACAGGGTCGGCTCCAGTCTCAGTAGGCCCCTATGCGCCACAAGCCTCAGTGGCCCCTTTGCAGTGAACTTACGTGGCGGCATAAAAAAATCAAAAAACTTCAGAATCTCCTTTCCTCCCTAAAATATTCCCTAGTTTTCTCATATAAACAGCCCCTCATGGTTATGTTATATCAAATCCCCCTCACCCTCTATGGAGTTCATTAGATACAGTCCACCTCACCCACATGATTCCCTATGTTCACCTTAAGGGCCCCCCTGCAGCTCTGGGCCCACGTTCTTAACCCGAGAAATGGGATAATGAGATAGATTGTCAAGTCCGTAGTTCTACCCAACTTACTTAGATGTACATCCCGTGTATAGGACCCCCCATCGGGACTCTTTGAGCCTAGAATAGCGCAGATGATATGTATAATTTCCCCAATCTAACATCAATCGGACGATCTTTATCTGCCTTTATATCATGAGCCTTCAATTGGACGGCATTTTACAATGAAGCTACATTCACAATTGGGGCAGATTTACTTACTCCTGGTCCATTCCGGCATCCGCGCGCGTTCTCTTGCGCGAGATTCGGGTCCGGACGATTCATTAAGGTAGTTCCCCCGCCGTCCACCAGTTGGCACTGCGCGTGCGCTGAAAATATCGAACGCTGCATGCGAGTTCACCAAGATCCGGGCTGAGTGAAGGTAAGTGCAAGCTCCGCGAAGATTTTTTTTTTAAATGCGCGGTTTATTCGAATCCGTCCGGGTTTTTCGTCGGAAGGCCACGCCCCCGTATTTTCCGTCCGTGCATTACCGACGCCGATGCGCCACAATCCGATCGAGTGAGCCAAAATCCCGGGCAATTCAGGCTAATCCGCCCAAATTGGAAATATTCGGTAACATGTCGGGAAACCACGCGCCCTTAGTAAATGACCCCCATTGTGTTTTCTTCATAACGCTCAGAAATTGTATAGATCATGGTAAGGTTTAAAAAAAAGACATGAGTTCCTCAAGTAACACCTATTTATTTTTACTGCGTTGATCCAAAGAAGGCAAACCCTCAGGCTGAGTGCAATTGCTCAAACAGGAAAATTCCTTCCCGCCCCATAATATTATGTTCAAAAAAACTCCCTGGATCAACAGAACCTACCAACAAAAAAGTTTCAACCAGCCACACCCCTTCTGCTGCGGCCACACCGCTTGGTGTGGGAGTAGGCGTAAAGGAAGGGAAATAGGTTTATTCCTGACCGTGCACCAGAAAGTTTAACCAATTTCTGGGCTTGTACCCATCCCGGATAAATCCCCTCACACAGGAGAGGAAAGACCAGCAGCTACGTCTTTCCTCCTGCTCCCTCCAGTTTGGGCGACCTCCACGCTATAAGGGGTCATTCCGGCCTCCACGAGCGTATACTCCGGGAGGTCCCAATATTTCATGTCCACTTAAGGACTGTGACATCACTGGGCGAAAAACTGAAAGCAACCGGTCACTCCTCCACTGCTCCTCCACTTTTGGGGTGGACTAGAGGAACAAGGATTACTATCCCGCTACAGGTGCCTACGTGGATGCGTACAGCCCTCATCTAAGTGATACAGTCGGCCTCATGTCATGTTATTTGCCTCTGATCTAAGATACATTGGGAAACTCCATACTTACAACGGAACAAACTCACACCATCACTTCCTACACCGATGGTGCTAGCCGTGTCAACGGATACTATGAAGGGACCAGTGGACTAATCCAAGAGTAAAGCGACAGCCCAGCATCCAGCAAAAATATAAATATAAATATAGAAAAAATCTGTTTTTCCTGTCCGTAATTTTTGGCGCACTTAGAGCACAAAAAACGCAAGTCCGATAAAACCTTCATGAACTGAGAGTCATTTCAGACACTTCCTGCCCTCGCCGAATTCTCACACTCATTGCGCCACAAATCTTAAAATCACACGTCTAAAAACCCGACGCAATTCGTGCACCGAAAAAAAAACACAATAATAAATGCTCGATTATGCACCCTGTCACACTCTATTTCAAAACCTTAACTGCCGGCTTTGGGCATCGACCTCTTATGCTTTAGATCCCTAATGGTCTGGCGACCTACATGTTAAGTTTTTTCTAGCCGCTCTAGGATTCAATGAATGATGAATTAGTGGCGCAGAGCCTGGTAAATATGGATCTAATTATGTGATGTACTGGTTTAGTTTACATGTATATAATATAAACTATTATTACCTTGTCCCCAGAATAACCAAATTACAACTATTTTAACCCATATTATGATATTGTATATGTTTTGCCTTTGAAGAACTGCGCAATAGGGTTGTGTTTTGTAACAAATGTATCTTTAGAGATGCCCTTCTTTATAAAATACTAGAAATAATGTAAGTATAGTAAATCCATTTTGAGAGTGTTTTATCCCTTTAACCCTTAACCAACGTGTGACGTATCTGTCGGCTTGTGGGTGTAGTGGAGAGAGGCTCACGGGCTGACCCCTTCATACAGGTGTGTATTTGCGCTTACTGCAGCAAACACCCACCGGTAACACCTTAAGGCAGTGCCGTAACCGATCGCGGGTTCTACCCCTCGTTCTAATGTCATGCAGGCATTTAATCTAACTCGGCAATTTAAACTATAAAAAAGAAAAAGTAAAACAGTTGAAACGATTATAATATAATAAACCAGTAAAAATCATGAAACATTAATTTCGCCGCATTCCCAAATGTCCGATCTGATTAAATATAATAACAGTTATTTTCCGGTCATTTAACCCTGTAACGAAAAATAGTGGGCAAAGTTTGAAACTTGTCACTTTTTTAAGCCATTTAAACAAATATAAAAATTCAATTGAAAAAGTGATCAAAAGGCCTACATCCTCAATCCTATTTTAGATCTAAAAACCGTCATCACAGGAGCTCAAAACTGACCCAATACAGCACCCGCTGATGGAAATAGTAAAAAAAAGTTAATTAGCGAGCCACAAATGTCAAATTTTTTTTTTTGTATAGCAATGGTTTTAATTTTTGTAAATGAGTGAAATATTGAAAACCTCTCAAATGTGGTATCTTCCGTGATCGAACCGACCCAAAAATAAAGTACGGCATCCCCGTGTTATCGTACAAGATAGGGTCCGGAGGTTTTGTCTTAGTTGAATTTGCCATGTAAGTCGAACTCGTAAATTTTATAATGTAGATCCAGACACAAATTTTTTTGCCCCCTGACATTGTAGTTTAAACATTTTTGCTGAATGGGACCAAGGTTATGAATAAAGCTTCATTGATCAGACACCTTACAGCTGATCATTGCAGCCTGGGACTATAGTACATCGCATAGAGCTTCACCAGAGTGTCAAGGGTCTGTCTGTACCTATGTGTTGTCCTGGTAAATCGGTGTCCTTAGTTAGGGGACCGCCGTGTCGACATGGTCATTTTTGGGGCACACACGAGAATCTGTAAATGTCGTGAAATCAATCCACAAATACACAAATTTTTTTATTCCCATTTTTTGTACCAATTTTCACTGTATTTGGACTCTTTATACCGCTTGCCCATGAAAACGGCCTGGAAATGTCAAAAGTACTGTCACAATGAAGTGCACATTTGTGCACAGAAAACAAGCCGTCCACAGCTCTATACCATGGAAAATCTAAAAAGTTTATGGAGTTTTTTGGGGGTTGGGGAGAAAAATGAAACATGAAAAAGGCCTAGTTGGTTAAGGGTTAAACTATTGTCATCTGGTGCTAACCTTTGATGCCACACACCGCCTAAATGAGTTCCGTGTTAGTAGTTAGCCTTAAAGAGGACCTTCACCCAACACGTGATATTAGCACAACCATTCGCACGGGCTGCTGCTTCACAGATTCGGGGCACCTTGAATTTTTCTTTCTAGTTGCTGAGAATCAGCCCATATCGACCATTATAATCCTCTCCACTGTCAGAGGGGAGGTGCTGACAAGGTCAGAAGATTAGGGCATAAGCCACCCCCCCTTTACCTCTGCGCATCTTCTTCTCTCTGACGGGGTTGATGAGGGGGGCATAATGTTGACTAAGATTCTCTGACAATAGAAGATTAGCATAAATCATGCCCCTTCCACTGCTCTCCACTCCTCCTATTACAGTGCAGAGGTTATAAGGCTCCATATCTTATGATATCTCTACAATCCTGGGGTTAGAATAAAATTTCAAGTGCCCCTGAATGCGTTTTGTAGCCCCTACAGCAGGTAAGTTCCTCACCACAATGTGTCGGTCTTCTTTAACTGGGCTATTTTTCCATAAAAGTAACCTCTGTGAAGGCTCCCAGGACACCAATGATCATCTATAGGGTGTCTATAATAAAGTTTTATTGATAATCTTTGTTCCCATGCATACACAATTGAAATTCAATTGGGATATAAATAATGTGTCCTGCACTACAAGTATCACAATATACCTGTTCAGACTCTATCAAATTCAACTAAGACAACCTAAAGCATCTATCTATCTTTGTACGTAACCCGGAGACTGCCTTAATATAGATGATCCATAATTTATCATGCCTGAGAAAACGGCTAGGTTCATATTAAGGCACACTGGGATTAAAGGCGCACCGGTTAAAGGATGAATGACCAGCGTGTGGCTTACCTGTGCACAGCTCAAGGCATCTGTTGTCTGTAAGTACGGTTCTATATAAGCGACTGCACTATAAGGCGCACCTTGATTTCTGAGAAAATCAGGATTTTTTGTGGGCGTCCTTCTAGTCGGAAAAATATGGTAAAATAATAAAATACAAAATATCATCTCTTGTAAAATCAGTTTGTTTTAAGGCAGAACATGGGTAACTGTCTGTAGAAAGTGACTCAATATAAAGATGTTAAACTTCCACAAGCACAAAAAAAGTAAAAGAAAAAGACAGTTGAAGTACCTAAAAGAACATTCAAAAGTCAAGAGTGTGTCAAGTTGACATATGATGTCCCCTGAGGTGGAGGTGGACGCGCCGCGCTCCGATGGCAACTGGCAATAATGTACAGGTCATCGCACAGCACGTTCATGTCAGACTGAATGGATTGCTTCAACCTACTGCCAGGATCTGACAAGCTGCTGCCTCACCCACAGGCTAAAAAATGGCGGCCGGAATCTTATCCTCGGCAGCTTACCAGAGGGATCCGTTTTCGAACTTCTATGGTTTATTAAGGTTACAGACTTTAAAAATTTGGCATGGGTTCCTCCGGTCCTCGGTTTCCTCCCACACTCCAAAAAACATACTGGTAGGTTTTTTAGATTGTGAGCCCCATGGGGACAGGTACCGATTTTTCAGCTTTGTGCAGGCGCTCCGTAATCTTCAGGCGCTATATAAAATAAAGACTATTATTTGAAACAGGGCAGAGTTTGAAAGTTTTTATTGGCAGCCAACTCATATCCATCAGTCCTCCACCTCAATGGGCGTCTACCACCAGTTATAGCCATGACAGGCTGGCAGTCAGCTTTGTATTGTTTACTGAGATCTGTGGTATCCTATCTATTACCATATATTATGTATGTTAAAAGCAGCAGGTCTGTGAAACTGCATTAATATTCCAAGATTGTAGCTGGCCTTGGAGCACAGTGAAATGTCCTCAACCTGTTGGTGCTATCCCAAATGTGGCTCTGGTTAGTGTGACAGGCCTTAAGTAGAGTATTATTCTTCCATGAATTGTTTTGACCTTTGAAAATAATAAAAATAAAAATAAACTCTTAAAATATATATTTAAACGGCAAAATTTAAAGGAAGATATTGGGTCAAAATATTGGATGTCTGTCATTTAAAACTGTTCACCAGCCCCTCCCCTTCCCCCACGCTGTCTTTAATATCTAACCAGCAGCCAGATAGATGGGAGGGTGGTGGCTGTGTTCATAGAACTGATTTCCACACATGATGAACCGCAGTGTACCAAGTCTAGCTGACAATCCTGGAATCTAAATCACTTAGAACACACCCAAAGGAATATGATTACACAGATCTCCCTCCAAGACTATACCTTTTACACCTCAACTTGGATGATCAAAACTGGCTGGAGACTCCCTTGAATGCCAGGGATTGGATGCTGACACTCTCTCCATCTGAGTTCAAAGTCACTGTCCAATGTTAATTAACTCTTGCCTACAACATGACAAATTAAGTATGTGCAATAGGTTTTCAGTTACACATTTTTGGATTATTTTGTGTCTACATCCTTATACAGACCTATGCTCTCCATATAAACGACAACAACCAACGGTGTATCCCACCTGCTTAAGTACGCTCTGTTATCTGTCCTACTTCTGTCCCCTCTCTATGTTTAGGCGGGTGGTGAACCTAACTGCTGTGACTCACTACTTCCCCCCTCCCTCTCCATAGAGTTCTTTTAATCTGAGCTTCGGTCCTCTGGCAAAAGAGGAATTCAGGTGAGGCCCTTTCAAAGGCCGACCCGATGATGTCATCGGGGTATCCTTTGGCTCTAAGTCTGTCCCTTAGTTCCACTGCCTGTTTCAAGAAAGATCCCCTTATTGAGATAATCTACCAACCCATTGAAATCATGCTCGGACCAGGGATCTGAAATTGGATCGGTAGATTCTAGCGCCAGCGCTACCGATCCAATTTCAGATCCCGCATTGGACTGTAACGTGATTAACCTATCCGGAAGAACTCTGGACAGTGTTTGCTTGTCAGCCCTCTCAAAAGGTTTAAATTATAGCATCCCCAGGAACTTTGACTTTGTACAATTCCAGATTGATCTTTATAAATCCATTAGAAAAATAGCTTTGAGAAAGTTGTTTGACAATAAGAACCCTAGGGACACACTACATGGGAGAGAATTAGAAGGCGAGACACCTTGCATAGGACCACTAGGTTTTCACATTAATGGTCCTCTTGAGAACATAGATTTAATTTGCCTGGACACACTACACGAGCTTCTGACAGAAGACGACGACAACATCTCGGCACATCATGCTCCCAATTTTTCCAAATTTGGAGGTGGGAATCGATCCACTTTTTGTCCTCCCTTGCCGGCCGGCTCCCCCATCGACATATTCCATGATCAGGTCTGTAGAGATGTGAAGGCCTTGATCTATCCCACTCAGGCCCCCAATCTATCTAACGAGGAATGGAAGGCCTTACAAAAACTAAGAAAGGATAAATCCCTTGTCATAAAGCCGGCCGACAAGGGCGGAAACATAGTCATTATGCAGAAAGAGTTTTATGTGGCCGAGGCCGAAAGGCAACTTAATGACACCTCCACCTACATACGATTAGTGGGGGACCCTACATCTAAATACCTGTCCCTTCTACGCTCTGTCTTGAGACGAGCAGTAGAGAAAGGGGTACTTTCAGACAAAATGGCGGAGAAATTACTCCCTAAATTCCCTAAAAAACCCTCATGGTATTTCCTCCCCAAAATTCACAAGTCACCGAGCCAACCCCCCGGCCGACCTATTGTCGCGGGGATTGGCTCGGTGACTGAATCATTGTCACAATTTTTGGATTGGCTGCTTAGACCTATTCTAGCTGATATTCCTTCATATTTGAAGGACACCTCTATCGATGTTGAGAGCTTGTACACTAGGATCCCTCACCAGGAGGGGGTAGAAGCCATCTGCCTTGTTTTACGTAAGACAGGGAAAAGTGATGCCCTCATAGAATTTGTACGCGAAGCTCTACTGTTTATTCTCACTCACAACTCGTTCCTATTTAATAACCAATGGTTTAATCAAATTACAGGCACAACTCGTTCCTATTTAATAACCAATGGTTTAATCAAATTACAGGAACGGCAATGGGTACACCTGTTGCATGCACTTTTGCCAATATCTTTTTGGCTGTTTTCGAGAGCAGGTACATTCTAAGCATGGCCAATCCATTTATTAAATATATACATACGTATTTAAGATACGTGGATGACATTTTTATAGCCTGGTCCGTATGTATATATTTAATAATGGATTGGCCCATGCTTAGAATGTACCTGCTCTCGAAACAGCCAAAGATATGGCCAAAAGTGCATGCAGACAGGTGTACCCATTGCCGTTCCTTAATTTGATTAAACCATTGGTTATTAAAAGAGGAAGAGTTGTGAGGAGAATAAACAGTAGAGATTCGCGTACAAATTCTAGTGAGAGGCATCACTTTTCCCTGTCTTACGTAAAAAACAAGGCGATGGCTTCTACTCCTCCTGGTGAGGGATCCTTAGTGACAAGCTTCAACATCGATAGATGTGAGTTTGAGGTCCTTCTCGCCCCCCCAAAGAGATGCTTCAACGGCCCGTAGAACGGTTGGTGTCTTCAAATATGAAGAATATGCTCAGAATAGGTCTAAGCAAACCAATCAAAATGGACACGGATCAGTTCACGAGGCAATCCCCGCACAATAGGGCTGACGGGGGGGTGGCTCGGTGACGTGTGAATTTGGGGAGGAAAACCCATGAGGGTTTTTTAGGGAATTTAGGGAGTAATTTCTCCGCCATTGTGTCTGAAAGTACCCCTTCCTCTACGCTCGTCTAAAGAAAGAGCGTAGAAGGGACAGTATTTAGATGTAGGGTCCCCCACTAATCGTTATGTAGGTGGAGGTGTCATAAGTTGCTTTAGTCCTCGGCCACATAAAACTCTTTCTTGCTAATGACTATGTTTCCGCCATTGTCGGCCGGCTTTATGAAAAGGGATTATCTTTCTTAGTTTTTGTAAGGACTTCCATTCTCGTTCGATAGATTGGGGCCTGAGTGGGAAGATCAAGGCCGTCACATATCTACAGACCCTGATCAGGAATATGTCGTGGGGGAGCCGGCCGGCAAGGGAGGAAAAAAGTGGATTCGATTCCACTCCAAAATTTGGAAAAATTGGGAGCATGATGTGCCGAGCGTTGTCGTCGTCTTCTGTCAGAAGCTCGTGTAGTGGTCCAGGCAATTAAATCTAGTCCAAGAGGCCCATAATGTGAAAAACCTAGTGGTCCTATGCAAGGTGTTGCCTTCAATCTCTCCCATGTAGTGTGCCCTAGGGTTCTTATTGTCAAACAACTTTCTCAAAGCTATTTTCATGGATTTATAAAGACAATCTGGAATGGTACAAAGCAAGTTCCTTGGGGATACTATAAGTTAACTTTTGAGCGGGCTGACAAGCAAAAACTGTCGAGTTCTTCCGGATAGGTTAATCACGTTACAGTCCAATGCGGGATCTGAAATTGGATCGGTAGCGCTGCGCTAGAATCTACCGATCCAATTTCAGATCCATGGTCCGAGCATGATTTCATGGGTTGGTAGATTATCTCAATAAGGGGAACCAGATGAAACAGCGCGTCACAGCGTCTTTGGTAATACACACTGAATTTTTTAGACGTCCAGGTAGATTGCGGCACCAGGACCACATCCAAGTAAGCGGGCTTTCTAAGTCCACAGCCACCAATGCATTACTAACATTATGATAGCGCCCACCCAGATCATTCAAGAGAGCCATCCCCTCGGCCAGTTGTTCGCCTAAGACGCATCAACGACACACACCCAATTCTTTTTGAAAACAAGGCAGGGAACTAAGGGACAGACTTAGAGCCAAAGGTACCCCGATGACATCATCGGGTCGGCCTTTGAAAGGGCCTCACACTTAGAGAGGAGTAAACTCATTCATAAAGGGACCCAATAAGGAACATAAGAGAAGAGATTCACTTTCACTTTGATTTTGAGACCCAATGAGAACCAATATTCGAAAAGCCATTCAGATAATTTGGAACATATAGAAAGAGATCCAGAAACTCAGAAAACTTACGGCCAACAGACCTATTTAAGATACGTGGATGACATTTTTATAGCCTGGTCCGGGTCCGAACATGATTTCAATGGGTTGGTAGACTATCTCAATAAGGGGAACAAGATGAACATGCGCTTCACCAGCGTCTTTGGTAATACACACCTTGAATTTTTAGACGTCCAGGTAGATGCGGCACAGGACCACATCCAAGTAAGCGGCTTTCGTAAGTCCACAGCAACCAATGCATTACTGCATTATGATAGCGCTCACCCAGATCATGTTAAGAGAGCCATCCCCTACGGCCAGTTTGTTCGCCTAAGACGCATCAACGACACACACCAATCTTTCTTGAAACAAGCAGTGGAACTAAGGGACAGACTTAGAGCTAGAGGATACCCCGATGACATCATCGGGTCGGCCTTCGAAAGGGCCTCACACTTAGAGAGGAGTAAACTCATCCATAAGGGACACAATAAGGAATATAAGAGAAATAGATTCACGTTTACTTTTGATTTTGGACCCAATGAGACCAATATTCGAAAAGCCATTCAGAATAATTGGAACATACTAGAAAGAGATCCAGAACTCAAAACACTTACGGCCAACAGACCCATAGTGGCCTTCAGACGTAACCCTACTTTGAAAAACCTCCTCGTCAGAAGTAGATTCGGAGACGATAGGACCACATGGCTAGACAAAGCGACTCCACAAGGTAACTTCCCCTGCCATCACTGCAACTTTTGTAAATTTCATATAAGAGACAAGAGTCTCCAGATAGGAGGGGTCACAACCACTGTCAAACAGTTTATTAGTTGCAAAACAGACCATGTGGTCTACGTTATTTTCTGTCCCTGTAGACGATTTTACGTAGGAAAAACCATCAGACCTCTCTTCATTAGGTTTAGGGAACATCATCGCTCGGTGATCACAGGTAAAGGATCCCCAAGACTGATACAACATGTACACGCTGAACATGCAGGCAACCCTGATGTATTGTCTTTTGCAGGGATAGAAAGGGTACCGGTGAACACCAATGGAGGAGATAGACATAGGGAACTCCTCCGATGCGAGGCTAGATGGATCCTTAAGACTGAGGCGGAAGGCCCTGCAGGACTAAATGATAAAAATGACATGGCGGTTTTCTTATAGTCTGCTAGGTACCTTGCAAGATATACTTCAGGCAATATAGCTCATTGTAACTCTCTTTGATTTATCACACTGTGAGGAAATTGTTTTTAACCATGTGATACTAATGTTTTATTTACCTTTTTCCTTTTCTCCTTTCCATGGGCGGTCTCCTTGGATTGTTGATGCGTTGTGGCGACGCCCACACCGTGACTGGCCAGCTGGCGGTCCCGGGCGGGCGCCGCCCACGCCTCCATACACACCCATTTTGTTTACCCCCGATCACATGACTTCCTTGATCACATGATTTCCTTATGAGTGACGTCAGAGGGAGGATATTTATAATCCCGCCTCCACCGGCGTCCCTCATACGGCTTGACGAAGCGCAGGAGTGCGCGAAACGGCCCGTCGCCGAAGTTTTTCTTGTGCTGCACCTCCCTGTCACATGCACAAAGCAGAATAAAGAAGATTCCTGGGTGAGTGCCGCTATCTTTTGTCTTTATTTGTATAAGAAGATTCCTGGGTGAGTGCCGCTATCTTTTGTCTTTATTTGTATAAACAATATTATTCATTTGCTGAAATGGGAATACCCCTTTAAATCCTTGACATTACTTATCCTGTACTGATCCTGAGTTACATCCTGTATTATATCCAGAGCTGCACTCACTATTCTGCTGGTGCAGTCACTGTGTACATACATGACATTACTTATCTTGTACTGATCCTGAGTTACATCCTGTATTATACTCCAGAGCTGCACTCACTATTCTGCTGCTGGTGCAGTCACTGTGTACATACATGACATTACTTATCCTGTACTGATCCTGAGTTACATCCTGTATTATACTCCAGAGCTGCGCTCACCTGAGTGAGTATAGTAATAATATTTATTAGACCTGTGTTCTGCCCCCCGGACATGTGAGTGCTGGGATGATACAGTTGAGGCCCGGAATGTTCTAGGGATAATGTTCCTCTGATAGTACAGCAGGTGCTGAAACCTAATTGTCACATTACGTGTAATTAGTCATAAGGAGATTTTGTAGAAATCCATTAGCTGCACATTAGACGTGAGCTCCACGAGCCGATCCCTCACTTATTAATAATCGCTTCTGATGATGTATGTTATACAGGTGACTGGGCGAATAATCCGCTATTATATAAACGGGTGCTGAGGACTTGACTGTAATATTGGGGTCCCTCCTGGACCAGGGACTAGGCACTAGGGGTCCCCACTATTTGTCCCACTGATTGACTGTTGGTCAATATATATGATTGGGGAGGTCTAGGAGGCGTGGCTTATACATTGAGGGGTTGGATATGTCTGGCCAATAGTAGGGACAGGGACAAAAAAGAGGAGGGGCTGTGAATATTTGCATACAATGGGGTGTATCTGTTAGTTTTGGGATCTAAGTTGGGATGTAAAGTTACCAAAAACTGAAAAACATTCACATAAAAGGTGTAAAATGTAGACGTTAAGACCTTTACCTTCCACATCGAGGCACCTGGGAGGTTCGTCAGACCAGATGAGGTTGTACATGCACTCCAGGTATTCCGCTCCCTCCAGCTTATACCCAGGAAAACACTGATAGGACACGACCCGTCCCACCGGAAACGAGGAGTCAAAGTCTGAGATGTTCACGTAACTGTGAGGAAGGACCAGAGGCCTCAGGCAACCTGGAAGATGTAAACCAGAAGGGTAAAATACAACATATAACACACTATGTACTGTCTGCTCAGCTCCTCCTGCTCTATAACATTCTGCCTACAGATAGGACACTATGTACTGTCTGCTCAGCTCCTCCTGCTCTATAACATGCTGCCTGCAGATAGGACACTATGTACTGTCTGCTCAGCTCCTCCTGCTCTATAACATGCTGCCTGCAGATAGGACACTATGTACAATATGCTAAGCTCCTCCTGCTCTATAATATGCTGCCTGCTGATAGGACACTATGTACAATCTGCTCAGCTCCTCCTGCTCTATAACATGCTGCCTGCAGATAGGACACTATGTACTGTCTGCTCAGCTCCTCCTGCTCTATAACATGCTGCCTGCAGATAGGACACTATGTACTGTCTGCTCAGCTCCTCCTGCTCTATAACATGCTGCCTGCAGATAGGACACTATGTACAACCTGTTACAATCTGCCTGCTCTATAGCAAAAAACAAAACCTGTTAAAAAACACAAATAAATAGGAGATTGCAGAATCATCTGTTCCTTGCCCAATAGTATAGATAGATGATCTCAACAGTAAGTGTAGTCTCCCTATGTACACCTACCTCCTTCTGATCCAACTGCAGAGAAGACTTGATAAGGTCCCGGAGGGCAGTGAGCTGCTTCTTCTCCTCATCCTGTGTCTGTTTTATCTACAGAATAATATGTTATACATTACAAGATATTATACCCATGTAACTCATAAAAAAGTGACAGATTCAAAAAAAAAAATTCTATTGCTTTAGGCCCATCACCTTGTACATAGGGGGCAGTATTATAGTAGTTATATTCCTGTACATAGGGGGCAGTATTATAGTAGTTATATTCTTGTACATAGGGGGAAGTATTAAAACAATATTATTCATTTGCTGAAATGGGAATACCCCTTTAAATCCTGCGCTCAGTCCGAATCAGTCAGATTGTGCAATGGCCGGCCCCCGAATTTGTGTCACATGAAGGCTGCGCCAAAATCTGACACCTGTTAAATACCTGTCAAAGCTGTGCAAATCCCGAAAACCATGAACAGTCCAACGAAAGTGCGATCCGCGACCTTTAGTGCATAAGCCCCTATGTACAATCTGCTCAGGTCCTCCTGCTCTATAACATGCTGCCTGCAGATAGGACACTATGTACAATCTGCTCAGGTCCTCCTGCTCTATAACATTCTGCCTGCAGATAGGACACTATGTACTATCTGCTCAGCTCCTGGTGCTCTATAACATGCTCCCTCCAGACAGGGCACTATGTACAATCTGCTCTGCTCCTCCTGCTCTATAACATGCAGCCTGCAGACAGGACACTATGTGCAATCTGCTCAGCTCCTCCTGCTCTATAACATGCTTTCTGCAGATAGGACACTATGTGCAATCTGCTCAGCTCCTCCTGCTCTATAACATTCTGCCTGCAGATAGGACACTATGTAGAATCTGCTCAGCTCCTCCTGCTCTATAACATTCTGCTTGCAGATGTACAATCTTCTCAGCGCTTCCTGCTTTCTAACAAGCACATCAGGTTACAATGTAGTTGTTGTTTCTTCAATCATCTCTCCCGCCTGCAGCGACCAGCATAAACACATATAAATATAAGAACAGAGAGAAATGAAGAAGACAGGGATTGTGCTGATCTTATACTGCCTCCTGCTGCCGGTCCTGGGCCATGGTGCAATGTCTCTACCTTGTCTCCCATGTACTGGCCTCGTGGCCATGGTTCTGGAACTACACAGAGCCCGAGGGAGATGGCTCTATACTCTATATAGTGGCTGTGCTGGGTTAAAAGCTCAGGTCCCATTGACTTGGATTAGCTGCAATACCCAGGATCAGCCACTACACAATGGAGGGAGCTCCCTGTTTTTGGTTTTTGAATGCTGGCATTTCTGTTGCAATTGGTTCTCATATCAGGTGGAGGTAACTGGTGTCTGACACCCATAGAAGTGATATTGATGATGCATCCTACACCAGAGGTCCAGTAACACTGTTTATGATCACATGACTTGTAACCTGAGCTGATTGGTGGAGACATTGCTGCTGTGACTCACTCTCCCCCTTCCCTATCCATAGTCTTCCAAGTAATCTAACATCTCCGTGAGTTTATGTCCGTCCTGCTAGCAAGATGGATTTTAGCAGAAATTTCATATAAGGAGGGAAGATGATGAGAGTTATAGTCCAAGCTTTCTCATTTATTCTGTCTGATTATACCACTTACTGTAGTGGTGGGTTGCAGCGGTAAGTACCGTCCTATCAGAGCGCATTGCGTCGCTTCATCCGCTCTAATTATTATCACCTCTCCTCCTCCTAGACACGGAGAATGTCAGGGAAGTGATAGATATTCTTTGCGGAAAGTGAAGGAAATTTGTGGCGCTCGGCGTGACGCCATCTGCTTTCCAGCCATCGCTCCTGTCTGCTAGGAGAAGCCGGGAATTTGCCGAGTGTTCCCTGACCATATGTTATCAGCAAATGTTATCAACTAAAAAACAAACAATCATTTTCATCAGGATTTTTCACAGGATGAAGAACAAACCACAGAGGGACCTAACCCGAAATTAAAGGGACGGGAGATAAGCTTCAGATTTGTATGAGGCTCTGAGGATATCTGACCTTAAAGATTTATAGTAAAGACCGGGACCGCGAGTGCGGAGGGAAGGACTAAGGATAAGCAAATACTCAGGGGGCGTTCACATGTGCTGATAACGCACGCATTTCCAAACGCATCACAACAGCTGAGAAGAAGAGATTTGCCTGATCACATTTGGGTTTACAAAATTATAGCACGTTCCAGCGCCTCCCAGCCCCCAAATTAATAAATGCCGGCCAGTGTGAACACATACATAGAACACAGTGGCAGATATTCATCACTTGGGGCGCAGGAAGCAGCTATTATTTTCATTGTGGCGCATAAGATTAATTAATTGGTGCTCGAACAATAAAGTTTCCCCTTTCATGAAGGTGAAAAAGAACTCTCTAGGCCAGTGGTGGCGAACCTATGGCACGGGTGCCAGCTGTGGCACTCGGAGCCCTCTATATGGGCACCCTTGCCATCACTCCAGGGCAGGGTTCGCCAGACAGGACTCAAGGCCTCTTGCAGTCCCAGGCAGCCCAGGACCCTAGAAGGAAGCTACAATGATAATCCAAATTTCTTCTTCGCCTTTCTACTGTATTGGTGTCCTCAGGTGCCTATACAATTTAAACCTCTGAAAGTTCAGGGAGTAATAAGTTACTGCTTAAATTGTCGCATTGGAGCTTTGTGAAAGATACGTGGGCTTTGGTTGTAGTTTGGGCACTCAGTATCTTAAAGGTTCGCCATCACTGCTCTAAGCCAACTTTGAGTTGCTGTAATTGTGCCCCAAAAATTGCACCACAAAACAAGTCGGAAATGCCCCCCAGTGTATTCTTATTATACCTAGAACATTGGGGGCATTTATTATCGACTTTCGGAAATTTTTTGCTTCTTTCCTTGCTGCGCCTATTTATGAAGTGTCGGCGCCACAATATTGGTGTTTTCTGACTCTCTCGACTTGTTCTCATTTTGGCGCTGCTTGTGAATCCACCTTTTTTCTGACGCTTCTATTTTTACATGTTGGACTAGAGAGTTCTAAACCTTTTAGTCCGAGTGCCAATTCATTATTCCCTTGCTCCACAAACTAACATCCTCCTATAAAATATTGCACGGTCCCAGCGCCACCCTGCGGCAAAATGGAAAATGCCCCTCTATGTCGCAGCAGTGCAGGGGGCGCCAGATTCATGATGAATGTGTACCAGAAATCCTGAATCTGGCGCCCCCTACACTATACACAGGCAAACTGCACATAGTACAGACTGCTCTGTTCTTAGTAAATATTGGCCACTAAAGGTAGAGTCTGTTTTACGAATGGAGGACACTACAGCTCTGCACAAGAGATCTACAAAGCATAAATCATGAATAATACTAAAGCAGGAGAAGTTTTTCAATAAGTATCTAATGATCAATATCTGACTTGACCTCAGTCTCATGCCCTAAGAGATGACTGTGCCCCATTCATATGATTAGGAACCAATCGGTGGTGACAGCAATTAAAGGGAAGTCATTTGTCTTTTCCCAGCTAATTGTTCCCACATATAGTGGAGAAGTGGAGGATCTGATGCAGATTCTTTTTAGCAATAACCTCCTGCTGGGATCAGTATGGACTTTATTAATTAAGGTATAATTTATAAACAATATTTTGACTAGTGTTCTAGTTAATCAGTCTCAGGAGTAAATGATCATAAGCTGAGACAGCATAGACCTAATGATTAACTGATCACAGGGTATCCTACTACTGGAAACCCCAGCCCTCAGCTCTAGATTGTGGGGAATTCTGGCAGCGAGTGTTCATTCCCTTATAGCGCCTCTACAGGAGGAATAATCCATTGCAAGATTCCCTAAATCACTATTTGGGGGACACTGATGGGCCCCATTGCAAAATATGTACCAGTTCCTCCAACTAGGATACAAAATTTACAGAAGTAGTCACGTCCGGATTAAGGGTGATGGGTTCGCCTGGGCGCAAACTGCTGGGGGCCCTTCCAACAATGTTTTTGGAATAGCCAGCCAGCTTCTGTAATATATAGCCTGCCAGCCCCCTGTAGTATATAGCCAGCCAGCCCCCTGTAGTATAGAGCCGCCAACCCCCAGTAGAATACAGCCGCCAGCCCCCTGTAGTATACAGCTGCCAGCCCCCTGTAGTATACAGCTGCCAGACCCATGTAGTATACAGCCACCAGACCCCTGCATCTGTCATCTCCCCTAGCGATGGCAGCTGTGTCTCACTGACACAGCTGACATCCTAGACCCCTATGTGCGATGCGGGTGGCCACGGGCTGCTGCACATTGCACACAGAGACAGTCAGCGACTCAGCTGATCGGAGTTGCTGAATGTCGGAAACTGGTGGGGGCCCCTTTAAAAGTGAAAGTGGTGGGGAAGTAGCCCTGGAAGTAGTACAGTTCTCCTATGGGGAAGAGATGCATTATGGCCCCTATGGCTAACAGACCAGAGTGCAAGGGCACCCTCCACTTCTCTATACGGTGCGCCTATCCCTAACCAATCAGTATGCGGCACATTTACATACCCTGTCCCCGGAGTTCACTGAAAGTGCATTGTCCGACGAAAGTGTGATCCGCGACCCTTAGTAAATGAGCCCCTATGTCTGATGTGTGTATTTTAATAAGTGACCAATTCTGAAGTGGTTTTATTAAAAAGTAACATTATTTTTTCCTTCTATTATTCCTCCTGGAAATTCATGATAAAGTTGACAACTAGATTTTGCTTTTCCATAGGATATGTGCCTTCCCATTCTGATGCTTTCAGCTTTTATTGGGCAGTTTCAAAGTGTGCAGCGATACGCCCCCAAGTGGTAAAAACCAATGCCGATTTATTCAAACAAGTTTCTTGAAAGAAATAACAGAGAAATAGCACAAAGCAGAGAAATCTGAAAAGTTGCATCAAAATTGTTCTTTCTATAAAATAGTCAAGTCAAATTGGAAAGACAGATAACAAGCAACGGGAACGGGAATGTAACTTACCTACAACTGATATACAATCTACTTACCACAATGTTATTGCATGACTTTATTATTACTATTGGGATTCAAGGTAATTGCTTACATTCTCCTGATGGCTGAATGGGTTAATTAGGAGTCTTCATTTCTTCCTGTGTAGGGTCACTTGAAGGAAACCTATCATCAGGAACCTACCTATTATAATTATCAGCAGAGACTCCTGGATTAGCCATTGCTCCTACTACCTAGAGAGGCTATTCCACGCCCCAGAAGCCTCTGCCGATAATTAGCATATTAGTTACATAAAGTTTAGTTAAGGAAGTATTTTAGGAATAGGTAATAATAGATTAGGGCTTAGCATGTTACTAGCCACCTACCATCAGATCTAGCTTAATAGGTAGGTTCCTGATGATAGGTTTCCTTTAATGTTCCTTGTGTTTTATACTTATTTGCAGTACTACACTTTCACCACAAGATGGCGATAACCTCCGTATCAGTCTATAATGTGCTGTAGATACAGTAATATAATGTATGGCATCATATAGACAAATCCTATAAAATATAAGGATTTCCCAAATAGGAGATTCTTGATGCCCTCCATTACAGATCTATGCATTCCCTCAAGGCAATGTCCGCTCAAGAACTGTACATTGCGGTTGCATGTAATGGGTTTTTCGTGGTCGAGCAGCTGCACACAAGGTTAGGATCACTGTGCCATGCCAAGTTGGCGGAAGTGGTGCAAAGCACGTCACCACATGACTATAGAGCGATGGGAAAGTGTTCTCTGGAGTGATGAATCACACTGGCGAGTGATGGATGAATCACCCGGGTAATGCCAGGCACGGGCGCCAAGAGCAGGGATAATGGTATTAGGCTTTCACATCTCAGAGATTGGCACAATTAAGGGAAAAATGAACACAGCGGCGTACAGTCACCGTCTACAGGACTGCATGATTGCAACTTCTTGGCAACATGTTTGGAATTAATAATAATAATTCCTTTATGTATATAGTGCACACAGATTACGCAGCGCTGCACAGATCTTGCGAAATCAGTTCCTGTCCCCAATGGGGCTCACAATCTAATCACCCTACAAGTATGTTTTGGAGTGTGGGAAGAAACCAGAGGACCCGGAGGAAATCCACGCAAACACGGAGAGAACATACAAACTCTTTGCAGATGTTGACCCTGGCAGTACTGCAAGGCTGTAGTGCTAACCACTGAGACACCGTGCTGGTTTTCTAGGAATCGGCACAATCCCTAGAAGGCTGGGGCTATATTGGAAAAAAAAGACATATTTGCCCCTTTATGGCTCCAGGTTGCCTCATCTCTGGTAATGTTCAGTTTTTTAGGGTCACCGGGTGTATCAACGTTCAGTTCGTCAGGGTCATCGACTGATGAGTGGCCTTCTTGGACCATGGGACATCACATCCATCTTCCACAAGAATTGGCTACTTGTATTATCCCCTGGTCAATGAAGGCCACACATTGCATAATGCAGGTCCCCAAGGAACTTCTGCCCAAAAACTAGAACTACTGGATTGAAGTTGGAAGTAGGAAAGGGGTAATAATGAGGTTTTCCTGAGCCCCAACCATCTAGGAGTTTTGTGGGTTACTGGAAAACCCCTTAAAATGATCACCATGACATCTATTTTGCACTGAAACAAAGAAAAGGTAGAAAAGTACAACCAAAATATTATAATTAACAGACCTGGAAGTCTACAAAAGACAAGGCAACAAGGACCAAATGTGGCATCAACTACATAAGAGGCGGTTGTCGCCATAAGTAAAAGAAAATCTACGAAATCCAACTTAATAAACCAGGGACATTACTCATAGATGCAGGCACCGGGACAGCGGTAATCTTCTTATATTTGTTATCCATGGCCTCCCTCCTTCTAAAATCAACTTCTAACATTATGCTAATGAGTCTGAAGGCCTTTGGCGGTGTTACCAGAGCCCCTCCTTGCTGCAGCTTCGCGGGCTGTTACAACAAGCAGTTCACCCAACCCCCTGCTCCCTCCCTCCTCCCTCTGTGTAATCTAGCAGCAGCAGGAAGTGAAGGGGGAGGGAAGAGCTACTCTTCTCATTGTAACATCCTGTGAAGCTACAGCACTGAGGGTCTCTAAAAACCCCCAAAAGCCCTTCAATCTCATTAGAATAATTTTAAAAGTTGATATTAGAAAGAAGGAGGTCATGGATAACAAATATATGAAGATTACCACAATCGCGGTGCCTGGATCTATGTGTAAGGTTGATTTCCATCAAATCCAAACAAAAGAAGACAAATGAGCTTCCCTGTTTATATGAGACTAAACATAACATGCAACAAAATAACCAAAACATAATAATAAATACTGTATATAGAAAATACATTCTAATATTTATTTTCCTTAATGTAAATTTGACCATAAAAATAAATCTATACATTAAAAAACAACAAAAAAACGCAATAATATTTTTGTACTACAAGCTATAACAAAACCTTTGTGCTGTTGTGTGAACGCACTATAAAGCGCAGGGTTATTTAGGGCTTTGATCATTAAGGTGTAATAATGAATCCGTTCCCTCCCGCTGAGCCGCTCCGGTGTGATTTTATAGCTGTAAACTCAAGCAGCGCCGCAGCAGCAGCAGCTTATGTCCGGGTGCCCCCGCTATTACCAGTCTCATGCAGTTTTACAGAGTAGAATTCTGCTACAATGTAATTATCCCCGGGAAGCCATATGGATCAGCGAGACGTAAATCTCGACTATCGGGGGCGACTCTGATCGGAGATGAGATTAAAGCTTTAAAAATGTAATGAGGAGGAAACGTTGCGTCGCGAAAACGGACAGGACATATGGGCAGCGGGATAGTCCTCATCAGGATCAATGTATAACAACCAATAGCAATCACCCCCAAGGGGGTCCTGCGTTACCCCCTCCAGGACCTGCACCATTTACATGTCTATGGATTAAGGTCTCATCGGAGACATCAGAGTACAAGGAGCAGCCGAAGCGTCTTCTCTTATATTAGAGCAGAAGTTTGTGCTCCAGAGCTGATGTTCCTACAGTCACAGCTATAGCCACTATCAGCCAGTGTTATCTGTAGTCACCCATTGCCCACCTCTACAGCTGCACCTCTTCTCTGGAATGCGCTACCCGGACAATCCGAATAATCCCCCACATCATAGGTTCCAGCCTGCCCTAAAATACCGGACCTATTACATCCCTCATCTAATTCTTCTCTTTTTACCCTCCGATTTATAGATTTCTCAGTATCTGACGCCTTCATTAACCCCTACAGCACTGCTTTCATGCTAATGCGCAAAAGCCGATGGGGGTCATTTATCTTCTGTTTGTTTTGGCTAGTTTTTGTGTCATTTTTCCATCTGCTTCTTTGGTAATTTATCAATCTCACTTTTTCCTTGTGTTAAATGTTTTTTCCCCCCCCAGATCTCGTTTTAAAAACATTTGTTACAAATGTCGCACAAATGTCGAAAGTCACCTCTTTCCATTCTCCTTAAAGGAAATCAACCACCAGGATGAAGGATTGTAAACCAAGCACACTGACATACTGATGTGCGTCCCCTCTGGCAGGTTCTGCTCTTTTTTTAGCTTCTTACAATAAAAAGGTTTTGCTAATTATGCAAATGAGCCCCAGGAGCTCCAGACTCTATGGATGTCAATGGAGCTTGGAGCCCCGAAGGCTCATCTGCTTCATTTTTAAAACCTCTTTTTCTTAAAAACAAAGGCATACGAAACTACAAGAAGAGCAGCTTCTGCCAGAGGGGACACACACCAGTATGTCAGTGTGCTTGGTGTACAATCCTTCATCCTGGTGGTAGATGTCCAAGTACAGTTATAGTACTTAAAGTACTATAGTACTAGTACATAGTCTGGAGTTGTGTCGTAATGACTAAAAACAAATGTCCGCAGGATATTTCAAATTGTCCCCAAAAAGGCGCAAAAATTGTAATACACCAAAAAAGTAGGAAAAATGACAGAAAAAAAACTAAAATAAAAATAAACATAAATCACTCCCATTGACTGATAACGGCCTCATGCAGAATTGGGGTCAGATAAATGATTGGAATATTGAACTAAACAATCGCTTTTTATGTTTGGTGTCACCTGTAGATTGTAAGCTCTTGAGTCAGCATCCCATGCTATTCTGTAGTATCTGATTTTGTAACTCTGTAACAGTCATATATGATAGATAAAACTGAAAAATGAACACGTATCAGGAAACATCACACATTTCTATTCATCTTAAATACTGCAATTGCACACAGTGACCACTAGGTGGCAGTGTTTGTCTTGATTTGTTGTTGTAAATCATGAGTCTTCTGTTTCTGCTGAGACATCAATTATCATGTATTATGTATCATGTATTATGTATCATGTATTATGTATCATGTATTATGTATCATGTATAATAATCAGGAGAATGTAATTGACAAATACATATCCGGTGGAACAATTCCCAAACCCTCCTGAGAATGATAACACGACGGGTGGAGTCAGTATTTCCCATCCTGCATCCTATTGTGCGGAGGTTACAGGAAGAGAGGGATAAATCATTCAAACTCATCCAAACACACAACCTATAGAATAATATTTAGATACAGGTTCAGGTTTTTCAGTGAGATTTCAAATCCAAAACCAGGTTGTGCATCGCACCTGGTACAGTCAGGGTCAGTCACGCCAGCGCCATGAGCACCAATGTATGATAAACTCCCCCCCCTCCCCATGGAGTCTCTACCTGGAGGCTGCCGATAGAGATAAAGAGGATATGATAGGAGAGATAGATATATTTATCTATATGTCATATCAGAGAAACAGAACACTGCTGAGGGCTATTACGGGCAGCGATCTCTCAAGACAGTATAAGGCTGTATTCACACTGCCGCAAGGGGGACGTATATATGGACGACATATATACGGCCGATATACGTCCCCCATAGACTGCAATGGGGGCACAGCACCCTACGGGAGCTGTACGGTGCAAAAAACGTGCGGCACTGTACCGCTCCGCACCCGGTAAAAAGATAGGACATGTCCTAACTTTTCCCGTATTACAGCGCCGTACGCCATACATCCCTATGGAGAGGAGCAGCGCTCACCTCCTCTCCCCGTGCTACAGTACAGCGGGCAACGGCAGTGTGAATGTAGCCTTGCGTTTTTAACGATCTGAAAATGCACTTAGTAAAAACGGCATGTGTGTCTTCACCCTAAGGCTGCATGCACTCTGATGTATGCCTGCACCGGCCGTAAACACAGGGAAAGATGGGATCTGTCCTATCATCATCCCGTTTACAGAGCGGCACAGTGCCGCACGTGTGCAGCCATTGCCGCTTATGGAAGGGGGGGGGGGGGTTGCATCTATGGCGGCCTAAAGACAGTCCTCCATGACAAATTCCCCCCTAAAGCTTATGTATTATACTCAAAACAAGGGAGGGAATTTATCATACGCTGGCAATAACAGCCACCCCCACCCTGTCGGATACATAGAGAGGCATATGCAGTGCACAAGAAAAATTGCAAAAGTTTCAATGCTTCTATAGAAACCGGCATAGAAGCACTGATAAATGCCCCACAAGTTCTGATGCAATATTACAGAGAATATTCTCCTCTCTAAAATGACATAAGAAACCACAGACACTGAGATGTCCACAGTAAAAGTTGGAATCAGGAGTAGGAGCTGTACATGAAAATGTACAGTCC
The DNA here is from genome assembly GCA_019512145.1 of Engystomops pustulosus. Taxonomy (NCBI): domain Eukaryota; kingdom Metazoa; phylum Chordata; class Amphibia; order Anura; family Leptodactylidae; genus Engystomops; species Engystomops pustulosus. The sequence continues at coordinate 83,066,950 of CM033649.1, forward strand.
TGAATAACTAAGTGAAGATCCGTCTCATCAAGTGGTCACCCCCTCATTAATAAGGGTTATTCTATTCCTTTACCCGACAATATCACACGAGACTCCCTGCTCTTGTTTCTGTTGTAGTTTAGAAATAACGCCAGTCTCTGCCCTCGCCTCCAGTCGCACCTCTTCCTGCAAGTTACAGAAACTTGTGTTCCAGGAAACAAATAAAATATGTAACTTTTCCTTCCAGGTACTTTTCACCACCCTTATCACAAGCCTTAGATCTGCAGATTTAGGTGGTTGTTCATATTTAACCCGTGTGGGAAAGGAGTCAGTGTCTGAAGTGTCCAAGTCAGCTGATCCCCACTCTCCCATTCCATATTGGGGTGACTGCTATCTGTATGCATAGTATTACCTACGTGGACTGGCATCCTGACTTCTCAAAGAACAATGATCTCCTATAGACTGTAAGCGCCTGTGAGCAGGACCCTCACTCCTATTGCTCCATATGAATTTATGTACTCAGTAATGTAGTATTGAATTTGTATATGTCCCCTATGACTTAAAGCGCTGCAGAGGTGCAAAGTTTGACTAGACAGACACTCCTGTCAAAGCCAATTCATTGAATAATACATGGTGCAGGGCCTGAAGAGAAGAAGAGGACATTGTATCCCTAGAGTCCTGCTCCTCCCTTCTGGCCCTGCACTAGGGATAATTCAGCAAACCGTCTGTGACAGGAGTGTTCCTTTAAACCAGTGATGGCTAACCTATGGCACTGGTGCCAGAGGTGGCACTCAGAGCCCTTTCTGTGGGCACTCAGGCCATCACCAGAGATGGCTCCAGGTATCTTCCTGCAGTCCCAGACAGCCCAGGACTTGCTGTGCACAGAGCTATTTTAAAGTGACAGCTGTGCCTGGGACTATTTTCTGCTTTATTGGTGTCCTCAGGTGCTGGTATCAATTAAAACTGTGACAGAGAAGGGAGTATAAATCACACATTCAATTTCTGTGTTGGCACTTTGCGATAAATAAGCGGGTCTATGTTGTAGTTTGGGCACTCGGTCTCTAAAAGGTTCGCCATCGCTGCTTTAAACTATGACCGATTTATCATCCAGCATCAGACTGTCTAGTCAAATACCATTGTTTTACAACCCTTGATAAAGGCACCCACTATGTACAATCTGCTCCGCTCCTTCTGCTCTACAACATGCTGTCAGCAGATATGATACTATGAACTACCTGCTCAGCTCCTGCTCTATGACATGCTGCCAGCAAATATGATACTATGTACAATTTGCTCAGCTCCTCTGCTTTATGACATGCTGCCAGCAAATATGATACTATGTACAATCTGCTTCGCTCCTTCTGCTCTATAACATGCTGCCAGCAAAGTTTGCTCAGCTTCTCTTGCTCTATAACATGCTGCCTGCAGATAGGACACTATGAAGCACCTGCTCAGCTCCTCCTGCTCTACATTATGCTACTTACTGATCCGACTACATTTTCTGTGTGACAGGTTCAAATACCACCACATACAATGACTTCGGGCTCAGTTAGGCTGCATTTGAGCATAGAGTGAAAAATAAAGAAAATCCTCTGTTCAGTAAGATGAGCTAATGGTAGAGAAATAGATTACATGGTACAGTGCGACTCTCTAGAGATTTGTATTATGTATCATGTATTATGTATCATGTATTATGTATCATGTATGTCCCAATGTCTGGTTATTATTAAGAGTTACAGGTGATTCATTATTATATAATATATGATATAGAGGGAGGGGCTACACGCGCTGTGCGCATAAATTACGTGTTATCTCTATTTTGATAGCCCGGGTTATTGCAGAAAAAGTGAAACTAGAAAATATGATAACAATGAAATATAAAAAATATTTTAAAAATTGGTTTGACAAAAATATGTTTATGTGTTGTTTTTTTTTAAAGTTTGAAACTTTTTATGAGTCCGAATTTCTAGGATTTTTTTGGATCACTCTTTACTTCATTTTTTAAAGGTTGTGTGCCGAATAATAAAATTTTTGGCAACCCATTAAATGTTTATGGAGTTTAATGTGCAGAATAAATCATGGTTAGTTTTATTGGGATTTTATGGTGATACCGAATATGTAGTGATTTATTATTTTACTTTTTTATGTAAAAAATTATTTATTATCCATGGCCTCCTTCCTTCTAAAATCAATATTAATGTTATGCTAATAATCCTGAAGTGTTCTGGGGTTGTTACCAGAGCCCCTTAGTGCTGCAGCTTCACAGGCTGTTACACTCTCTCCCTCTCCCCACTGCTGTTTCCCCTGATGTGATCTCATACAGTGGGAGGTGGATGTGCTCCTGCACAGTGCAACAGCCTGTGAAGCTACAGCACAGAGGGCCTCTGGAAACACCCCTTCTGACTCATTAGCATAATTGTTAAGGTTGATTTTAAAAAATAAGACAACCAAATTTAAGAAGGTTACCACAGTCCCGGTGCCTGGATCTATGACTAAAGTGTCCCTGGTTTATCAGGATGGATTTTGATGATTTTCTTGAATGTAATCATCTAATATTTGGAAGACAAAGGTGTCTTCATTAGCCCCTCCCACTGTAATAAAAACCTATATTGTACTGCAATCATGTTGTGATGACTCCAATGGACCAAAAGTTCCTCTGAATAACCCCTTAGATGCTGTGGATCTCCATTGACTGTGGAATCTAAAGGCTTCAACGGCTGAGATCAAAGTTATCCCCAAGCAGATATATGTGTCACCCATAGCACCCGTCCCATGATGCAATAGTGCACCCACCCGTCCATGGCTTAATAATACATCACAGCGTGGGAGATGTTACTCAGTACATGTACAGATTGCCAAATGGAAAACAAATCACTAACACGATAAGACCTAAAGGGGTTGAGCCAAGTTTTTGGGTATACCCTATATTCCCAACAATCTGATCAGTGGTGGTCTGACTGATGGGACCCCAATGATCATTGGATCGGGGACCTAATTGAAGGAGCGGGATGTTGAGTATGTGTCCTGCATCTACATACATAATACGGGAGTATCAGAAATTGCCGTGCACAGCGCACCGGTATCTCCTGGATCAACCATAGACATTGGATGTAGCAGCAGGACACAGGATACTTGATCTGCCTCTCTATTTATTTTGGAGGCACAGAATCCCCTTTTCCCAGCAGTCAGACCCCCATCCATCATATTCTGCAGATAGGGATAACAATGAAACTTGGCCAAACCCCTTTAACTATCAATCACTCTTTACAATCTCATAGGGGCTCATTTACTAAGGGCTCTGCTGCCGCACTTTCGTTGGGTTTCCCAAATTTTTCCGTTTTGCGCCAAATTCCGGATTTTGGCTTTCACGCCACAGAAATCAGAGGGTGTGGCCTTCGCACAACCCAACGGATTTGGAAAAAACACGGAATTTCCAAAACGAAATGTGTCGCAAGATCAAGTGCTCACATGCACCGGGAAGAAGCAGGTGAACCCCGGGGGACCTCGGCGCAGTAGCGACACCTGCTGGATATCGGGCGCACGACCTTAGTGAATCCTGGCAGACTCGAATCCTCGTCGGACAACGCGCCGTGGGATCGCGACAGGACCGGGTAAGTAAATGAGCCCCATTGTGTTGTTAACTATAGGTGGCACTAGAGAGACATCTAACTTTTCACAGTAGCAGAACTCATTTGCATTCCTGTTTCCAAAAAAAGTATTGAATGAAGAGACCTCCATAAGGAGAAACCGCATCCCTGACTGATACACTGTACAAGGAGGACTTTTCATTTGGGGAGGTAAGGGAGGATTGACCAACCAAAAATGTACCTTATAAGTGGGGAGGGCAATAGAAGTTGGGGTGACACGAGTAAAGGCAGGCAATTGGAGTGGGGAGGAATACAGTAATGGGGGGCAGTACAAGGGTGCATTCACATGGCTGTTCTGGGGGCTGTGATCTGGTCACATGATCTGCCTCTGTGGCTCCAGGACATGGCGCGGTGAGCATCACCAGAGTTGGGTGGCCGCTCGTCTGCTTAGGGAGGGAGGAGGGGTGAAGAGCGCTCATCCCTCTCATCCCCGGTCCAGGAAAACACATGTGAGTAAGGAGATCTAAAGTAAAAGGGACGTTATAATTGGGTTGGGATACAGTAAAGGGGGCACCATTTATATGCTACATTGAGGGCGATAAAGGGGGCACCATACAGGGTGGATCCACCATGGGGGTTTTATACTATGTGGCCACACTAGGGGGTGCGGATTATGGGTGGGGAACAAAGAGAAGCCAATGACATGAAAATTTTCTTTGGGATGACCCTCTTTTTCAGGGTTCTGATATTTGGAATATTTGTGCTATAGTTTATGAGACTCTTCGCCATCAGTTATGTTATCTTCAGACGTGTGAACGACACCCTAGGTCATTGGTGGCAAAATGATGGCACGGGTGCCAGTGGTGGCTCTCAGAGCCCTTCCTGATTGCACTGAGGCCATCCCCGAGCACAGAGATCACCAGACAGGACTCAAATAACGATTCTATCCGTACAGAGAGACACTGGAGAGAAGATACAATGGGGCTCATTTACTAAGGGTCCGCGGAGAGCGCATTTTCATCGGGTTTCCCGGCGATTTCCGTTTTGCGCCAAATTGCCCCAGGTTTTTGGTGCATGCGATCGGATTTTGGCGCACTTGCGTCGGCTTGAAATCGGGGGGGGCATGGCCGTCGGACAACCCTACGGATTCGGAGAACACGCAAGATTTAACTTTTAGAATTGTGTCGCAAGACACGCACTTACAAGCACCGGGAAGAAGAAGGTGAACTCTGGCGGGAAGCGACAGATGCAGGAACTCGGGCGCACAATCTTTATGATTCGCGACGGACTTCATCCGACCGTCCGAATCTGGGATCGCGACTGGACCAGGTAAGTAAATTTGCCCCAATGAGTCTGAATTTGCCTTCCCTTTTTCAACTGTATTGGCGGCCTCAGGGCACTGATACGATTGAAAAGTTGTGGCAGAACAGAGAGCAATAAAAGCTACTGCTTAAATTTCTATGTTGGCAGTTAACAATAAATAGGTTTTGGCAGTAGTTTGGGCACTCAGTCTCCAAAATGTTCTCTGGCCCAGATAGTGGGGTGAAGAGAGCCTTCTATTGGGGTCACCCACTGTTTCTCAGTGTGTTCCAGGTATAAATCGGTTGGATTCTGGGTGACCTCCCGGTGTTGACTCCTTGATGATATTCTGATTACTACATTGGCCCCAATGTTCAGGGAAATCACATCCAAAACCCATCACCCAGAGGTCAGGCACATGTTCAATGTATGAGCCCTGGTTTTAATGTATCAGGTGCTTATATGATAATGTTGTGTATTATAAAGGATCCATCCTAAAATCGTCCTGGGAGTACCCAGCGCCCCTCCTCTCCGGCTATAAATAAACCACCTTGAGTCTCAATGTCATTGTCAATGACGTCCAGGACAGGTATCCCGCTGACAGACGGAGGAGATGTATTATATGGTCAGGCCCCTAATGGAATGAATACATTCTGAATACTGGGAATGAAAATCCCGGAGACATCATTAACCCCTCACTCCCCCTCCTGCTGTATAAGGAGCAATGGGACATTGGCTGCATTTTTCTTTAAATACAATGAAATTTTTTATTTACATAATTTTTTTTTACAATTTTTTTTTTTGACAGCATCTTATCAACTACCCCCCCCCCCTCCCCACCAAAATGTCCCCTTCTTATCTCCAGGAGATCAGGTGATAATCCACAATAGATGAGACACATGGATGGTCAATGATGTTTGAGTTTGTAAAAATTTTTATCTATAAAAACTCTGAAACATTTATTCTTAGGATTCTATGTTGGGCCTCTCTGTTCTTCCTCTTTAAAATGTAATTGTCAAATTTGGTTACAGTTGAAGGGGGGGAGGTTCCCCTACACACACTAACTTTCACTGTTGTCTGTATCTGACTCTATACTATAGGACGTTCCCCAGAGGTTTCTGAATGATTAATAAATGGAAATATTACTATTTTTTTTAACATTATTTACTATTATAGGGGTTGTCCACCTTAAGCACATTGCAGAAAATAATAATATTGTTTATGTTAAAGTATGAAAAGTTATTGAGTTTTCATTTCTGCTTTCTGTCTGTAGATAAACACAGGACCATGATCATGTGATGTCACACAGGTGCACGGAAAAGAAAAGAAAATGAACTTTTAGGAGGCATTAACCTGCACGGGAGCTGTATACACAAAACGGCAAGAGGTTTTTTTCTGTATACAGATTGCCAAATATATACCATATATACTCGAGTAGAAGCCTTGCTTTTCAGCACACAAAATGTGCTGAAACTCCAAACTCGGCTTATACTCCAAACTCGGGCTGGCTATATACTGGGGGATATGGGCTGGCAGGCTATATACTGGGGGGCAGGTGCTGGCTATATACTATGGGGCAGGGTCCGGCAGGCTATATAATGGGGAGGCTGGGACCAATGCGTTTCCCACCCTCGGCTTATACTCGAGTCAATATTTTTTTATCTGAAAGATGTTGGATAAGGGATATTCCATCCTCAAAGACACATGAAAAGGTTTTGCCATAGAAAACATTGGTTGCGAAAGTGTTCACATCCTTTTACCAAGTTGATATTAGGTTTTAATAAGCATCTACATAAAGGTTTGGGTTTCAGAAGGTAATAAATATATACAAGAGGAAATGAAAATAAAGGTCACACGTCAATGTTAATCCCAAAACGATCTCTTAGCTAGCTCCGCCCCCAAGCTCCGCCCTCTCCTGTAGCATTGCCTCCTACTTCCTTTCCTCTATCTATAACCTTTAAGCGCTTTGCATAAGATTCACAGTTATCCAAGGACAGAGGTTAAGATGCTGGTGTAGAAGGGTGCCACCAATCAGGAGTCTTGTTAGGGGTCCTGTTTCCCCTAATTAATATAGTCGCCCCTTGGGCATGAATCTCAATTTTTGGTTCATATCTTTATCATAACCTTAAAGGGGTCGTCCACTTTCAGCAATTAATTGATACTGTTTGTGTAATGAAAAGTTCTACAATTTTCCAATATACTTTCTGCATTAAATCCTCACGGTTTTCTAGATCTCTGCTTGCTGTCATTCTATAGGAAGCTTCTATGTTTACTTCCCGTGGATAGAAATTCGTCCATGGTCTTGGGAGGTCACACAGGTGCACGGCTTGTTATATCCATGTTCACGTGAGGTCACACAGGTGCACAGCTCGTTATATCCCTGGTCATGTGATATTACACAGGTGCACGGCTAATTACATCCCTGGTCATGTGAGGTCACACAGGTGCATGGTTCGTTATATCCCTGGACATGTGATACTACACAGGTGCATGGCTAATTATATCCCTGGTCATGTGAGGTCACACAGGTGCACGGCTCGTTATATCCCTGGTTATGTGATGTCACACTGGTGCACGGCTTGTTATATCCCTGGTTATGTGATGTCACACAGGTGCACGGCACGTTATATCCCAGGTCATGTGATGTCACACAGGTGTACAGCTCGTTATATCCCTGGTCATGTGATGTCACACAGGTGTATGGCTTGTTATATCCCTGGTTAAGTGATGTCACACAGGTGCACGGCTTGTTATATCCCTGGTTAAGTGATGTCACACAGGTGCACGGCTCGTTATATCCCTGGCCATGTGATATTACACAGGTGCACGGCTCGTTATATCCCTGGCCATGTGATATTACACAGGTGCACGGCTCGTTATATCCCTGGTCATGTGATGTCACACAGGTGCACGGCTCGTTATATCCCTGGCCATGTGATGTCACACAGGTGCACGGCTCGTTATATCCCTGGTCATGTGATGTCACACAGGTGCACGGCTCGTTATATCCCTGGTCATGTGAGGTCACACAGGTGCACGGCTCGTTATATCCCTGGTCATGTGATGTCACGCAGCGCAGTCCAGTGACAACGGTGAAGTCTGAGGAACTGGCCTTCAGTGAATCCCGGACACCCCGATCCACCGCAAGAACGCTCCGCTGGATCGCAAAGGACCGGGCAATAATCTGCCCCATTGTGGTCTAAATTATCTAAATGATCTCTTTCCAATAAAGCATCTCTACAGTGCCCCTACAGGTAAAAAACCACTAAAGTAGCAGGTTTTTTAATACTGCCAATTCACAGGCATCTTTTAGACTTACCCTTTACCGAAATTCACAGTATAAGAAGTCATGGATCACCATAACAGACCATGGCTGAGGTGGGCGGCTAGGGATTTGAGGATCGGAACCATATGTTTGGGGCTCAACCCCCTGCCTCAATCCTTGCTTACGCGTCACTGGGCCCGATTCGCGTTTTCCCGACGTGTTACCCGAATATTTCCGATTTGCGCCGATTTTTCCTGAATTGCCCCAGGTTTTTGGCACACGCAATGGGATTGTGGCGCATCGGCGCCGGCATGCACGCAACGGAAATGGGGGGGCATGGCCGAACGAAAACCCGACGGATTCGGAGAAACCGACCACATTTTTAAAAAAAAAAGTGTCGCTTGCCTTAACCAAGAATAGGATCGTGAACTCCGACAGACCTCGGCGGACTTCAGCGCAGCAGTGACACCTGGTGGACGTCGGAGGAACTGCCTTAGTGAATCGCCGGAACACCCGAATCCACCGCAGAGAACGCGCCGCTGGATCGCAAATGGACCGGGCAAGTAAATCTGCCCCATTGTGTCTAAATTATCTAAATGATCTCTTTCCAATAAAGCTATCTCTACAGTGCCCCCTACAGGTAAAAAAAACACTAAAGTAGCAGGTTTATTAATACTGCCCAGGGCATCTTTTAGACTTTACCCTTTTACCAGAAATTCACAGTATAAGAAGTCATGGATCAGCCATAACAGACCATGGCTGGCACGGCTAGGGATTTGAGGATCGGAACCCATAATGTTTGGGGCTCAACCCCCTGCCTCTTACACTTGCGTTTAGCGCTGTCACTGATCGTGGATGTTAATTGTTTGAATGCTTCTGTCGCACCACCACCTCTCCGAGGACCGTCACACCCCAATGCTGTGGTAGTAGAGACGATCCTAGTGAAAACAGCAGAGCCCATGTACCGGCATTTAAAGGATATTTGGTGCCAGCACCAGTCTTGGGTGATACCAGTGGGGCTGAGCGTTTGGGTACCTAAACAAAACTTTTAGGATCAGTAGACATGAACCTAAAAGGGTCCGCTCATCCCTAATCTAAGCACCTTGAGTACTTATATGGCTATGACTATGGGTGTCTGGTTCAGCTGATAACCCAAGACACATTTCAAGGATCTTTAATGGGTCCTAGTTGACCTTGAGGTTTCAGCTCATTGTTCTGTATCCTGAGGTCAGTGCCGTATCTTGAGTCCTCTGGGCCCCATTGCAAAATCCCCATCCCATAACCACCATTACTGCAACAGAAAAACTGTCGGAAAAAAAAGGAAGCACAAATCCACCTGGTGCAGACACACAATCCGGAATTGGGAGTGGGTTGTTCCGATGTATATAATAGTGCACAACCTCCATTCTTTAGTGTCTGATGTCGGGGCCCCCTGACACTACAGACCCCATAGCGGCTGCTATGGCTGCTACCGCTGTAGTTATGCCCCTGCCATTGGGGTTAATGTCATATGTGTTGTAATTTTCTCACTATTCAGATATGATCCATCAAAGAGATGAAAACATGAAGAGGGTGACGTCCCATATGATAAAGGTGGATGACTTTGATAGCAGAGTGGGAGTATTTGTTCCTCTGGTTGATCTTGTTCCAATTGCAGGGGAGCTATGAAGCGATCAAAGAGCCGGCTCCATCGCCGAGAGACAGGACATGGAGCGGGACGAGATCAGTGCAAGCAAACATCTGTTAGACAATCCGTGATTCTCCGTCCTGCTGGCTTCCCCTGTTGTGCCTATTGGGACCCTGTGTTTCTATTCATGGTCACAATCCCTATTTCTGGGAAATCCTCGCCTCCTTTTGTGCAGGAAACCACAGGGGGCATTTCAAACGTTTCTTTACTACAGAGCGTTTTTGCATAAAAGCCTGGACATCCGAAAGATATGAACAAATATGAAGCGCCCTCCTCCGCACCAGCCTCCATGTAGTGTATTGACTCATTATGTGCCAGTACTGGATACACAACGCCATTATAGTCTTATTACGATGCAATTAGGATTTCCCTTACAGATTAAGTCTCTAAACTAACGGTGAGGCTAAACATTTTGGAGACCACGGTGTCTTCTGGTCCCCCAACCCTCAATATGTACATGAGGCTTAAAGACGTTGTCCAAGTTGTAAAGTTACTACAAATTATCCTCTACTCACAGGATAGGGGTAACAAGCTGACTGTGGGGGTCAAAGTAGTTAATCATGGGAACGGTGGTCCATTGCACCCCATAACAATGGAGCTGCCAGTCGAGCACACACACTGCCACACTATTCACTGTTTATGACGGTAGTAGCCAAATTCTGCACTAGGCTATCACCATCAGCATAGTATGGATGAATATAGCAGTAGGAAGCATATGGGACCTTCCTCTCCATTCATTTGGTTTACAACGGACCCTTATTCTTGTGATCCATGGGACCTCCTCTGATCACCTATGCTTTGGAGAGGGAAAAATCTGTAGTGACTGGACATCCCCTTTAAGGTTTTCTCCTAGCTACATTATAACTGATAATAGTTTGACTTTTGGAACCCCCACCGATTATGAAAATGTGGTACCCATTACCCCAAATGTATGAAACAATAGATCACTCATGTGTCCTGCTTCTCCATTCAGTCTATGAGACTGCTAGAGCTGAGTGCTTAAGGGGATGAATGGACCAATAGAGGTCTTTTGAAATAAGATAGTGTTCAATCTTGAGACAACCCCTTTAACATTAGCACCCAATAGGGCAGATTTACTTACCCGGTCCATTCGCGATCCAGCGGCACGTTCTCTGTGGTGGATTCGGGTCTTCCGGCGATTCACTAAGGCAGTTCCTCCGACGTCCACCAGGTGTCGCTGCTGCGCTGAAGTCCTCCGAGGTCCGCCGAAGTTCACAATCCTATTCCTGGTGAAGGTAAGCGCGTGTCCCGCGACACTTTTTTTTTTAATGCGGCGGTTTCTCCGAATCCGTCGGGTTTTTGTTCGGCCACGCCCCCCGATTTCCGTCGCGTGCACGCCGGTGCGCCATAATCCGATCGCGTGCGCCAAAAACCCTAGGCAATTCATGGAAAATCGTCGCAAATCGGAAATATTCGGGTAACACGTCGGGAAAACGCGAATCGGGCCCTTAGTAAATGACCCCCAATGTCCCAGCCTCTTACTACCTGAAATGACCTACTCTGCACTGATGAGGGGCAACCACCCCCAAACAGATGTCTACAGATCGTTCTGGCACAGCTTACAACCTAGTCCCGCTCCATAGCCTTTTTAAAGGGTCACACACAGATTTATAAGATTTATATCTTCCAATAGGTGGCGCCAGAGGCATAGATTTCTCTTTTTTCTATTTTTTTCTTCTCGGAAAGCGATCTGATTTGCATACGAGATGTAGACTTATAACATCCTCTTTCCATAAACCTTATACACGTCAAATCAAATACGTCGATCCGTAATCAGATAGAACTTTCCGTTTGTAGAAACTTTACAAATTTATTCCGCAGATTTTCGTCTGTAATTTTTTTGGCGTTTTATTTGCTATTATTCAGGCAGATCCGGCGGGTTTTAAATTATGGATATATGCTCAATGCTATAGAATTGAAAATTTTCCATTAGTTGGTCGTATTGAATTTCATTTTTTTTTTTTCTCCTGCTCTCCAGACACAGGAACTGGATTATACATTTCTGTATAGGATGAGATTGCAGCATTTTATTTAAAGCTCCATCTGCTCGTTATTTCCAGAAACAGCGCCAATCTTTACTTTGGGTCATGTCTGGTATTGCACCTTTACCTGTAATACCGGACACAACCTGTGCGTAAGACTGGTGCTGTTTTTGGGCCAAAAAATCCCCCCGGGTCCCTTGTGTCTTGTATCCATTCATCTCTTTGGAAGCCGAGAGCTTGGCTATCTCCAGCATTTCTGTATGAAGCAATTCATTGACATACAGCACAGGAGATCCACTTCTTGTGATCAGTGGGGGTCCCAAAGATCAAAGAATAGTGATGAGAGGACCCGAAACCTCAAATTTCTTATCCATGCCAAACATTACGGGTTCAGGTCCCCGAACCCAAACTTCAGCAACTTCTGGTTGGACATTTGGCTTATTCCCCTGGTGTTAACATTCACGATCAATGGCAATTATTTAACTCTTTAAAGGAAACCTTTAAAATTAGACTTATAACCCACAAATACCTTGCAACAGCTCAGCTTGAGCTGATGCCGGACCATATCTTGACTAGTATCATAAACCGCTGTATTCCGGGTAAAAGTGTTTTTAGCAGTATATTCAAATCCCCCTTCGGCGCACCACAATAACGCTGTGTGCACCATGCGCGGGACCGTCGGAAGCCGTGGTCGTTCGTGCAGCCGCACTGGAAGCCGGCCACAGTGGAAGCCGCACAATGTTGGTGCGCATGCGCAAGTGTGCCCGAGAGCTCGGTGACGTCACCAGCTCTCCGGCACCTCATAATAATGCGCACGAACGGTTGGCGCATTGGTGCGCACAGCGATATCGTGGTGCACCAAAGGGGGATTTGAATATACTGCTGAAAACACTTTTTCCCGTAATATAGCGGTTTCTGCTACTGGTCAAGATATGGTCCGGCATCAGCTCACCCTGCAAGGTATTTGTGGGTTATAAGTCTAATTTTAAAGTGATAGGTTTCCTTTAAATGCTGTTGACAAAGCAGTCACCAACATTTAATTGCACCGTTGCCCCCGGTGAAGTCATGGGGGAGAGTCTATCCTGGTGAAAATGGCGTTGCAGATGCGTCGTCAGCATTTAAATGCCACCAGCGGCTTGGCAGATGCTTTTTAAAGGTTAATGGTGCTGCCACCGATCGCGGGGGTTACCAGTGGGGGTGAGTGTTCGGATTCAGAACCTTACTGGTTCTGCTCATCTGCATATCAAAGACTTATCTGTTCCCTCATGGTAAAACACGTTTAATTAGTCTAGGAGGAAACATTAAAGGTTTCCACGAAAACCAAGCCGTTCCCGGCAGAAATCTTAAAATCCGTTGAAAAGTTTTAGAGAAAGTGCATTGAAAAGCTTTATACATTTCTATTTCATAAAAATAATAAAAATTTCTAAAACATCAAATGCATCTTTAAAGGGAACCTGTCACCAGGAGAGCCATTTTTAGCACTCCCCCAGTCCCCACAGAGCATAGTACATACACTGCCAAAGTGTTTTTGTATTAAAAATTGGTTTTACAGAAAAAAAGATATGTTATATTGTACCTTTCATTAGCATCTGCTGTGTGACTAGGCAGTTGCCAATTGGGAGGGGCTGGAAAGGAGCAGTTCCCCCCCACCCTTGGGAAACATGTGACCTTTTCAAATATATGAATAACTCCCCACACTGTAGAGGAGCAGGGGGCGTCGCTAAGCCAAGTGATGAGTGTTTTCATATATTTAAAAAGGACACATGGAGGAGCTGTTTCCCAAGGGTGGGGGGGGGGGGACTGCTCCTTTCCAGACCCTCCCAAAAGGCAACTGCCTAGTCACACAGCAGATGCTAATGAAAGGTACAATATAACATATCTTTTTTTTTCTGTAAAACCAATTTTTAATACAAAAACACTTTGGCAGTGTATGTACTATGCTCTGTGGGGACTGGGGGAGTGGGGGAGTGCTTAGAAAACACAAAAGTGATATATACATATTTATCCATCATGAATATCCATAATAGGAAGGTGACAGCGTTACGGTATGTTAAAACTATTTTGTTAAAACTCACTTATTCTGCATTACACTGTGTGGATAACAAAGATTTGGAAAAAGGCAGACAATAGTTCTCTACAGAAAAGTGACTCCCCCACAGTATAACACCCCCTATTGGATCTCCCCACAGTATAACACCCCCTATAGGATCTCCCCACAGTATAACGCCCCCTATAGGACCTCCCCACAGTATAACGCCCCCTATAGGACCTCCCCACAGTATAACGCCCCCTATAGGACCTCCCCACAGTATAACGCCCCCTAAAGGACCTCCCCACAGTATAACACCCCCTATTGGACCTCCCCACAGTAAAACGCCCCCTATAGGACCTCCCCATAGTATAACTCCCCCTATAGGACCTCCCCACAGTATAACACCCCCTATAGGATCTCCCCACAGTATAACACCCCCTATAGGATCTCCCCACAGTATAACGCCCCCTATAGGACCTCCCCACAGTATAACACCCGCTATATGATCCCCCACAGTATAACGCCCCCTACAGGGTCGGCTCCAGGTCTCAGTAGGCCCCTAGCCGGCAGAGCCTCAGTGGGCCCCTTTGCAGTGAACTTACGTGGCCGCATAAAAAAAATCAGAAACTTCAGAATCTCCTGTTCCCTAAAATATTCCCTAGTTTCTCATAATAAACAGCCCCCTCATGGTTATTTTACATAAATCCCCCTCACCCTCTATGGATTCATTAGATACAGTCGCCCTCATCCACATGGATTCCCTTATGTTCAGTCTAATGAGGGCCCCCCTGCAGCTCTGGGCCCCGTTCTTAGACCGAGAAATGGATAAGAGAGGATGAGATTGTCAAGCCTAGTTCTACACCACTTATTAGATGACATCCCGTTAGTATAGGACCGCCCATCGGACTCTTGAGCATAGAATAAGCGCAGATGATAGTGTATAATTTACTATACATCAATCTGATCTACTTCTCCGTCTATATATCATGAAGCCTTCAGATTGGACTGCATTTTCAATGAAAGGCTACATTCACATTGTGTTTTCTTCATACGCTCAAGATATTGTATAGGATCATGGTAAGGTTTAAAAGAGACATGAGTCCATCAAGTACAACCTATTTATTTTACTGCGTTGATCCAGAAGAAGGCAAAAACCCTCAAGGCTGATGCCAATTGGAACAAAGCAGGAACATTCCTTCCCGACCCCTAATATTATGGTCAAAATAACTCCATGGATCAACAGAAACTACAGACAAAAAGTTTATGCCAGCCACACCCCCTTCATGCTGCGCCACACCGACTTGGTGTGGAGGTGGCGTAAGGAGGGAAATAGGTGCGATTCCTGACCGTGCACCAGAAACTTTGCCAATTTCTGGGCTTGTACACTCCCTGATAAATCCCCTCACACAGGATGGAAAGACACAGCAAGCTACGTCTTTCCATCCTGCTCCCTCCAGCTGAGCGACCTCCACGCTCAGAAGGGGTCATTCCCTGGCCTCCACTGAGCGTATACTCCGGGAGGTCCCAATAATGTCATTGTCCACTTAAGGACAATGACATCACTGGTGGAAACAACCGAAACACCGGCAGCTCCTCCCACTTTTGGGGCGGAGAGGAGGAACAGGATGACGTATCCCGCTACAGGTGCCTACAGTAGGATGCGTACAAGCCCTTCATTCTAAGGATAAGTCGGCCTCATGTCATGTTATTTGCCTCTGATCTAAAGATACATTGGGAATACTCCAGACTTACAACGGAGACAAATCACTAGCCCATCACTTCCTACACCGATGGTGCTGATGGCCGGTGCACGGATGTACTATGAGGGAACCAGTGGATAATCCAAGAGTATAAGCGAAAAGCCCAGCATCCAGGCAAAAATATGAAATATAAAATATATAAAAAATCTTTTTTTTCCTGTCGTAATTTTTGGCGCACACTTAGAGCCACAAAAAGCAAGTCCTATAAAACCTTCATGAATACGGAGAGTCATTTCAGACACTTTCTGCCCTGCGCCGAATTCTTACACTCTTGCGCCACAATCTAAAATCACAGTCTAAAAACCCGACGCAATTCGTGCACCGAAAAAAAAAAAACACAAATAATAAATGTCTCGATTATGTCATCCCTGTCACACTTCTATTTTCAAAAAACCTTAATGTGCCGTCTTTGGGCATCACCTCTTATTCTTTAGATCCCTAATGGCGGAGACCTACTTTAAGTTATTTCTAGCCGCTCTTAGGATTCTAATGATGAATTAGTGGCGCAGAAGCCTGGTAATAATGGATCGTAATTATGTGATGTAAATGGTTTAGTTACATGTATATAATAAACTATTATTACCTTGCCCCAGAATAACCAACTTACAACTATTTTACCCATAATTATAATATTTATGGGTATGATGCCTTTAAGAACAACTGCTCAATAGGGTTGTGTTTGTAAAAATGTATCTTTAGAGACGCCCTTCTTTATAAAATACTAGAAATAATGTATAAATATAGTAAATCCAATTTTGAGAATGTTGATCCCTTTAACCCCTTACCAACGTGTGACGTATCTGTCGGCTGTGGGTGTATGGAGAGGGCTCACGGGCTGAGCCCTCTTCATACAAGGTGGGTATTTGCTGCATACTGCAGCAAACACCCACCGGTAACACCCTTAGTCGGTGCCGTACCGATCGCAGGTGTTACCCCCTCTAAATGTCAGAGGCATTTAAATCTCGGCATTTAAATAGTAAAAAAGAAAAGAAAACAGTTAAACTGATATAAATATAAATAAACAGTAAAAATCATAAACAAATTAAGTTTCGCCGCGTCCCAAAATGTCCGATCTATTAAAATATAATAACAGTTTTTCCTGCCATTTAACCCTGTAACGAAAAATAGTGCCAAAGTTGAAAATGCCACTTTTTTGCCATTATAAAAAAATATAAAAAATTCAATGAGAAAAGTGATCAAAAGGCCGTACAATCCTCAATCCTTAATGGTAGCATTAAAAACATCATCAAAAGTCTCAAAAACTGACACCAAATACAGCACCGCATATGGAAATATAAAAAAAAGTTATTAGCGCCAAAATTTTTTTTGTACAGGAGGTTTTAATTTTTGTAAATGATTGAAAATATTAGAAAACCTTTACAAATTTGGTATCTCCGTGATCGAACCGACCCAAAAAATAAAGTACTGTTGACATGTCATTTGGGGCACACAGAGAAATCTGTAATGTAGTGAAATCCAAATCCACAAGAAAATTACACAAATGCGTTTTTCCACCAATTTCACTGTATTTGGACTTTTTATCCTGCTTCCCAGTACACGGCATGGAATATGAAATACTGTCACAATGAAGTGCAATTTGTTACACAGAAAACAAGCCGTCACACAGCTCTATACATGGAAAAATAAAAAAAGTTATGGATTTTTTGGAGGTGGGGAGTGAAAAATCAAAATGCAAAAAAGGGCCTAGTTGTTAAAGGGTTAATATTGTCACCCGGTGCTAGTCTTTGATGGCAAACACCTCCTAAATGAGCAGGGTTATTAGTGTAGATTTAAAGAGGACCTTTCACCCAACACGTGGAGATTAGCACACCATTCTGTTACGGGCTGCTGCACAGATTCAGGGGCACCTTGAATTTTCTTTCTAGTTGCTGAGATATCAGTCCCAGTATCTGACCATTATAATCCTCTCCACTGTCAGAGGGGAGGTGCTGACAAGCAGAAGATTAGCATAAGACACCCCCCCTTACCTCTGCTGCAGCTTCTTCTCTCTGACAGGGGTGATGAGAGGGGGCATATGTTATACTAATATTCTCTGACAAGTAGAAGATTAGTATAAATCATGCCCCTTCCACTGCTCCAACTCCTCCTATGACAGTGCAGAGGATTATAATGGTCAGATATCTTTACTGATATCTCTACATTCCTGGGGGTTAGAAATAAAATTTAAAGTGCCCCTGAATTCGTGTTGTAGCCCCTACAGCAAGGTAAGTTCATCACCACATGTGTGAGGTCTTCTTTACTGGGCTATTTTTTTCCATAAAATCTTTTTGTAAATACACGCAGTCCCCGACTTAAGGTCACCCAACTTACAGACAGACCTCTCTGCCCAATGTAACCTCTGGTGAAGCTCCCAGGAAACAATGATCAGCTATAGGGTGTCTATAATAAAGTTTTATTGATAAATCTTTGTTCCCATGACAGTAAAAAATGTTGAAAATTCAATTGGGATATAAATAATGTGCCTGCAGCTACAAGTATAAAATATACCTGTTCAGACTCATATACAAATTCAACTTAAGAACAAACCTAAAGCATCTATCTATCTTGTACGTAACCCGGAGACTGTCTGTAATATAGATGTACCATATTTTTCGGATAAGGCGCACCGGATTATAAGGCACACCATCAATAAATGCCTGATAAAACGTCTAGGTTCATATATAAGGCACACTGGATTATAAGGCGCACCGGATTATAAGGATGAATGACCAGCACAGCTCAAGGCAGCTGTTGTCTGTAAGTAAGGTTCATATATAAGGCGCACTGGACTATAAGGCGCACCTTTGATTTCTGAGAAAATGTAAGGATTTTTTGTGCGCTTTATAGTCGGAAAAATATGGTAATAATAATAAAATAAAAAATATAATCATCTTGTAAAATCAGTTGTTTAAAGGGAAGAACATTGGGTAACTGTCTGTAGAAGGTAAAAAGTGACCAAATATAAAAATGATGTATAAAACTTCAAAAAGACAAAAAAAAAGTAAAAGAAAAAGAAAGTTGAAGTAACTAAAAGAACATTCAAAAGTCAAGAGTGGTGTCAAGTTGACATATTATGTCACCTGAGGTGGAGGTGGACGCGCCGCGCTCCGATGGCAACTGGCAGATAATGTACAGGTCAGCGCACAGCACTTTCATGTCAGACTGAATGGATTGCTTCACCTACTGCCAGGATCTGACAAGCTGCTGCCTGCACCCAACAAGGCTAAAAAATGGCCGGCCGAGAATCTGTATCCTACGCAGCTTACACAGAGGGATCCGTTTTCTAACTTCTATGGTTTATTAAAGTTACAGACTTTAAATTCTTATACTTTAAGTTGCCTTTAAAAAAATTTGCATGGGTTTCCTCCAGGTCCTCCGGTTTCCTCCCACACTCCAAAAAAACATACTGGTAGGTTGTTTAGATTGTGAGCCCCATGGGGACAGGGACCGATTTTTCATGCTTTGTGCAGCGCTCCGTAATGTGCAGGCGCTATATAAATAAAGAATTATTATTATTAAACAGGGGCAGAGTTGAAAGTTTTTATTGCAGCCAACTCAGATCCATCAGTCTCCAACCTCAATGGGCGTCTACCACCAGTTATAGCCATGAAAAGCTGCAGTCAGCGTTAGGTATTGTTACTGGAGATCTGTGTAATCCTATCTATTACCATATATTATGTATGTTAAAAGCAGCAGGTCTGTGAAAAATGCATTAATATTCCAAGATTGTAGCTGGACTTGGAGCACAGGGAAATGTCCTCACACTGTTGGTGCTTATCCCAAAATGTGCAGGGTTAGTGTGACAGGCTTAAGGAGAGTATTATTCTTCCATGAATTTTTTTGTAATTTGAAAATAATAAAAATAAAAATAAAGTCGTAAGAATATATATTTAAAAGCGAAAATTTAAAAGGAAGAATATTGGGTAAATATTGATGTCTGCATTTAAACTGTTCACCAGCCCCTCCCCTTCCCCCCACTCTGCTTTAATATCTAACCAGAAGCCAGAAGATGGGAGGGGTTGTGCTGTGTTCAGAGAACTGATTTCACACAGGAGTGAACCGCAGTGTACCAAGTCTAGCTACAATCCTGGAATATAAATCAACTTATAACACACACAAAGGAATATGATTACACAGATCTCCCTCCAGAGACGATACCTTTTACAACCTTCAACTTGGTATGATCAAAACTGCTGGAGACTCCCTTGAAATGCAGGGGATTGGATGCTGACACCTCTCCATCTGAGTTCAAGTCACTGTCAAGTGGTTAAGTAACTCGTTGCCTACAACATGAAAAATTAAGTAAATGTGCAATAGGTTTTCAGTTACACATTTTTGATTATTTTGTGTCTACATCTCTTATACAGACCTATGCATCTCCATAGTAACAGACAACAAACAAACTGTGTAGTCCCATCCTGCTATAATACTCTCTGTTATCTGTCCCTTACTTCTGTCCCCTCTCTATGTTAGGCGGGTGGTGACCTAACTGCTGTGACTCACTACTTCCCCCCTCCCTCTCCATAGAGTTCTTTGTAATCTGAGCTTCTGTCCGTCTGGCTAGAAAGAAGGAATTCAGCAATGATTGATATTAGGAAGGAGGGAGGACAAGTGGAGAAGTAGCACTTTGCTTTGATAAGATTTGTTGCAAAGTTGTAGTAAGTTTGTCGAAAAGTTTGTAACCATTTAACCATTAACGGGCTGGTTCATATTACATGATATTTTAGGGGGATTAGTTTTCCTTTCCCATATTACCGTCCTCTTCTCTCCCCTGCAGATAATATAGGATGACAGAGTACGATGTGACCGTGTCAGAGCATTTAATAATCGCTCACTTCCTGCTGAGCCACTTCAATCATCTCTGAGAGACGCAGCGCCGAATATTTAGTCCAATCTCCCATGACCCTCTGGAGGTCGGGTCAAGGGTACGAGGCTGTTAATATATTTGAACAGCAAACATCTTTTGAAGCGTCGGTGATCTCGGCAGACTTCATTTGCTGAACCTGAGGAGAGCATGGGACCTGTAATTGGGCTCATCCTGTGAAGCAAGTCCTCCGTGCGAGGTGTTTAATTTGCCAGCGCGTCTGTGAAACGGATTAATGTTACTTATTATAGCGCGGAGAATGTGAGAAGTTGGACAAAAATAACTGCAAAGTGTGCAGGACCGACACGTGTAACCTGCTTCTTTATGCCAGTATTTACCCAATGTTTCATGGCATCCGATACGTAATAAGGCTCATTTACTTATCCGGTCCAGTCGCGATCCAGCTGCGCGTTCTCCGACGTGGATTCAGGTCTTCTGGCGACTCACCAAGGTCGTGCGCCCGATGTCCACCAGGTGTCGCTGCTGCGCCGGAGTTCACCATCCTATTGCTGGGGCAGGTAAGTGCGTGTCAAGCGGCACATTTTTTTTTAAAATATCGAATTTTTTTCAGAATCCATCTGGTTTTCCGATGGCCACGCCCCCCGATTTCCCCCCGCTTTTAGAGGTGCCAAACCTACTGTCGGGTTCCCTTGATTACTTTATTGTGCCTGTATTTGATCCCCTACTATGTATTCTATATAGTCTTACAATGCCACTTATAGGGAGTGAAATGAACCCCATGAAGAAGAATCAGTGCAGCTCTGAAGCACAATAGTCCATTATTACATCTATTAAGCTTTATTTACTCCCATCCAGACATCCCCTTTCGAATCGCTCTGGTGGTTATTTTCGCTTATTGAAGGTTCAATCGAAATCTGATGGTAAATAGCTGTTTAGGGAACCTCTCTATCCCTCTCCCCCAAAGAACGGTGACAGGAACATATTTCTTTTTACGCCACTGAACAAAGACAGATGAGCAAATGTTTTGGAAAATTTTAAGTTGCTAAATATAGCGGTTTGCAGCTGGCGTACTGGTTCGTGAAAATTGCTGGGGAAAAAAAAAAAAACTTTCTCGTACTCTGAAAGTTTCTGCTCTGAGCACATATAAAGCTTATGTTTATTCACTTTTTGATCTAATTTTAGAGCAGTTGTGGCTTCTAGATGACGTGAATGCATAGCGTAGATTTTGTTTGTGTGCTACGACCACTAGGGAGAGCTCAAGAGCCGATTGTATACATTGATCAAGAAAAAATCCCGGCACCTGCAATCTTCATCAGCTTAATCTTTTTACAGCATATTCACGCAGGAACACTAAGGAACGCATTTTCGGCTTGTATCACGAGCCTTCGTCTTTAAATGCTGTTGACAAAGCAGTCACCAACATTTAATTGCACCGTTTCCCCGGGTAAAGTCATGGGGGAGAGTCTATCCTGGTGAAAATGGCGTTGCAGATGCGTCGTCAGCATTTAAATGCCACCAGCGGCTTGGCAGATGCTTTATAAAGGTTAATGGTGCTGCCACCGATCGCGGGGGTTACCAGTGGGGGTGAGTGTTCGGATTCAGAACCTTACTGGTTCTGCTCATCTGCATATCAAAGACTTATCTGTTTCCTCATGGTATAACACGTTTAATTAGTCTAAGAGGAAACATTAAAGGTTTCCACGAAAACCAAGCCGTTCCCGGCAGAAATCTTGAAATCCGTTGAAAAGTTTTAGAAAACAGCTTTATACATTTCTATTTTACAAAAATAATACAAATTTCCGAAACCTCAAATGCATCTTTAAGGCTGAGAAAACACAAAAATGATATATACATATTTATCCATCATGAATATCCATAATAGGAAGGTGACATTTACAAACATCACTATTCATGTATTCAGTAGTTTTGGCAGCGTTACGGTATGTTAAAACTATTTTGTTAAAACTCACTTATTCTTCATTACACTGTGTGGATGACAAAGATTTGGAAAAAGGTAGACAATAGTTCTCTACAGAAAAGTGACTCCCCCACGGTATAACACCCCCTATAGGACCTCCCCGCATTATAACACCCCCTATAGGACCTCCCCACAGTATAACACCCGCTATATGATCCCCCACAGTATAACGAACCCTACAGGGTCGGCTCCAGGTCTCAGTAGGCCCCTAGTCGCCACAGCCTCAGTGGGCCCCTTTGCAGTGAACTTACGTGGCGGCATAAAAAAAATCAAAAAACTTCAGAATCTCCTGTTCCCTAAAATATTCCCTAGTTTCTCATACTTCACCAGAGGTCAGAGGGGTCTGTCTGTAACTATGGGTTGTCTGTAAGTCGGGTGTCCTTAAGTAGGGGACCGCCTGTCGACATGTCATTTGGGGCACACAGAGAAATCTGTAATGTAGTGAAATCAAAATCCACAAATTACACAAATTTTTTTATTACCATTTTTTTACCAATTTCACTGTATTTGGACTCTTTATCCCGCTTCCCAGTACACGGCATGGAATATGAAATACTGTCACAATGAAGTGCAATTTGTTACACAGAAAACAAGCCGTCACACAGCTCTATACATGGAAAAATCTAAAAAGTTATGGATTTTTTGGGGGTTGGGGAGTGAAAAATGAAAATGCAAAAAGGGCCTAGTTGTTAAAGGGTTAATATTGTCATCTGGTGCTAACCTTTGATGCCACACACCGCCTAAATGAGCAGGGTTAGTAGTGTAGACTTAAAGAGGACCTTTCACCCAACACGTGGAGATTAGCACACCATTCTAGGAACACTAAGGAACGCATTTTCGGCTTGTATCACGAGCCTTCGTCAGGGATTTTTTCTTGATTTTTGATCGTGGCGTTGTCCTAACCCAGAGCACCACTCATCCACAGAGTGTCGTCTACTTACTGAAAACGATGGTATACATTGAACTCAATAATACTGTAACACTGTACAGTAAATTCCTATAAGAAGCTCAATGTAGAGAGTAGAAAGCTCTTTAGGCTGAAGTATCTCCCCAAAGTCATACCTGAAGAGCTACCTACTACATAGACAAAGCTATGATTTGAACAGCTCCAATAGGGTCCTACTAAGTATACGGCCAAAATAGGCGCCAGAATCCTTTAAAAGATTTATATACAAAGAACAGTCGTGTGCAAAAACCCCTGTACAACAACATGTGGTGTCTCAATGCATTGCAGGTCATGTCACTGCATTAGGCTTTAGTAAGCATTAGACAACGGGGGTCATTTACTAAGTGCCCGAATCGCGTTTTTCCAGTGGGTTACCCGAATTTTTCAGTTTTGCGCCGATTTTCCCTGAATTGCCCCGGGTTTTTGGCGCACGTGATCAGATTGTGGCGAACCGTCACCAGGCATGCACGCAACGGAAATGGGGGGGCGTGGCCGTACGAAAACCCGACGGATTCGGAAAAAACGCCGCATTTGAAAAAAAAGTGTCGCTTGACACGCGCTTACCTGCACCCACGATAGCTTGGTGAAGTTCAGTGCACTCTGACGGAATTCAGTGCAGCAGCGACACCTAGTGGACATCGGGGGAACTACCTTAGTGAATCGCCGGAAGACCTGAATCCTCCACACAAAACGCGCCGCTGGATCGCGAATGGACCGGGTAAGTAAATCTGCCCCAACATCTTTATATGATGTGTTTACTTTCTGCCTGAATTTTATATGACTTTTAAGCAATTATAGACACACAGATGTGTAGCATGACCCCATAGACTGAGATAGGCGTTGCATTATATGCGATGTGCATGGAGCTGTCATACAGCCATTAGTGTGTATGTTGTTTCTGGTTTCAGGAGGTTTATCTCCGGCGAGTTAATTGACTTCAGATGAAATTAATTGCTATCCCATGGTGTGTTTTTCATGACTTAAGTGGGTAAATGAGATTGTCACCCCCGCTGGTGCATGTACTGAATATACACAGGGTATTTATTGTATTGCCTCATCGGTCAGTATTATATAAATTGGGAGCAAAATGGTTTCAACTCAACAAATTTACCAAATAGGGAAAAAAAAGATGATAAAAATATAAATAAAAACATTCCCAGGACTATGGTAAAGAGGCAAATGTATCTAAAAAGGGTTTGTCCATGAAAGAACATTCTCAAATTTCAATCTCCTAGCGATGTCTACACAATAAAGTTTTTATCCCTTATTTTACAATTTTACTAAGCTTTATTGCTGTTTTAGCTCCTATCACTCAGTGATGGTCAGTGTAATATTCCAGAGTGTGGGGGCGGGGATTCTCTAAGCAGACACTTCATGATTCCTCTGTGCTGTGAAATGCTGTGTTCTGACAATGTGCTTAGATTATCATGGTACAGGTTTATCTACACTTTTATTTAGCTTCTGAACGGTCTACTGGTATCTGACACATAGAAAAAGATAGATGAGACGGATCAGAGTCATGAGATGGACATAAAACATATAAACAAACTCAGCTCTGCTACCGAACGTAATCAATAAAACACACGGTAAGCCCTGCTATGTCACCCTTTCCCCTCAGATCCCCTTGTGTGTAGAGCTGCTACTGCTGGACAGGAAGTGCCTGCTCTGGTACGGCGCTGTGAGGCCATTGTGATGTATGGACGTATATGCGCCATATATATGTCGGCCGTATTTATACGTCCCCATACGTTCGTGTGAATGTAGCCTAAGTCTTGGAATTTGCTCTTTGAGCCATCTTTCAGCTGATATCCTTAAGAAAAATCACTCTCCTAATTTTGCACAATTTTGGACCCAATGGGGCTCATTTACTAAGGGTACGAACGCCGCACTTTCGTCGGGTTTCCCGAATATTTCCGCTTTGCGCCGAATTGCCCCCGGCGCCAGAAATGGGGTGGCTGGCAGTCGGACAACCCAACAGATTCGGACAAACCGCGGAATTTAAAAAAGGATTTATGTCGCAAGACCAAGCACTCACATGCACTAGGAAAAGCAGGTGAACTCCGGCGGACACATGCAGGAACTCGGACGCACGATGTTAGTGAATCGCGCCGGACCCGAATCCTCTTGACAACACACCACGGGATCGGTTAAGTAAATCTGCCCCAATGGAGCACATTAACTAAGGGCCGTGCACCAGTTTTCTGTCGGACTTTGCACGTTTCGTGCAAACTGCTTGCACAGGTATTTAAGATTTATTTGTGTCGGACGCGACCCGGGTCCCTACCACTTTGCCCTGAAAGGGGCCCCCACCAAATGTGGGCGATTCGGGCCCCCACCAAATTTGGTCAGAAATGTGTCGCTCACCAAATGTCAAAGGTGCACCAAAAAAAATTGGTGCCTTCTGTCGGAGCAGTGCAGGAAGCGCCAGATTCATGAAGAACGTGCGCCACAAATCCTGAATCTGCACCTCTGCACACTACAGAGGCAACTGCATATAATACACACAGCACTGTTATTAGGTAATGTGCCCCAATGGCCCACATTTTTAAAAAAAATACAGCAAACTGCGCCAGATTCATGAAATGTATCGCACAATCTTCATGAACCTGGTGCTCACTGCACTGCATGATACATCTTGGATTATAAAGATCTTTACAATAACACTAGAACCTTGGTTTTAGCTGCTATACAACATAAGAGAGGGGTGACTAAAGTGATGTTCTCCTTCCAGCCACTAAAAGTAACTAAAACAAATGACTATTTTTGGGTAATTTGCACATTTGATGCTAAAGGAGATTTTTTTTAGTGATAAAACAAGAGTTTTAACTTAAAAATGTAACACTAAAAAGGGTATTCCGGACCCCACCCCAGTAGTTTACTGGTGTACAAGCGGGTGGCAGTGTCCCTTTAAGCATAAAAAGCCTTTGTACATTTCCAGCTCTGGTCTTATCTGTGGGGATGAAGTTTCGAGAATTGGAAGATGAAAGCGTTGCGAGGCTAGAACTCCCAATGATAAGAAGTATGAAAGGTAATGACATAGAATAAAGCCAAGGTTATTGACAAGTTCAAACCCAATAGTGTACAGAGAAAAATACTTCTAATCTGGGAGCATTCATGATGGTCAGCATTGTACGCCTAGAAATGGGCTCCTGAAGAAGAAAGGAAACCGTGAAAAGGCTTTACCGAGAAATTGGACAATGCATCTTCTCGGCAGATAAGAATCTGGTAGACAAAACATCCTACGCTTGGGTTCACGTTCCAAGAGTAATGGAGGGTATAGAGAACGATGGAAATTTTTGGGATTGTTTCAAAAATGGACATTTATGGGATGGTTTCAAAGATCTGTTGTGCCGGGGGTAATTTTTGGATAAAATTGATCAAAAATTGGTGATGGACCACTCTGATCCTAAGAGGTTAAGATGGTCAGGTCTAACTTCTTAGCTCCTCTTAGTTGACTTAGTTGATGCCACAATTCTGGTGCTTTGGCATAATATCGGTACACACCCCTTTCCACATTAAGTCACTCCTCCTTTAATGTGACCACGCCCCTATCATATTAGTGCTAAAACTATCTAAAACTGTGTTAACCCCACGATAATTTAAATTCAAGGCCATTTAGAATGGATTCGTCACAAATTTTAGACTCTGGAGATTTTTTTTTTCGAGGGAAGAGCTGACGTTTTCTTTGCTTTCATATTGTTTACTGTATGACCTTTTTCTAAATTTTTTTATATGTTGCAAAATGGAAAAAAGTGGTGATGTGGAGATTTGGGCGCTATTTTCTGTTAGGAGGTTCAACGCCAGGAATAATAATAATTATATTTTGATAGATTGGGATTTTTGGGATGTTGTGATACCTGACATGGTTATGATTTTATTTCTTTATTTACCGTATATACTCGTGTATAAGCCGAGTTTTTCAGCACAAAAAATGTGCTGAAAAACGTCCCCTCGGCTTATGCACGAGTCTATTATTAAAAAAAATTACCCAGTTAAAAAAAATAAACTTGTGCCGTAATTTTTGGATAAAATTGATCAAAAATTGGTGATGAACCACTCTGATCCTAAGAGGTTAAGATGGTCTGGTCTAACTTCTTAGCTCCTCTTAGTTGGCTTAGTTGATGCCATAATTCTGGTGCTTTGGCATAATATCGGTACACACCCCTTTCCACATTAAGTCACTCCTCCTTTAATGTGACCACGCCCCTATCATATTAGTGGTAAAACTATCTAAAAACTGTGTTAACCCCCACGATAATTTAAGTTCAAGGCCATTTAGAATGGTTTCGTCACAAATTTTAGACTATGGAGATTTTTTTTTCGAGGGAAGGGCCGACGTTTTCTTTGCTTTCATATTGTTTACTGTAAGACCTTTTTCTACATTTTTTTATATGTTGCAAAATGGAAAAAAGGGGTGATGTGGAGATTTGGGCGCTATTTTCTGTTAGGAGGTTCAACGCCGGGAATAATAATAATTATATTTTGATAGATTGGGATTTTTGGGATGTTGTGATACCTGACATGGTTATGATTTTATTTCTTTATTTACGGTATTTTTATATCAGTTCTAGGAAAAAAGAGGTAATTTGAACGTTATTGTTTTTTTTTTTTAGCACTCATCACAGTTGTTACCAGTGGGTGTTTACTGCAATATGCAGCAAACACCTGGCTTGCATAGAGAGGTCTCAGCCAATTGAGTAATTTTGTCTCATTTTTACACTATATCCCCATTATCTTTTTTGGAGACAAAGGAAAATTATCTTTACCATTATCTTTTATGATGAGATGATATTTGATAGAGCTATATCCTATGCCTTTGCCATAAATATTCAAGATGGAAATATCCTTTTCACTTAGGGTCAGTTTTATGAATATACAAGCTGCAGTAGTATATAGTACCACCTTGCCATCAAGGAGGGTGCCTCCCTCCTTAATGGCAATAAGATCTTGTGCCCTCAATTCACCCTCCACACCACACAGCACTGACCCTCTACAAAATAATTAACACCCACTATAGAAGAAAGAAACTTGGTGCACCAGCAGGGAAGCACCGCCTCTGGTGCACTGAGTGGCTCATTTGCATAGAGTTAAAGATCTGAAATTTATCTTTAATGATAAATCAGTGAGAAACAGTAAAGATATATCTAGAAGGCTTTATAATGTGCCATAAACATTGCTGCTATTTGCTTGTGGAGTAATTTGGGAGATAACAGACCCCTTGAATACATACGTGTAAATGATACAGTGTTCTTTTATTGCCATTACTGTTTTCATTAATGAAGTATAAAAAATATTGTTTCTATGTGACTTAAATTATCTTCTTTATATTACATTACTCTAGTCTTTGGAAACTTAGTATCTGTATTTTACATGATGAATATATTTGCTTTTCTTCTTTAATATTACAT
Organism: Engystomops pustulosus; assembly: GCA_019512145.1. NCBI lineage: Eukaryota > Metazoa > Chordata > Amphibia > Anura > Leptodactylidae > Engystomops > Engystomops pustulosus. Next base: position 83,095,719 of record CM033649.1, read on the forward strand.
CCTTATATTTGTTACATTATAATTGGTTCTGATATTTCTTGTGTATCATTAGATATGTATATTAAATGGCATTCTTTTTTTAAACTATATAAAGATACTATATTATTTTCTGTATAAAGAATGCTCTTCGTATATTACATGTTCTCAGATTCTCTCCTGTATATTCTGTATATGGGATGTTCTGTATATTACATGTTTCAGGATCTCTCCTGTATATTCTGTATATGAGATTCGTGTATATTACATGTTCTCAGGATTCTCTCCTGTAATTCTGTATATGAGATGTTCTGTATATTACATTGTTCTCGACTACTCTCCTGTATATTCTGATATGGATGTCTGATATACATGTTCTCAGGATTCTCTCCTGTATATTCTGTATATGAGATGTTCTGTATAGTTACATGTTCTCAGGACTCTCTCCTGTATATTCTGTATATGAGATGTTCGTATATTACTGTTCTCAGGATTCTCCTCCTGTATATTCTGTATATGAGATGTTCTGTTATATTACATGTCCCAGGATTCTCTCCTGTATATTCTGTATGTAGATTTCTGTATATTACATGTTCTCAGGATCTCTCCTGTATATTCTGTATATGAGATTGCTGCTGCAATTACATGTTCTCAGGCGTCTCTCCTGTATATTCTGTATATGAGATGTTCTGTATATTACATGTTCTCAGGATTCTCTCCTGTATATTCTGTATATGAATGTTCTGTATATTACATGTTCTCAGGATTTCTCTCACTGTATATTCTGTATATGAGATGTTCTGATATTACATGTTCTCAGGACTCTCTCTGTATATTCTGTATGAGATGCTCTGTATTTACATGTTCTCAGGACTCTCTCTGTATATTCTGTATATGAGATGTTCTGTATATTACAGTTCTCAGGATTCTCTCCTGTATATTCTGTATATGAGATGTTTCTGTATATTACATGTTCTCAGGACTCCTCCTGTATTTGTTATGACGATGTTTATTGACGTTAGGATTCCTGTATATTCTGTATATGAGATGTTGCGTGTATATTACATGTTCTCAGTTCTCTCCTGTATATCGGCTATATGAGATGTTCTGTTATAATGTTCTCAGGGATCCTCTCCTGTATATTCTGTATCATGAGATGTTCTGTATATATACATGTTCTCAGGATCTCCCTGTATATTCGTATATGAGTGTTCTGGTATATTACATGTTGCTCAGGATTCTCTCCTGTATATTCTGTATATGAGATGTTCTGTATATACATGTTCTCAGGATTCTCTCCTGATTCTGTATATGAGATGGTCTGTATATTACATGTTTCTCAGGATTCTTCCTGTATATTCTGTATATGAGATGTTTCTGTATTACATGTTCTCAGGATTCTCTCCTGTATATTCTGTATATGAGATGTTTGTTATATACATGTTCTCGGGATTCTCTCCTGTATATTCTGTATATGAGATGTTCTGTATATCATGTTCTCAGGTTCTCTCCTGTAATTGTCTATGAGATGTTCTGTATATTACATGTTCTCAGGACTCTCCTGTATATTTTGTATATGAGATGTTCTGTATATACATGTTCTCAGGATTTCTCTGTCTATTCTGTATATGAGAGTGTTCTGTATATTACATGTTTCAGGATTCTCTCCTGTTATTCTGTATATGAGATGTCTGTATATTACATGTCTCAGGACTCTCTCTGTATATTCTGTATATGAGATGTTCTGTATATTACATGTTCTCAGGATTCTCTCCTGTATATTCTGTATATGGAGTTCTGTATATTACATGTTTCAGGATTCTCCCTGGATATTCTGTATATGAGATGTTCTGTATATCTACCTGTTCTCAGGATTCTCTCCTGTATATTCTGTATATGAGATGTTCTGTATTTACCTGTGTTCAGGGATCTCTCTGTAATTCTGTATATGAGAATGTTTGTATATTACATGTTCTAGATTCTCTCCTGTATATTCTGTTATGAGATGTCTGTATATTACATGTTCTCAGGACTCTCCCTGTATATTCTGTATATGGGATGTTCTGTATATTACAGGTTCTCAGGATTCTCTCCTGTATATTGTATATGAGATGTTCTGTATTACATGTTCTCAGGATTCTCTCTGTATATTCTGTATATGGATGTTCTGTATATACATGTTTCTCAGGACATATCTCCGTATATTCTGTATATGAGATATTACTGTATATTACATGTTCTCAGGATTCTCTCCTGTATATTCTGTATATGAAATGTTTGTATATTAAATGTTCTCAGGATTCTCTCTGGATATTCTGTATATGACATGTTCTGTATATTACATGTTCTCAGGATTCTCTCCTGTATATTCGTATATGAGATGTTCTGTATATACAGTTCTATGGATTCTCTCCTGTATATTTGTATATGAGTGCTCTGTATATAACATGTTCCCAGGACTCTCTCCTGTATATTCTGTATATGAGAGTTTCTGTATATTACATGTTCTCAGGATTCTTCCTGTATATTCTGTATATGGGGATGTCTGGATATTACATGTTCTCAGGATTCTCTCTGTATATTCTGTATATGGATGTTCTGTATATTACATGTTCTCAGGATCTCTCCTGTATATTCTGTATATGGATGTCTGTAATACATGTTTCAGGAGTCTCTCCTGGATATTCTGTAATGAGATGTTCTGTTATTACATGTTCTCAGGACTCCTCTCTATGTATATTCTGTATATGAGAGTGCCTGTATATTACATGTCTCAGGACTCTCTCTGATATTCTGTATATGAGATGCTCTGTATATTACATGTTCTCAGGACTCTCTCCTGTATATTCTGATATGAGAGTGTTCTGTATATTCATGTTCTCAGGTCTCTCTATGTATATTTCTGTATATGAAGATGTTCTGTATATTACATGTTCTCAGGATTTCTCCTGTATATTCTGTAATGAGTGTTCTGTATATTACATTTCCAGGATTCTTCCTGATATTCTGTATATGAGATGTTCGTATATTACAGTTTCCAGGACTCTTCTCCTGTATATTCTGTATATGAATGTTCTGTAGATTACATGTTTCAGGATTCTCTCTGTATATTCTGTATATGAGAGTTCTGTATATACATGTTCTCGGATTCTCTCTGTATATTCTGTATATGAGATGTTTTGTATTTACATGTTCTCAGGATTCTCTCTGAATATCTGTATATGATGATGTTCTGTATATTACATGTTCTCAGGACTTCCTGTATATCTGGTATATGAGATGTTCTGTATTACATGTTCTCAGGATTCTCTCCTGTATATTCTGTATATGAGATGCTCTGTATATTACATGTTCTCAGGACTCTTCCGTATATTCTGTATATGAGATGTTTGTATATTACATGTTCTCAGGTTCTCTCTGGTATATCTGTATATGAAGATGTTCTGATATTACATGTTCTAGGATGCTCTCCTGTTATTCTGTATATGAGATGTTACTGTATATTACCGTTCTCAGGATTCTCTCCTGTATTTCTGTATATGAGATGCTTGTATATTACATGTTCTCGATTCTCTCGTATATTCTGTATATGAGATGTTCTGTATATTACATGTTCTCAGGATTCTCTCCTGTATATTCTGTATATGAGATGTCTGTATATACATGTTCTCAGGAGTCTCTCAGTGATTTTCTGTATAGAATTCTTATCCATGTCTAGATCTTCTGGTTATCTGATAGAGATGTCTGTATTACACGTTCTCAGGATTCTCTCTGTATATTCTGATAGGAGTATGTTTGTATTACATGTTCTCAGGATTCTCTCCTGTATATTCTGATATGAGATTTCGTATATTACATGTTCTCAGGATTCTCTCCTGTAATATCTTGTATATGAGATGTTCTGTATATTAAATGTTCTCAGGATTCTCTCTGTATATTCTGTATATGAGATGTTCTGTGATATTTACATGTCCTCAGGCTCTCTCCTGTATATTCTGTATATGAGATGTTCTGTATATTACAGGTCTCAGGATTCTCTCCTTATATTCTGTATATGAGATGTTCTGTATATACATGTTCTCAGGATTCTCCTGTATATTCTGTATAGAGATGTTCTGTTATTACATGGTCAGGACTCTCCATTATTCTGTATATGGGATGTTCTGTATATTAAATGTTCTCAGGATTCTCTCCTGTATATTCTGTATATGAGAGGCTGCATATAATGTCTCAGGATTCTCTCCTGTATATTCGTATATGGATGTTCTGTATATTACATGTTCTCAGGATTCTCCCTGTATATTCTGTATATGAGATGTTCTGGATATTACATGTTCTAGGATTCTCTCCTGTATTCTGTATATGAGATGTTCTGTATATTTCATGTTATCAGGATTCTCTCCTGTATCTGTATAAGATGTTCTGTATATTACTGTTCTCAGGATCTCTCCTGTATATTTGTATATGAGAGGTCTGTTATATACATGTTCTCAGGATTTCTCTCCTGTATATTCTGTATATGAGATGTTCTGTATATTACATGGTTCTCAGGATTCTCCTGTTATATCTGTATATGGGATGTTCTGTATATTACATGTTTTTAGAGTCTCTCCTGTATATTCTATAGATGAGATGTTCTGTATATTACATGTTATCAGGATTCTCTCCTGTATATTCTGTATATGAGATGTTCTGTATATTACATGTTCAGGATTTTCCTGTATATCATGTATATGGATGTTCTGTATATTACATGTTTCAGGATTCTCTCTGTATATTCTGTATATGAGATGTTCTGTATATTACATGTTCTCAGGATTCTCTCCCTGTATTTCTGTATATGAGATGTTTCTTATATTACATGTTCTCAGGATTCTCTCCTGTATATTCTGTATATGAGGTGTCGTATATTTCATGTTCTCAGGATTCTTCCTGTATATTCTGTATATGAGATGTTCTGTAATATTACCTGTTCTCAGGATTATCTCCTGTATATTCTGTATATGAGATGTCTGTATATACATGTTCTCAGGATTCTCTCTGTATATTCTGTATATGAGATGTTCTGTATATTACATGTTTCTAGGATTCTCTCCTGTATATCTGTATAGAGATGTTCTGTATTACATGTTCTCAGGATTCTCTCCTGTATATTGTATATGAGATGTTCTGTATATTACAGTGTTCTCAGGATTCTCTCCTGTATATTCTGTAATGAGATGTTCTGTATATTAACATGTTCCTCAGGTGCTGCTTCCTGTATATTCGTATATGAGATGTTCTGTATATTACATGTTCCCTGGATTCTTCCTGTATATTCGTATATGAGATGTCTGTATATTAAAGTTCTCGATTCTCTCCTGTTATTCTGTATATGAGATGTCTGTATATACAGTTTCAAGGATTCTCTCCTGTATATTCCGTATATGAGATGTTCTGTATATACATATTCTCAGGATTCTCTCGGTATATTCCGTATATGAGATGTCTGTAATTACATTTTCTGGATTCTTCCTGGATATTCTGTATATGAGGTTCGTATATACATGTTCTCAGGATTCTCTCCTGTATATTTGTATATGAGATGTCTGTATATTACATGTTCTCAGGAGTCTCCCTGTATATTCTGTATATGAGATGTTCTGTATATTACATTCCTCAGGATTCTCTCCTGTATATTCTGTATATGAGATGTTCTGATATTACATGTTTCTCAGGATTCTCTCCTGTATATTCTGTATATGAGATGTTCTGTATATTACATGTTCTCAGGATTCTCTCCTGTATATTTGTATATGGGATGTTCTGTATATTACATTTCTCAGGATTCTCTCCTGTATATTCTGTATATGAGATGTTCTGTATATGACATGTTCTCGGATTCTCTTCTGTATATTCTGTATATGGGTTCTGTATATTACATGTTCCCTGGATTCTCTCTGTATATTCTGTATATGAGAGTTCTGTTATATACATGTTCTTGGATTCTCTCCTGTATATTCTGTATATAAGATGTTCTGTATATTACATGTTCTCAGGATTCTCTCCTGTATATTCTGTATATGAGATGTTCTGTATATTACATGTTCTCAGGATTCTCTCCTGTATATTCTGTATATGGGATGTTCTGTATATTACATGTTCTCAGGATTCTCTCCTGTATATTCTGTATATGAGATGTTCTTATATACATGTTCTCAGGACTCCTCCGTATATTCTGTATATGAGATGCTCTGTATATTACATGTTCTCAGGACTCTCTCCTGTATATTCTGTATATGAGATGTTCGTATATTACATGTTCTCAGGATTCTCTCCTGTATATTCTGTATATGACATGTTCGGATATTACAGTTTCTCGGAGTCTCTCATGATATTCTGTATATGAGAGCTCTGTATATTACATGTTCCCAGGATCTGTCCCTGTATATTCTGTATAAGAGATGTTCTGTATATACATGTGCTCAGGACTCTTCCTGTATATTCTGTATATGAGATGTTCTGTATATTACATGTTCTCAGGATTCTCTCCTGTATATTCTGTATATGACATGTTCTGTATATTACATGTTCTCAGGATTCTCTCGTAATTCTGTATATGAGATGCTCTGTATATACATGTTCCCAGGACTCTCCCGTATATTCTGTATATGAGATGTTCTGTATATACATGTTCTCAGGACTCTTCCTTATATTCTGTATATGAGATGTTCGTTATTACATGTTCTCAGGAACTCTCCTGTATATTCTGTATATGAGATGTTGTATATTACAGTTTCTCAGGACTCTCTCTGTATTCTGTAATGAGAGTTCTGATATTAATGTTCTGGATTTCCTGTTATTATGAGATGTTCTGTAATTACATGTTCTCAGGATTCTCTCCTGTATATTCTGTATATGAGATGTTCTGTATATTACATGTTCTCAGGATTCTCTCCTGTATTCTGTAATGAGATGTTCTGTATATTACATGTTCTCAGGATTCTCTCCTGTATATTTCGTATATTGAGATGTTTGCATATTACAGTTCTCAGGATTCTTCTCCTGTATATTCTGTATATGAGATGTTCTGTATATTACATGTTCTCAGGATTGTCTCCTGTATATTCTGTATATGAGATGTTCTGTAATATTACATGTTCTCAGGATTCTCTCCTGTATATTCTGTATATGAGATGCTCTGTATATTACATGTTCCCAGGATTCTCTTCCGTATATTCTGTATATGAGATGTTCTGTATATACATGTTTCAGGATTCTCTCCTGTATATTCGTATAGGGGATGTTCTGTATATTACATGTTCTCAGGATTCTCTCCTGTATATTCTGTATATGAGATGTTCTGATATTACAGTGTTACGGATTCTCTCTGTAATTCTTTATGAGATGTTCTGTATATTCCTGTTTCAGGTTCCTCTGTATATTCTGTATATGAGATGTTCTGTATATTACATGTTCTCAGGATTCTCTCCTGTATATTCTGTATATGGAGATGTTCTGTATATTACATGTTCTCAGGACTCTCCCTGTATTTCTGATATGAGATGTTCTGTATATTACATGTTCTCAGGATCTTATTCCTGTATATTTTGGATTGAGGTGTTCTGTATATACATGTTCTCAGGACTCTCCCCTGTATATTTGTATATGAGATGTTCTGATATTACATGTTCTCAGGATTCTCTCCTGTTATTCTGTATGAGATGTTTATATTAAGTTCAGGATTCTCCTGTGATTTCTGTATATGAATGTTGTATATTCATGTTCTCAGGATTCTCTCGTATATTCTGTATATGAGATGTTTGTATATTACATGTTCTCAGGATTCTCTCCTGTATATTCTGTATATGAGATGTTGTTATACATGTTCTTTTTCAGGATTCTCTCCGTATATTCTGTATATAGATGTTCTGATATACCTGTTCTCAGGATTCTTCCTGGTATATTCTGTATATGAGATGTTCTGTATATTACATGTTCTCAGGATTCTCTCCTGTATATTCTGTATATGAGAGGTTCTGTATATTAATGTTCTCAGGATTCTCTTCTGTATATCTGTATATGAGATGTTCTGTATATTACATGTTCTCAGGATTCTTCCTGTATATTCTGTATATGAGATGTTCTGTATATTACAGTTCTCAGGATTCTCTCCTGTATATTCGGTATATGAGATGTTCTGTATATTACATTTCTCAGGATTTCTCGTATATTCTGTATATGAGATGTTCGTATATTACATGTTCTCAGGATTCTCTTCTGTAATTCTGTATATGAGATGTTCTGTATATTACAGTTCTCAGGAGTCTCTCTGTAATTCTGTATATGAGATGTTCTGTATATTACATGTTCTAGGATCTCTCCTGTATATCTGTATATAGATGTTCTGTATATACATGTTCTCAGGATTCTCTCCTGTATATTCTGTATATAAGATGTTCTGTATATTACATGGTCTCAGGATTCTCTCCTGTATATTCTGTATATGAGATGTTCTGTATATTACATGTTTCAGGATTCTCCTGTATATTCTGTATAGATGATGTTGTATATTACATGTTCTCAGGATTCTCTCTGTATATTCTGTTATGAGATGTTCTGTATATTACAGTTCTCAGGATTCTCTTCGTATATTCTGTATATGAGATGTTCTGTAATACATGTTCTCAGGAGTCTCTCCTGTAATCTGTATATGAGATGTTGTATATTACATGTTCTGAGGATTCTCTCCTGTATATTCTGTATATAAGATGCTCTGTATATTACAGTGTCTCAGGATTCTCTCCTGTATATTCGTATATGAGATGTTTGTATATTACATGTTTCAGGATTCTCTTCTGTATAATTCTGTATATGAGATGGTTCTGTATAATTAACTGTTCTAGGACCCTCTCTGTATATTCTGTATATGAGATGTTCTGCATATTACATGTCTGTGGATTCTTAATGTATATTATGTATAGAGATGTTCTGTATATACATGTTCTCAGGACCTCTCCTGTATTTCGTATATGGGATGTTTCGTATATTACATGTTATCAGGAGTCCTCCTGTATTTGTATATGGATGTTATTTCTGTTTTTTATTTTTGTTTTTATGTATATTACATGTTATGAGGATTCTTCTCCTGTAATTACTTCGGTATGATAAGATGTTCTGGTATATACTGTTCTCAGGATTCTCTCCTGTATATTCTGTTATATGAGATGTTCTGTATATTACATGTTCTCAGGATTTCTCCGATATTCTGTATATAAGATGTTTCTGATATTACATGTTCTCAGGATTCTCTCCTGTATATACATTGAGATGTATTGTTACACAGCCACAACAAAACAATTAATGTAAACTCATTGTCTAGGTCATTGTTCTGGGTCTTATACAGAAGCAATTTTAAGTAACCAATAATTTGCCCTGGAGTCATATAGTATGCAGAGCTTCCTACACTCACTTCTAAGTATGATGAACTTATCTTCAAGGTGAAATGTTCCCCCACAATTTCTAGATTTGCATTAAAGAGTAAACGGAAAATTTGCTAGAAAAGATGAAAGAACCCCCCTTGCGAGGTACATTGTAATGGGACCGTGTGCTGGGAATTGTCAATGGTAACAGCATGAAGGGAGTAAGCCAATAATACATCTTACCATAGACTATTCATCTATTGTCATTACTATTCTACTCAATATGCAAAAATTACTACTCTTTACCATAAACAGTAGCTAGAAAGAGAACTCAGGACTGTCAGTTACTCGGGATGGGTGGGGCAATAAGGAGTCTCACTGCCAACCACTGTGTGTGGGCGGGGTAATCTGGGCTCCCACCGTCAATCACTGTGAGTGGACAGGGTAACCAGGACTCTCAGTGTCAATCAGTGTTCGTGGGACGGAGTAATCTAAGCTGGGTAATCTGAGTGGGGGAGGGGGTGATTAGGACTCTCAATGTCAATCACTGTGTGGGTGGAGTAATCAGGACTCTCACTCCCAATCACTGTGTGTGGGCAGAGTAATCAGGACTCTCAATGCCAATCAGTGTGTGTGGGCGGGGTAATCAGGACTCTCACTGCCAATCACTGTGTGTGGGGTACCTAGGACTCTTACTGTCAATTACTGTATGTGGGCAGAGTAATCAGGACTCTAAATGCCAAGCGTCGTATGTGGGTGGGGTAATCAGGGCTCCCACTGTCAATCATTGTGAGTAAGCGGGGTGATCAGGACTCTCAATGTCAATCTCTATGTTGGTGGGGTAATCTGGGCTCCCACTGTCAATCATTGTAAGTGGGCAGAGTAATTGGGACACTTACTGTCAATCACTATGTGTGGGCGGGGTAATCAGGACTCTCACTGTCAATCACTGTATTTGGGCAGAGTAACCAGGACTCTCATTGTTAATCACTATGTCTGGGCGGGGTATTCAGGACTCTCGCTGTCAATCCTAGGAGTCCTGTCAGGATTTAATTGATTTTAACTAAAAAATTCATCTCCGAACAATTTAAACCCATTTATTTATGAGCTCATCTCCTCTCCCTCTAGTTTGTCTGGAATTGAGTCCAGGTTCGAAGGGAAGAGCCTAAAAATCAATAAACAGAACAATTGACTTGACTCCTATCCTGAATGAAGCTGCTCCTAAGGGTCAGGTTCTTTAATAATAGAACCTGATTCTGCACTTTTATTATCTGGTTCATCATATGGCAAAAAAAGGGGGTAATGAAATAAATAAAACATGGAAAAATATCTCCTTCTTCCTGTGTCTTTATTAATAATTTAGCAGGACACAGGGCTCTGTCATATCTTATTTATAAGCCATGTGCGGTTATAGTGACCTCAACCAGGATTCCAGAACAATAGATAGAAATGAAAAATTCTCCTAAAATCAAAATCATTAATATTTGGAGCCATTTTTTCCTAATACGGGGATTTGTGCGATCTGTGGGGACGGTTCTGCGTCATGGAAGCAAATTAGCAGTTTAAAGGCAAATATGGATCTAGAGATGAAAGTCAGAAGAGGTCTTAATGATGCGAGTATCATCCTAAAACCTCAGGGTAATCTCTTCCTTTTGTTCGGCTCAGCGCTAACATCTGGAGCTGAATTTTCTGTTTCGTGCAGAAAACAAACAACATGGCAGTATGGGAGTCAGCTCAGATGATCTCAGAACGGGAAGAAATCTCCATCAGTTCTTGACGGATTTATCCATAAATTATTGATTTGCTGTTGTCTATAGAGATAACAACAATACACAAGTGCAGCATGGCAGCATGTATAGGGCCCATCTGCACAGGGTCGGCTCCAGGTTTCAGTAGGCCCCTGGGGGACAGAGACTCATTAGGCCCCTTTGCAGTGAACTCACATGGCGGCATCTGAAATTCGGAAACTAAAAAAGTCTCCTGTCCTAAAATATTGCCTAGTTTATCATACCAAACAGCCCCCTCATGGTTATTTTATATAAGCCCCCCTCATACCCTATAGATTTATTAAATATAGCCCCCCTCACCCCCATGGATTCCTTTTGTACAGCCTTATGTGGACACCCAGCAGCTCTGGGCCCCGGCACTTGTCCAGGTATGCCCAGTGCTGCCACCGGCCCTGCATCTGCATTTAGGGTTATTTCCTTCCTTCTCACTAAGATATGTTATTTCACTATAGTATAGACTCATGGCCAAGATTCCTGACTGTGCATGAGAATTTGCTTATGTTTGGGAGTAAATCAAGCAACCATGATCCCCTTTGAAATGGCCTATAATGGGACCCCAATCTTATATTTGGGATAAGTTAAATCTAGATCATAAAAGTTTGTAGGTATAAAAGAGAGGAAACCCAATGGGGGTCATTTACTAAGGGCCCGATTTGCGTTTTACCGACGTGTTACCCGAATATTTCCGATTTGCGCCGATTTCCCCTGAATTACCCCGGGATTTTGGCGCACGCGATCGGATTGTGGCACATCGGCGCTGGCATGCACGCGACGGAAATCGGGGGGCGTGGCCAAACGAAAACCCCATGGATTCGGAAAAACTGCCGCATTTAATACAAAAAATCTGTTGCGGAGCTTGCACTTACCTTCACCCAGTCCAAGCTGGTAAACGCCAGCACGTTCCGATGCTTTTCAGCACAGCAGCGCCACCTGGTGGACGTCGGAGGAACTGCCTTAATAAATCCCGGCCGGACCCGAATCCAGTGCATAGAACGCGCCGCTGGATCGCGAATGGACCGGGTAAGTAAATCTGCCCCAATGTCTTCCCCCCCCGCGAGGTACATTGTAATGGGGGACGTGTGCTGGGACTTGTCAATGGTAACAGCATGAAGGGAGTAAGCCAATAATACATCTTACCATAGACTATTCATCTATTGTCATTACTGTTCTACACAATATGCAAAAATGACTACACTTTACCATAACAGTAGCTAGAAAGAGTACAAGTACTTTAGAACACTCGACTTACAGACGACCCCTAGTTACAAATGGACCTCTGGATGTTGGTAATTTACTGTACTTTAGCCTTAAAAAGCTGTAACTGGGGTATACAGTTCAAACTTACATACAAATTCAACTTAAGAACAAACTTGCAGAGCCTATCTTGTATGTAACCCAGGGGCCTCCTGTACTCAGGACTGTCAGTTACTTGGTACGAACGGGGTAATCACGAGTCTCACTGTCAATCAGTGTGTGTGGGGCAAGGTAATCTGGGCTCCCACCGTCAATCATTGAAAGTGAGGGGAACGGGGACGGGGGACAGGGGGTCATCCGGACTCTCAATGTCAATCACTGTGTGGGCGGAGTAATCAGGACTCTCACTGTCGATCACTGTGTGTGGGCAGAGTAATCAGGACTCTCACTGTCGATCACTGTGTGTGGGCAGAGTAATCAGGACTCTCACTGTCGATCACTGTGTGTGGGCAGAGTAATCAGGACTCTCACTGTCGGAATTGAGTCCAGGTTCGAAGGGAAGGGCCTAAAAATCAATAAACAGAACAATTGACTTGACTCCTATCCTGAATGAAGCTGCTCCTAAGGGTCAGGTTCTTTAATAATAGAACCTGATTCTGCACTTTTATTATCTGGTTCATCATATGGCAAAAAAAGGGGGTAATGAAATAAATAAAACATGGAAAAATATCTCCTTCTTCCTGTGTCTTTATTTATAATTTAGCAGGACACAGGGCTCTGTCATATCTTATTTATAAGCCATGTGCGGTTATAGTGACCTCAACCAGGATTCCAGAACAATAGATAGAAATGAAAAATTATCCTAAAATCAAAATCATTAATATTTGGATCCATTTTTTCCTAATAAGGAGATTTGTGCGGTCTGGGGGGACGGTTCTGCGTCATGGAAGCAAATTAGCAGTTTAAAGGCAAATATGGATCTAGAGATGAAAGTCAGAAGAGGTCTTAATGATGCGAGTATCATCCTAAAACCTCAGGGTAATCTCAGCGCTAACATCTGGAGCTGAATTTTCTGTTTCGTGCAGAAAACAAACAACATGGCAGTATGGGAGTCAGCTCAGATGATCTCAGAACGGGAAGAAATCTCCATCAGTTCTTGACGGATTTATCCATAAATTATTGATTTGCTGTTGTCTATAGAGATAACAACAATACACAAGTGCAGCATGTATAGGGCCCATCTGCACAGGGTCGGCTCCAGGTTTCAGTAGGCCCCTGGGGGACAGAGACTCATTAGGCCCCTTTGCAGTGAACTCACATGGCGGCATCCGAAATTCGGAAACTAAAAAAGTCTCCTGTCTTAAAATTCTTCTATTTTATATAAGCCCCCCTCATACCCTATAGATTTATTAAATATAGCCCCCCTCACCCCCATGGATTCCTTTTGTACAGCCTTATGTGGATACCCAGCAGCTCTGGGCCCCGGCACTTGTCCAGGTATGCCCAGTGCTGACACCGGCCCTGCATCTGCATTTAGGGTTATTTCCTTCCTTCTCACTAAGATATGTTATTTCACTATAGTATAGACTCATGGCCAAGATTCCTGACTGTGCATGAGAATTTGCTTATGTTTGGGAGTAAATCAAGCAACCATGATCAACTTTGAAATGGCCTATAATGGGACCCCAATCTTATATTTGGGATAAGTTAAATCTAGATCATAAAAGTTTGTAGGTATAAAAGAGAGGAAACCCAATGGGGGTCATTTACTAAGGGCCCGATTTGCGTTTTCCCAACATGTTACCCGAATATTTCCGATTTGCGCCGATTTCCCCTGAATTGCCCCGGGATTTTGGCGCATGGGATCGGATTGTGGCGCATCGCATGCATGCGACAGAAATGGGGGGGCGTGGCCGAACGAAAACCCGACAGATTCGGAAAAACCGCCGCATTTAAAACAAAAAACCTGTTGCGGAGCTTGCACTTACCTTCACCCAGCCCGAGCTGGTGAACTCCAGAGCGTTCCGATGCTTTTCAGCACAGCAGAGCCACCTGGTGGACGTTGGAGGAACTGCCTTAATAAATCCCGGCCGGACCCGAATCCAGAGCAGAGAACGCGTCGCTGGATCGCGAATGGACCGGGTAAGTAAATCTGCCCCAATGTCTTGAGATTTGGAATTCAGTAGTATGACCTCAAAAGCTGAAATTATATTCACCCCCCCCCCACTAGTGGTCTTCATCAATCATTACATGGATACCCCATAGTATATATTCAGTCCTCCATTCCTTACCCATGGGTTCTTAAAGTGGCCATAAATAGCGTACAGCCTTATGCTCATAGGACCAGGAGCGATCCCTTCTGTCCTATCGAACACAAGCACGCTCATCTCGGACCAGCATTCATTTTCAGAACTAGAGATGAACGGACCCATGGACCCACTGTCAATCATAGCCTTGACTAGTTTCTAGGAGCGTCAATGTGCCGGATTCGCTGTTCGGCCTTCGATTCTGGCAATATGTCCGGGTTGTGTGGCCCAACCTGAACCCCAAAACCAAATATTGGGTCCACTTATCTCTGTTCAGAAACTACTAGCAGTTTCATATCTTTGTAAAGAAGATAATATGGGAATGAAGATGGATTGGGCATAAAAAATTCAGTTGTCCGAGGACAACTGGGACAGACCCCGTACATATGAGATCAGTCAATTCTACTGAAATTGAAGAGTTTTGAATATTGTTGTGCCAAGTTTAAGTTATAATTTATAAGTCTCTCATTGGTCAGTGTTGGACTTGGGTTTCTTGGGCTTTACCCATGATTCAGATGGCCCTAGTAGCTTCCAAAATTACATTGCTCTATGTTGGACCTCTAGGATCCCATTGTGTCAGAGTCCCCATGGTGGATCCTATGGTATCCCATTATTGTGCCAGAGTCCCCATGGTGGATCCTATGGTATCCCATTATTGTGTTAAAGTCCCCATGGTGGGTCCTATGGTGGACCTCTGGTATCACATTATTGTTTTAAAGTCCCCATTTTAGACTTCTGGTATCCCATTATTGTGCCAGAGTCCCCATGGTGGATCCTATTATGGACCTCTGGTATCCCATTATTTGGTTAAAGTCCCCATGGTGGATCCTATTAAGGACCTCTGGTATCCCTTTATTTGGTTAGAGTCCTCTGGTGGACCATGTGGTAGACCTGACTGATCCTGCCAACCTTTAATCAATGGTTGCCTATTTTCAGTTCCTGTCGTGACTGTGGAGTGATGGTTGTTGGTTGAGTATATGTGGCCTCCGATACAATTGAACCAAAAATTACTACCTCTGTAAATTTCCACCATGGTAAGCCGGCCAGGGTGGTGACAACTCGGCCCAAAATTTGCCATAACTTGTGCCCCATATCTACAAAACCATCTCCCCTGGCACTTGAAGTTCTCAAAGTCAATACTCCGGAAATACTACATGGATGAGTTAAAATACTACACGTTCTATGGGTTACAAATACTACAAGCCGAGAAGGTTATATACTAGAAATGATACTACAGCACATCCCTCCTGGGGATCGGTCATTACATTAGGTAACAAGGCTGACTCCTTTCATCATGCATGAGTCCACATGACTTCTAATATGCCCCAAAGGAGGCCGTACCCCAAGCTATTCTTAGTATTCTGGGTGAATCTGTGTGCCTAGAGGTAAGCTGAGGTCTCCTTACTGAAGGCTAGATGCTGGCCCAGATACCAGGTCATGTGCCATCCCATGTGATACTTGTATGACATGCACAGTACTGCCTGCCGGAACCTAAAAACATGAGCGTTCCAAGGCTTACATTACTAATAGATAACATAGAAGAGGTTGAAAATGGATGCACTACCCTCTTACAAATTACGTACATCTACCTGATATGGACATTGCTGTTTAGCGCTGAACGATTGTAATTTTTTTCTGTTGCTATGGTTACCCTTGTCTCACGCTTAAAGGTGTTTGTGGTGATGTGGTCCCCGGCACTTCTATTATGGCTTGGGGGGGGTGGGGGTTACATGAGACCCTTATTCTAATAATAGGGTTAAAATATCATTATTACCTACCAGAGATGAGCAACTAATTTAAAGGGGTTGTCCAGCAAATAATTGATATAGTGTGTGTCTTGATAAGTTATGCAATTATCCAATATACTTTCTGTATCAATTCATTATGGTTTTCTAGATCTCTGCTTGCTGTCAGCCTACAGGAAGTTTCATTGTTCACTTCTTGTTGACACTGGTCCCTGGTCATGTGATGTCACAGAAGGTGCAAGACTCGTTATATACCAGGTCATGTAACGTCACACAGGTGCACGGCTCATTATATCCCTGGCCATGTGATGTCACACAGGTGCACGGCTCGTTATATCCTCACTTATGTGATGTCACACAGGTGCCTGGCTCGTTATACACTTGGTCATGTGATGTCACACAGGTGCATGGCTCGTTATATATCCCCACTCATGTGATGTCACACAGGTGCCTGGCCTGTTATACACCTGGTCATGTGATGTCACACAGATGCACGGCTCGTTATAGCCATGGTCATGTGATGTTACACAGACCTTGCCGGTGGTGTTGAGCGGTACCAAGACTCGAATCCGGACCAAACTATCATATTGAACCATTTGAACTATAACGGGTCCACTCATCCCTAAACAGGATTTGCTTGCTGAAATAACCCCTATATTTGCTGGAGAACCCCTTTATGATTCGCTTTGCTCAAACTTCACTGAATGTCTTGTGAGATTCAAATCTATCTGGTACAAACTGAATATTTTTCTTTTCAAAAAGCTCCTATATAATCTCTTTCATTTTCTTCAAATTTTGTGATTTTTCAGTTTTTCACTAAAACGATTATAACGGAAGCCTAGCGGACAGCAACGAAATCCATCAAAAGCCCAATAACATCAATGGATATTTTAACCGTCCCGTTATTATTGTATATACATTACTCATCAGAAAATATTCAGAGTAAATTTAGTGTCTGAAAATCACTAGTTCCGAAATGAATCTACGAATAGTTTTCTTCCTCTATCTCCAACCCTATATAACCCTATAACCCTATATAACCCTCCAACCCTATAACAAGGCAATAGCTTTGAATCTTGGGGAAACCCCTTTAACCCCCACTTTATGGCGCTACTTCATCTATAATGCTATATCCTTGTCCTCCCTTTAACCGTTACTACCAAGTAACTCACAAATAAGGGCGTCTTTGAGCTTCGCATTATTAAAGGACTTAATTACTATAAAAATAGATCTTGGTCCACGATCAGGGACCTAGGTAACCCATGATTGCTCCCCCATTAAGACGAAGGCTTTTCACACATTTGAATAAGTAAATGAAGTCCTTGCGTCGCATACTAAGGAGCTCCTCTGATAAGAATAGCCGAGTCTATTTATAGCACCAAGAGCTATTCATCTACTGAGCGCAACCTAAAGACGGAACGTATGAAAATAGGCTGAAGATGGCACCATGAGGAGGCAACACCATGAGGAGGCAACTCATAAGGAGGCAACTCATGAGGAGACAACACCATGAGGAGGCAACACCATGAGGAGGCAACACCATGAGGAGGCAACTCATAAGGAGGCAACACCATGAGGAGGCAACTCATGAGGAGACAACACCATGAGGAGGCAACTCATGAGGAGACAACACCATGAGGAGGCAACTCATGAAGAGGCAACTCCATGAGGTGGCAACTCATGAGGAGGCAACACCATGAGGAGGCAACTCATGAGGAGGCAGCACCATGAGGAGGCAGCACCATGAGGAGGCAACACCATGAGGAGGCAACACCATGAGGTGGCAACTCATGAGGAGGCAACTCATGAGGAGGCAACACCATGAGGAGGCAACACCATGAGGAGGCAACTCATGAGGAGGCAACTCATGAGGAGGCAACACCGTGAGGAGGCAACACCATGAGGAGGCAACTCATGAGGAGACAACACCGTGAGGAGGCAACTCATGAGGAGGCAACACCATGAGGAGGCAACATCATGAGGAGGCAACACCGTGAGGAGACAACACCATGAGGAGACAACACCATGAGGAGGCAACACCATGAGGAGGCAACTCATGAGGAGGGCAAAAAAAAAAAACAAACCACATGGTGAGGCAACACCATGAGAGTCAAACACATGAGGAGGCAACTCATTATAGGCACACCATGAGTAGGCAACACCATGAGGAGGCAACTCATTAGGAGACAACCATGAGAGGGCAACTCATGAGGAGACCAACACTATGAGGAGGCAACACCATGAGGAGGCAACTCATGAGGAGGCAACAAGCCTGATGGGAGGCATACACCATGAGGAGGCAACTCATGAGGAGGCAACTCATGAGGAGGCAACACCATGAGGAGGCAACACCATGAGGAGCAACTCATGAGGCAACACATGAGGAGGCACTATGAGGAGGCAACCCTAGAGGATACACCATGAGGAGGCAACCATGAGGAGCAACTCTGAAGAGTAACCCCCATGAAGAGGCAACACCATGAAGAGGCAACACCATGAGGAGCAACACCATGAGGAGGCAACTCATGAGGAGGGGCAACACCATGAGGAGGCAACTACATGTGAGTGCAACTCATGAGGAGGCAACACTATGAGGAGGCAACACCATGAGGAGGCAACCTGAGTGAGGCAACCCATGAGGAGGCCACACCATGATGAGGGCAACCTGAGGAGGCAACTCATGAGGAGGCAACACCATGAGGAGGGCAACACCATGAGGAGCAACACCATGAGGAGGCAAACATCTGAGGAGGCCCACCATGAGGAGGCACTCATGAGAGGCAACACCATGAGGACAACACCAGATGAGGCAACTCAAGAGGACACCTCATGAGGAGCCACACCATGAGGAGGCAACACCATGAGCTGAGGTCAACACTCATTAGAGGCAACACCATGAGGAGGCAACTCATGAGGAGGCAACACCATGAGGAGGAGACACCATGAGGAGGCAACTCATGAGGAGGCAACTCATGAAGAGGTAACCCCATGAAGAGGCAACACCATGAAGAGGCAACACCATGAGGAGGCAACACCAATGACTGTGGAGTAAGCAGTTTATCCTAGACTACAAAGACGTGTAAGCTCAATGATGGATGTCCTGGATGTTTCTTGCCTCCTGATCTTTTAAAAAATTGAAGAGACCCAGTGGGAGAGGAAGAGCCATCTCCATGAATCATACATGGTCCTCACCTGGCACGCATTGTAGAGAAGTTGGTGCTCAAACTTTTTAATCCCCAAGATCTGTTGAAACATTTCGTAGAGTTGTTCCTTGCTGAGGATAAGCTCGGAGGCTGCACTCGCCGTCATCCTGGCTTGCTGCTTGCGGGGATCTTCTTCACCTCGGTAAATGGCATCGAATTTAGCCATCCAGGAGCTCAGAACAGTCTCCTTGCTGAGGCCATCGATCTCAGGAAGACTTCTCACTCTCTTTTCTATGTGCTTTTTGAAGACCTCTCTGGAGTCGTTGGCAGAACATCCCCCACTCTGCACCATTCTGGCCACACGGTCACTTTTCAAGAATACCTGGGGGGGGGGATCAAATACAAAAAACATCAGTCCTGGAAAAAGGTTTTCAGAACGTACTGTAGTTCTGTTACATCAAAAAATTCAGCCAAATGGACTCCCAAGCTTAAACCACCCTATGAAAATGTATAATCACTGCATCAATGGAAAGTTCCAGCTCCATCTTGAGTCTTTCTCAACTCGGCCTCAATGTGGGGAAAATGATCTTTATAGTATTGTAAAATTCTTTGCAGAATTGCGGATACTTACAGGGGCGTAATTTGCACTATTATATTATAGATCTTGGGTGGAATTTATCTTGTGTATCAAATCCTAACGGTTTTCTAGATCTTTCTAGCTCACCGTTTTCTCATTTATATCGATATATGATGAAGGCCACACCCCCAAGTTTAATAAACCAGGGACACTTATCCATAGATCCAGACACCGTGACTGTGGTAATCGTCTGACTGTGACTGTGGTATATTTGTTATCCATGGCCTCCTTCCTTCTATAATCAACTTTCAAAATTATGCTTATCAGCCAGAAGGGCTCTGGGGGGTTGCTACCAGAGCCCCTCCATGCCGTAGCTTCACAGGCTGTTACACTATCTCCCCCTCCTCCTGCTCTGCCTCACTTGCCCTCTCTTTCTCTCTGCTGTAATCTCACACCGTAAGTGGGGGGAAGAGCTGCTGCACACTGTAACTGCCTGTGAAGCTCTGCCTGTGAAGCTGCAGCACGGAGGGACTCTGGTAACACCCCCAATGTCCTTCTGACATATTAGCATAATTTACCGCCTGCTGTAATCTGTAAGAGGGGGAAGTGCGCCTGCAAACTGTAACAGTCTATGAAGGTGAAACAAAGGGTGTCTGGTATTGCTCCCCAGAGCCCTTCACACTCATTAGCATAATTGTAAGTTGAATTTAGAAGGAAGGAGGTCATCAATAACAAATATAAGAAGATTACCACAGTCCCAGTGCCTGGATCTATGATTAAGTGTCCCTGGTTTATCATGATAGATTTTGAAGGTAGATTTCCTTTAAAGGGGTATTCTTGTCTAAGTATTGACATTTAATTGAATTAATCTGCCATATATATACATTTCTTCAAAAATGTAGCCCTGTTTTCTCTCAGAAAAGAGATTGATGTTCTTGGATACGACCACCGCTGCAAAAACAAATAGTTTTCCATGTAAAATATCCAGGAGTTACTGTATATCCCACAGCCATCCTCTTGTAATAACTATTGAATCCAGATGGTCAAGAAGAGCTTAAAAGTACATGTCTGGCCACCACTGCTAGGGGGTGGTCGTATCCAATGACATCTCTTTTATAAGGAACAAAATGGGAAATTATTTTCAAACAGCTAAACTTTTTTTTCCAATAATATTCAATTGAAAAAAAATCTATCTATATGGCAGATGAATTGAATTAAATGGGAATTCTCAGAATGGGAAACAAAATGTAATTGAAATTTTCGTAAAAAACATTTTCTTTGGTCCTGCGTCTGGGTAATATAGTAATATACAGGCGAGTGTGTTTTACAGATGGCTTCCTCTGAGTTTTACCTGCAAGTGCTCTTCTAAAGATCCACGGGTTTCCATGTATCTCACTAAGTATTCCCAGCACAGTGTGATCCGTATAAAGGCAGCGCTAGTGAGGTGGAACAGCAGGAGAAGACAACATGAAACATCTAAGAGCAGTCTCCTAGCAATGGCGTGACCACCGGCCGCCGCTCCAGCATGCAGATAACCTTTACACGTACAATACACATCTCTATTATTCATGCCCGCAATAGATGAATCCCAAAAACTTGTTAACATTTTACCGAAATCGGATAATGAGACAGCAATGGATGTTTGTTCCAAGTTCTGACGTCTATCCGAAAATTCTAGAATTGCAGGAATTAGTATTTGAAGCCGTAGGTTGGGGAGTCGTCTAATTAACATTCCTCTAATATTCGGATGATATTGAATTAGACGTCGCATCAAACTGAATATCATCCGAAGATATGGGAGCAATTACAAATCCAAGCAATATCCTAATCTTAAGACTCCTGGATGTGAGTAGCGTGACGTAATATTCAAATCCTTAAATAAAATCAGTTTCTTAACCCCTTAAAGGGAACCTGTCACCAGAGACCTCATTTTCACTAAAGACAGATTGTAAAAGCCCATGACACCTGCAGTGCAAAAATGTCTCTCTGCCTCTTCTGAGCATTTGCATTATAATATAATTGTGTGTTATAACTTACTCTTACATCCTGACAAAATCCTGGGGTAGTCACAGGGGTTGGGCTTTGGTTTGGATGCATTTGGAAAAACAACATGTGACTTGTCTGAGCTGCAGGCTGCCTCCATCTTTGTGCTCCTGTACAGCTCCTCCCTCCCCCATTGATGTCAGGCTGACCAGGCTGTGACCTCTGAGAAGGGGCAGGAGGGGGAGCTGTACAGGAACACAAAGGTGGGGTGCCAAGCTCTGAGGAGTGAGTAACACAGACAAGTCACATGTTGTTTTTTTAAATGCATCCAAACCAAAGTCCAGCCCCTGTGACTACCCCAGGATTTTGTCAGGGTGCAAGGTAAGTTATAACACACAATTATATTGTAATGCAAATGCTTAGAAAAGGCAGAGAGGCAGATTTGCACTGCAGGTGTGATGGGCTTCTGCAACCTGACTTTAGTGAAAATGAGGTCTTTGGTGACAGGTTCCCTTTAATGACGCAGTCTGAAAAAGCTTTAATGCCTGGGGCATTTTTAGTAAATTTTCGTATGTGGCGGTTTAAGGACTATAATTATTATTATTTTTTTTGCATGCTACCAGCAGTTCTTATTATGCAGGACTGTACACAGCTTCCCAAATCAGTCCCTGTCCCCAATGGGGCTCACAATCTAATCAACCTACCAGTATGTTTTTTAGAGTGTGGGAGGAAATCGGAGGACCCGGAGGAAACCATATCAACCCAAACCCTTAAAAGATGTCTTCACTGATTTTGTTGCAGTTGGAATTTTTTCTCTAGCCCTCACCGTTTCCTGAACAATCACCGGTGTTAGCTCAGCACCCAATATGCTAATTAGTCTCTCAGCTATGCTGGGTGCTTCAGTCCAGGACCACCACCAGTATTAGGCATTAGCCCTGGAGACAGGGACGTACCTACAGTGGTAGCAGCCATAGCAACTGCTATGGGGCCCGCAGTCTGAGGGGGCCCCACCATCTGACCTGACACACTAAAGAATGGAGGACGTGCATCATTATATACATATTATACTGCACATTGTACAGAATAATACATATATAGCATGTTAGTGATGTATATATTTCACATATGTGCGTGTATATGCTTCATATAAGTGTTTCTATATATGATGTGTATGTGCTGTATGTGTGTATATGTGTATATATGCTGTATGTTTGTATATGGCACTGTATGTGTGTGTATATGTGATATGTATATGCTCTATATGTGTGCGTAGCAAAAGCCATCATGATAAACCAGGGACAATAGAACTAGGCACCGTAACTGTGGTAATCTTCTTACATTTGTTACCCATGGCCTCTTACCTTCTAAAAATCAATTTTACTAATTATGCTAATGAGGCCAAAGGGCTCTGGGGGTGTTACTGGAGCCTATCTATGCCATAGCTTCACAGGCTGTTACAATGAGCAGAAAACCATTGCATCAATGAGTACAAAATCACCCAAACCCATGCTCTCTTCCTTCTCCTCATCTGTGTAATCTAGCAGCAGCAGGAAGTGTAGGGGAAGTGGAGACCTGCTCTGCTCATTGTAACAGCCAGTAAAGCTGCAGCACAGAGGGGATCTAGTAACACCTTTCATTAGCATTAATATAAAAGTTGATTTTATGAGGCGGCCATGGATAACAAATATAAGAAGATGACATTGAATATGTATGCGCTACATAAAAGCATAAGAGGTACACGATACAGGACAGCGCCATTGTATGCTAGAGGACGGGATAACACGGCGCTATGTCTTACCTCGTAGTAACTCTGCACAGCGTTCATGAAAGCCTCGTCCGCCACAATCTGAGTCTCTCCATTGAAGAAGGCCTGGAAGCGATCCTTCACCGTCTGGAGCTGCTGTTTACTGATCTGTGAAAGACACGAGATACGGAGACTCATTATACAGACGTCCAGAGAGATGACTTATATGTGGATATACATCATAGCATTGCCTGGTATTTACATCCAAGTGCTGGATCAGGCAAAACAGGAAAACAGGATTTACCCAACCTGTGCCAGCTGTGTGGATGCTCTGCATGCCAACCGCAACGTGCAATCATCTGCTGAGAGCCTGGGTAACAGAGACGTGGCACACGGCCATAAGCCACGGATCCTGGCTCATTGTATTCTCCAGATTAATCCATAATAGCAATGAGTTTGATTATGTTGGATAAATCCTGAGATTAGGAAACAAGCGTCTCTTCTTCTCAGAAACAGCGCCACCCTGGTCTTAAGGTGGTGTCTGGTACTGCAGGTTGTCCCTATAATGTGAATGGCAATATCCATGAAGAAGGATGATGACAAATGGAAACCCATCTACGACTCATCACTAATGCACATTACTTGGCCCCATTCAAAAGGGGTCCGATGCCCCCTGCTTTTATTTTGTGCCTGTGGGACCGAAGCAAATCTCCACTCTATGTCCTCCAAATGTACTACCATAGCTCCAAAGATGCCCCATTGACCACCAAAGTGGGATCTCCAAGTGGGAGACACCCCAAACCATGGACATGTCATAAGTTGAGAATGTGGCCTCTTAAATATGATCTAAACTGTTTCCTGCAGAAATAGTGATAATAATAATAATAATGCACAATTTTATAACAACCCTTTCCTTACCTAATTGCAGAGCTTAAAGGTAATCTACCACCAGGATGAAGGGTTGTAAACCAAGCACACTGACATACTGGTGCGTGCCCCCTCTGCCAGGATCTGCTCTTCTCTTAGCTTCTTATGCTCTGGTTTATGCAAAAAAAAAGGCATTTAAAATTATGCAAATGAGCCAAAAGGGCTCTAGACTACATAGATGTTAATGAAGCCTTGAGCCCCTTGGGCTCATTTGCATAATTTTTAAAGCCTTTTTTTCTAAAAACAAGGGCATGGAAAGCTTGAATAAGAGCAGATCCTGCCAAAGGGGGCACACACCAGTATGTCTGTGCGCTTGGTTTACAATCTTTCATCCTGGTGAAAGATGTCCTTTAAAGGGGTTTCCATGCCACAAATTACCTAACCTAAGAATAAGTCATCAAAAAAGAGGATGGTCAACACTCCTCACCCCTGCGGATCAACTATTATCAGCAGTTCAGAATAAGGATTTAAATAGACCTTAACAGTTACTAAATTGGTTTGCCTAATCTTGTACCTCTGGCGTCCAATATTGGGTTTTAATGTTAGTCCTGTTACTCTAGAGGCCCATACCAACAATGGCTGAGATCTGGGATGTGGGAATGATACAATAAATATATTGGAAAATTGTGATACTCTTCATTACACACACAATATCAATTATTTGCTGAAAGTGGACAAGCCCTTTAAAGGGTGGAACTGCCTTGAGACACTAGAAGTTAGCAGCAGATCCTGAGCCCAGGTGCCATCAATGTCATATGTGGATTCTTTACAGAACCTGCTGTAACAATGTGAACAAAGCCTTACAGGAAACAATGTAACTGCTTTCATTATACTTTTTTATAGGCTTTCAAATTCCCCAAAAACCACCTCCGATTTCCCCATAAGTGAATAGATAGATTTCATTTCAGATCTTGACGTGATGTGAGTTTTGGAGAAACCTAAGAGCAAATGTGAACAGAATCTAAGGAGAACAAATGAATCCGCTTTGTGATTGTAGAAATTAGTTGATTTTTTTGGCCTCCTTTTATGACTTGTCTTGAATATTTCCCTTATCAGGGCTGGCGCCCTCCGAAGTACATTTCCATAAATGACTTCATTTAAGAAGCAAGTCATGAAAAGAGGCGAAATCTTCACCTTTTCCTTCCGCTAATAATTTGTCCTTTAGCAGCCATCAGCTTTTCTCATTTCCATTTTAAACCAACACTTACAATTAAATCCTCAT
This sequence comes from Engystomops pustulosus, assembly GCA_019512145.1. Classification (NCBI taxonomy): domain Eukaryota; kingdom Metazoa; phylum Chordata; class Amphibia; order Anura; family Leptodactylidae; genus Engystomops; species Engystomops pustulosus. Next base: position 83,121,724 of record CM033649.1, read on the forward strand.
CACATTATTTGGAAACTGCTAATCAAATACATTAAATCTAATGAGGTGGCTGTTGAAAATTTCTTATTTAATTTCCATGTAATAAATCGTAGCATTTGCCGAAGGTTTACTTAGGGAATATGTCAGTTCATGGAATACTTATAGGTTTTTTTTTCTGATATTGGGTGAGATATCCTATACTGAAGACCTTAAAGGGGCTGTATCATACAAGGCACAGTGTCCTAGCATGTTATAGAGCATGAGAAGCTGAACAGATTTTACATGGTGTCTCATCTGTAGGCAGCATGTTATAGAGTAGGGGGAGCTAAGATTTGGTCTGCAGATAGGACACCATGGACAATTAGCTTAGAACCTCTTGCTCTATAACATACTGCCTGCAGAAAGGACACTGGCGCACATTTACTAAGGTCCAATTTTCTGGGGGACTTTGCACGCTCTTTCATGTGCAAACTGCTTGCACAGGTATTTAAGAAGTGACCGCGCCACATGTGCGTTGCACGCGCTCCAGTGCTCAGTCGGACCATGCGCCACAGTCCGACAGGAGTGTGTCGCACGCCCCATGTCAAAGGTGCACCAAAAAAAGTTGGTGCACTCTGTATGAGCAGTGTAGGGGGTGCCGGATTCATGAAGAACGGGACCAAAAATCGTGAATCTGGCGCCCCCTGCACTATACACAGGCAACTGCACATAGTACACACCACACTGTTGTTAGTAAATGTGCCCCATTATGTACAGTCTGCTCAGCTCCTCCTGCTCTACAACATGCTGCCTGCAGATAGGACACTATGTACAATCTGCTCAGCTCCTCCTGCTCTACAACATGCTGCCTGCAGATAGGACACTATGTACAATCTGCTCAGTTTCTCCTGCTCTATAATATATAGCGTGCTAATAGGACACTATGTACAATCTTATCAACTCCTCCTGCTCTATAACATGCTATCTGCAGAGAGGACACTATGTACAATCTGCTCAGCTCCTCCTGCTCTATAACATGCTGCCTGCAGATAGGACACTATGTACAATCTACTCAGCTCCTCCTGCTCTATAACATGCTATCTGCAGAGAGGACACTATGTACAATCTGCTCAGCTTCTCCTGCTTTATAATATGCTGCCTGCAGATAGGACACTATGTACCATCTGCTCAGCTCCTCTTGCTCTATAACATGCTGCCTGCAGAAAGGACACTGTACAATCTTCTCAGCCCCTCCTGCTCTATAACATGCTGCCTGCAGATAGGACACTATGTACAATCTGCTCAGCAAATCCTGCTCTATAACATGCTGCCTGCAGATAGGACACTGTACAATCTTCTCAGCCCCTCCTGCTCTATAACTCTTTAATGTTTCTGGCAATTTGCACTGCATTGAAATAACGCTTTTTTTAGCGCTGTGTGCTCTCTCCAGAGGCAAATCTGACTGTTCTGAGCATTGAGCATAGTTATATCACCATTTCCATGAGTTTTCTTTGGAAAAATGAGCCCATCTCAGGAGGTTGTTGCTACAGTAATTCTGGAGTGTGAAAAACACCGTGTAATGTTCCTGCCAACATCCAGGAGCTTTAGACTGATCTAGTAAATCTGCCTCACCGTGCACAGAAAATGTACATCCATCCCCAAACATTATTGTCATGTTCTCTGCTTATGTAACAATAAAGTTTTCCCTTTCTGTTGCCATAATATAAAGAGCGTTATGTAATCCATTTTATTTTTAACTTGAAGACAGAAGCTTCGAAGAGAATCTGCATAATTACACATAAAAACAAACTACACTGCAAGAAATCTGAATTCAATCAAATAACTGCACAACATAAAATACAAGGAACCGGAAACTGCACGCACTCGCCATTTTGTCCTTGGACTAAAGAAAAATTAAGAAAAACAAAATCACATTTGACCCAGAAGGTGGAACCATCTTACAGGACTGAGACTTGGGGAGGAAGACTGAGAGATGACTTTCCCTCTAGTTCTTCAGATTTTGGGGCTCTGCTTGGTCAGTAATTTTGGGGCTTGGGTGAAGGGTTGGGCCAAGGAGTGGTCTCCTCAGACCATGAGAGGACACTTCCTTGGTTGTTCCTTTGTCTGAAGAGGCCACTGATTGGCTGCAGCAGGTTTCAGGACCTTCCCAGAACTTACATCTGGACATAGCACCAGAAACCAGAAGAAGTGGAACAACGCTGGAAGAGGGAGACTTTTTTTTACCCCTACAGTCCCCTCAGGGAGTTGTTGGGTCCTTGTATAGCTTGATACCCGTTTCAAATGGCCATTTTCTGTAGTTAAACCTGCCATATTTCCTTGCCTACAGTTCTGCCTCCTGATTCTGGAGACGACCTCAGTCTATGGGGGTCATTTATCAAGGGCCGATTCGCATTCTCCCGACGTGTTACCCGAATATTTCCGATTTGCGCCGATTTCCCCTGAATTGCCCCGGGATTTTGTTGCACGCGATCGGATTGTGGCGCATTGGCGCCGGCATGTACGCAACGGAAATGGGGGGGGCATGGCCGAACGAAAACCCGACGGATTCGGAAAAACCACCGCATTTTAAAAAAAAAATGTGTTGCGAAAATTGCACTTACCTTCACTCAGCCGGAGCCGGTGTATTCCAGTGCGTTCCGATGCTCTTCAGCGCAGTAGCGCCACCTGGTGGACGGCGGAGGAACTACCTTAATAAATCCCGTCCGGAACCGAATCCAGCGCAGAGAACGCGCCGCTGGATCACGAATGGGCCGGGTAAGTAAATCTGCCTCTATATCTTGAACTTGATGCCTTCTCCAACTCAAGACTGTCTCTAGCTATTCTTTGTATGACCTTTGGCCCTTCCTATCCCTGTTCTCTGACCCATCTCGGCTAAATGGAACTTCCACACAATGGGGCAGATTCATCAATCTCTTATCAAAGAATTAAAATATCGTATCATCAAGACTTTTAGACAGATTTTAGACGTATTTACAAAGAAAAGGGGAGTGGCCTCAAAGGGGTGTGGCTTTATAGAAAAAATGGCGTGTGCTTAAAATAAGCCAAATGCATCCGGGTTTTCTGGGCGTTAACAAAGAGGAGATGTACTGTAAATTTATACTAGACAGTCTTAAACTGCGCCAGATTTTTCGTTTACCATCCAAAGCTTTGCTAAATCTGATCAAGCTTGAGACTATCTTGTCCTACTTTTGGACATTTTTGATAAATCGGCGCCACTCTGATTGCTCTTGCATAGGAGCTGCTACACTAGTCTAGGCGCCGCCCTCCGCTCCTGCATGAACCAATCAGTAGAAGAGGGAGTGTCCCAGACTTCCAGATCCTCCTATACATAGATTATAATGTGGCCAATCAATTTTATTCCTTCATTGAGTAATTTTTATTTTGAGGCAATTAATTGCTTTACACTTATGTAGACAAATCCGATAATAAATCATGTTACGGCCATCTATAAAATCCCCCATTCACCGGTCCCCCGGCCCATCATATAACCCGTCCCTTACCTGGATATGCTCTTATACATAGTGCATTTCTGTGACGTGGTGGATCAGTAATATTCTATTATATACCCGATATCCCAAGTTCCTAGTGCCTCAGCACGTTCCCTTTCTACTGACAGATAATACATAATATAAAGCCTAAATAATAGACACAGGGACCGCGGCCTCGAGTAAATATTCCTGCCATCCTCCTCCTTTGTATTCGGAATGAACGCTGTGCGCCGGGAGAGGGGCTGAATACAGATCATCTCATTTATGGCACTTTCAAGGCTTTTTTCATTATTTTTTTCAGGAACATTAGAACGGCAAACAATATAATATCCTGAGGTGGCTGCTCTTTATCTGTCGGTGGCAGATTCCCCTCGGATTCGGAGAAGCGTTATAGTCCGGGATTCTTTCTGTGCTGGTGTGAGAGGTCTTTCTATGGCGCCTATTCTATCATGTCTGTCATTCTTCTTTGACCATTGGACTCAATCGATATTATACGACGCCCTCCCGACGTGACTTCTAGGAGAAACCTTCACAGTATTTTCAACTTGGTTCTCATGTCTCGGCAAGTTAGAGCTGAATTGAAATTATGGGCAGAAACACATTAGTGTTAAGAACATAACTGGAAACGCAAGCCCAGAAACAATGGCCGTCAAGAAGACAAAGTCAACACAGCCATTCAATAAGAACCTATTAAATTGACTAAAGTCATGGTAAAATGATCAAATTGTGTCCATCATGGAAAGCTCCAATGGGATCACTCAAGTAAGCCATCTGTCTACGTCTCCGAAGTCGTTGGCCATTGCCGGTGATACAAGATATTAGTTCTCCTCTGTGGATTCTTTGGTTCCTTGAGAAGCAACCCTGGCGTTTTCTAGATTTAAGACCTCGAAAGAGCGTAATAGGGTGTGACATCAAAACATTTCAGGGCAATCATGATTTTTAATTTGGTCCAAATGTGGATTGAATTTTATGACTGTTTTTATAGACTCAACCCGAGATTTATTTTGAGAAATTCTTAAGCCAACACTTGTCTCTTAAATGAAAGAAAGGATTTGCTCTTCTTTTAGCTTCTTATAAACTTGTTGTTAACAGTAATAGGTTTTAAAAATTATGCAAATGAGTCTGAGAGGCTCCTGGCTCAGCTATGGAGCTCGGAGACCCTTTGGCTCATTTGCATAATTTTTAAAGCCTTTATTAATAAAAGCAATCGAACAAGAAGCTAAAAGAGCAGATATGTCTTGAGGGGGAACGCACCAGCATGTAAGTGTGATTGGTTTCCAATCCTTGATCCTGGTGATAGATTTCCTTTAAGTTGAGATACCACAGTACAAAAGCTTTAAAGGTTTTGTGCAAGAATAGAAAAACATGGCTATTTTTTTTTTCACAAATCCTCTCCAAGTTCTTTGTCTGCGGTCAAGCATTACCATTCATGCTCAATGTCACCCTTCCATCCTTGTAGACATCATTGTCCTAAGTTGCTTAGAAAAGTTTAATTTGTCCATCTCCTACATGAACAAATGTTCTATTGGGGTGTTATGACCAACAAGGTCAGTCCTATGAGGAATACCTACAGTACAATGATCCTTTTTATTTGTATAAATGTAACATAAAGTAGAAAGGATCTGTCTAAACACCTTGTAAAGCTTCTCTAAGAAAGGATGTTACTAAGAGGTTTCGATGGAAGACGAGGAGCACAAAGCACTTGCTACAACAAGGGAGCACTGAGATCATCTGCATTGTCTACAGAAGAATACGTCTGAGGATATTGTGTCTTGTATATTCTCCTTGAAGTGGTTGGGGTAGATACATCAGTAATGTCATAACGCTATGTACAGTAATAACAATTATTGGGCCGATCAATGTTTATAAGATTATGATATAGTAAGAAGCCATTAGAAGTCATCCCAAGAGCAGGCGTAAGCAAAGTGCCTGGGGGGGATGAAGGGTAGACCATTTGTTGTATGCGTTAAAAGGGTTATCTAGTGGTACTCACTGTTTATTGTTGGATATGTCATGAATGCAGGATAGATGCTACTCCGACTTCTCGTATTCATGAGTATCTTAAGAATGGGGGTCCACCGACCCCCTTAGCAAGGCTGAATGCAGACTTTGCCGTGCATGCATAGTCCTCCTCCATTCAATTCTATTGGAATGTTGAAAATAGAAGAGCCGATGTTCCAGTTCAAGTTTGGGGTTTGGCAGCATGACCTGGAGGAATTGCTGGATTGGTGGCTGAACAGCCGGCAGAACTTCAAGGTCGCGCAGCAGAACCCAAACCCCAAACCTGAAAGGGAATAACAGGTCCACACATCCACTATTCATATGGCCTGGATGAAACTCAAAAAACAGTGGGTCAAAGTGGGTGTCCAATTTTGACCCCAAGAGATAAAATATAAAAGGGGTTGGCCACTTTTCAATAGATCTCTGCATGTACCTTTACATTTGCCTCATTCAAGAGCTTCAGCCTTTTGCTGTTCTCACCTTGCTGCCCTCTACATATATACATAATTTCCTGAATTTTACTCATTTGGACCATACTAATGGCATCACCCACTGTGTCTCTCTCACAATCCTTATGACTGCCAGACACAGGGAGAGGGGAGGGGGAGATGGATGAGTCATTATCTCCTTTGGAAGGCCCCTCATATTCATCAGTACTCAGACATGTAAACAAAGATCCACGGAGAGTTTGTAGACACTGCTAAAGTAAAAAGCAGAAAGGCTGAATCACATGATGAATATTTTTAAAGAGGAATTCCCACAAAGACAAGATTCTTAAATATACTCAGGATAACAAAATAACAAAGTCTCTGGTTCACTGTAACAAAAATACAGCATTTCACAGATATAATTCCACCTGTCTCTATCAGTCCTGGTGTATACATTTTGGTTGCCCCGAGATCCGACTGTAAATCTTCTTCTGACTAGGGTCTGGCAGGACAGATTCTTCTCATGTGTAGCTTCTCCTGTCTGCATGCTGCAGTGTCTCTCTGCCTCCTGCCCTCCCCCTGCATTACAAAGACCAGCTCAGACACAGGCACTTCCTGCCAGCAAGCAGCAGTGTCAGGAGACTTACTCTACAAGCTACAGATAAGATCTTTATAACAGGGGAAGGAGTTATAGCAGAGCTGACTGTGTGTGTTATAGCTGAGATAATGTATAGCAGAGGTGTAGCAGAGCTAGAGTGTGTCATTGTGTTTTATATCCATCTTATGGATCTCATCATCTCTCATCTCTGATCTGTCTATTTTTGTGTCAGATACTTGTAGAATAAATCTGTATATAAACCTGGACCCTGATAATCTAAGCACATTGTCAGCATACAGCATTTCACAGCACAGAGGGATCATGAAGTGTCTGCTTAGAGAGTCCCCACCCACACTCTGGAATATTACACTGACCATCACTGAGTCATTGGAACTAAAACAGCAATAAAACTGAGTAAGATTGTAAAGTAAGGGGTTAAAAATGATCTTTATTGTGTAATCATCACTGGAGGATTTAAATTTGAGAACTTTCTTTCACGAGAAAAACCCCTTTAAGGCGGTAAATGCACATGAGCTACTTTTGTAAAAGAGGGGCCAACCCCTTTCATGACTTTACTTAAGCATAGTTGCTTAGTAAAAAATCTGATATATCCCTTTAAGAAAAAGTAAACATGACCCAATTTGCTGGTACCATGTGGAACCATAGAGTTGTAAAATGCTGTATTGTTCTGTGCTGCTGGGCACTTATGTGTAAGCACTTAAGGTGAGCATCCAGTGCAGACGGGTGGGATATTCCAGGAGCGGCAACAGTCTCATGGACATCACATCACAGCGGAGAAACATTGTGGCACAGTTAAATATTGAACCATCCCTAAGCAGCGGCTGTAACAATCTGATGCTCTCCAGGATGGTTATATATCCCTCGAAAAAAGGATTTCTAATAACAATCAAGCGCTTGCAATCTGTTTCGCTCTGTTCCCCTTTTATTAATTGTTTCTCATCTGAGAGTTTTAGAAGCTGCCAATAACCTCACTGAGTGGCGGATCAATAATCTCCTTAAACAGAACCTTTAAGATCCTCATTGCCGCCGCTAGATGAAGGCGCCGCCGCCTGAGTTTACACTGTATGTCACAAGAGAACGATGGGGGAAACGGGAGCTGATGTCGATAAAATCTTCAATTTGGGATGATGCACGTAATGACTGCAATGGCTTCTGGGTTGTCTGAGGCGAGGTTTATGTAAATGGCTATCCTGCAAGAAAAATTTTTTAAAGGGCAACACCTGATAATGAAGAAAATCATTCAAGGAGGAAATGAGACCTGGAAAGTTGACCTTCATCTCCTATTGATCATCCATGTAGAGAGACCCTTGCTCCGTTTGCAGCTAATGTATAGCGCATGCGCTGCTTATACTGGAAACAACCCTTATGGGTCGTATGGAGGAACAAACCATGGAACCGGGAGATACAATGGTGATGATCACAAGCTCTAACTCCAGGAGCGGCTCCCACTGAAGAGAAGGGGAGCCGCTCCTGCAGTTGCAGCTTTGGACTACTATACAGATGCACAGGGCTTGATGCTCTAAATCTTGCCAGGACAGTACATCTAATTGGTGGAGCCGATTTTGGATTCCCAGACAATTCCTGAAAAGGATTCCAAAAAATTAGGAGCCGTGCCAAGGCAGGCTTTTAAAAAAAATAAACATGTACTCACCTCCTCCGTCGCTCCTGATGTCCCTCGGGCCATCTGATCCTTGCCCCTGTTTGTTTACAGGGGCAAGGAAGCTGTGCTCAGGGGGCTTCCAGCCGGCCAGGCGGCCATGCACGCCCACCCGTCCCTATGTCTCAGCAATGTACAGTATTAGGCGATGGAGGAGGTGAGTACACAAATATTTTTTTATAACTCTTGGACAACCCCTTTAACTAAAAGTTTTTTTGTCAGCCAAATATAACTCCACGAAACATCTGCAAGTATTATGAATGCAGGGCCAGAAAAAAAGAGTATTCCCTTAAATAACTTGCCATTCAGAACAACAAAATTTGACTATACAAAAGACAGGTATATTCTACATTCCTGATGCCCTCTATGCTGTTTCTGGTTCAGTCTATGCTGTTCCTGGTTCCCTATATGCTGTTCCTGGTGCTCTCTGTTATTCCTGGTGCCCTCTATGTTGTTTCTAGTGTCCTCTATGTTATTCCTGGTGCCCTCTATGCTATTCCTGATGCCCTCTATGCTATTCCTGCACATTCCTACAGGATTGTGTCCGCACCCCCATGTTAACAGGTGCACCAACAAAAGTTTTGTGGCAGCTCTGTTATGACGATGTCGGGGTTGCCAGGATCTACATGAAGAACGTAGACCTAGAAATCGTGACATCATGGCGCCCGCCTGCACTATACCACAGGCAACTTCACATGAGTACACGCGCACCACCACCTGTTGTTATAATTCCCCATTATGTACAATCTGCTCACTCCTCCGTGCCTCACAGACTAGCTTGGCCTTGCAGATAGTGACACTATGTACAATCTGCTCAGCTCCTCCTGCCTATAACATGCTGCCTGCAGATAGGACCTATGTACAATCTGCTCAGCTCCTCCTGCCTCTACAACATGCGGCCCTGCATATAGACACTATTACAATCTGCTCAGTTTCTCCCTCCTTCTATATACATGCGTTGCTAATAGGACACTATGTACAATCTTTCACTCCTCCTGCTCTATAACTGCTCTCGTGCATAGAGTTACACTATGTCAATCTGCCAGAGCTCCTCCTGCTCTATAACATGCTTCTGCAGATAGGAACACTAGTACAATCTACTCACTCCTCCTGCTCTATAAATGCTGATCTGCAGATGAGGACACTATGTCAATCTTGCTCAGCTTCTCCTGCTTTATAATGATGCCTGCAAGTAGGACACTATGTACCATCTCGCTCAGCTCCTCCTGCTCTATAACATGCTGCCTGCAGAAAAGAAACTGTACAATCTTCTCAGCCCCCTCCTGCTCTATAACATGCTGCCTCAGATAGGACACTATGTACAATCTGCTCAGCAAATCCTGCTCTATAACATGCTGCCTGCAGATAGGACCTTTACAATCTTCTCAGCCCCTCCTGCTCTATAACTCTTTAATTTTCTGGCAATTTGCACTGCCATTGAAATAACGCTTTTTTTTAGCGGCTGTGCTCTCTCCAAGGCAATCTGACTGTTTCTGAGCATTGAGCATAGTTATATCACCCATTTCCAGTGTTTTTCTTTCTGGAAAAATGAGCCCATCTCAGGAGGTTTTTGCTACAGTAATTCTGGAGTGTGAAAAACACCGTGTAATGTTCCTGCCAACATCCAGGAGCTTTACTGATCTAGTAAATCTGCCTCACCGTGCACAGAAATGTCATCCATCCCGCCAAACATTTTTGTCATTTTCTCTGCTTATGTAACAATAAAGTTTTCCTTTCTGTTGCCATAATATAAAGAGCGTTTGTATCCATTTATTTTTAACTTGAAGACAGAAAGCTTCGAAAGAATCTGCATAATTACACATAAAAACAAACTACACTGCAAGAAATCTGAATTCAATCAAATAACTCGCACAATAAAATACAATGACCGGAAACTGCACGCACTCCGCCATTTTGTCCTTGGACTAAGAAAAATTTAGAAAAACAAAATCACATTTGACCCGAAGGTGGACACCATCTTACGGACTGAGACTTGGGGAGGAAGACTGAGATGATGACTTTCCCTCTATTCTTCAGATTTTGGGGCTCTGCTTGGTCCAGTAATTTTGGGGCTTAGGTGAAGGGTTGGGCCAGGAGTGGTCTCCTCAGACCATAGAGGACACTTCCTTGGTTGTTCCTTTGTCTAGAAGAGGCCACTGATTGGCTGAGCAGGTTTCAGGACCTTCCCAGAACTTACATCTGGACTAGGCACCAGAAACCAGAAGAAGTGAACAACGTGGACGGATAGGGAGACTTTTTTTTACCCTACAGTCCCCTCAGGGAGTTGTTGTGGTCCTTGTATCGCTTGATAACCGTTTCAAATGGCCATTTTTTGTAGTAAACCTGCCATTTTCCTTGCCTACGTTCTGCCTCCTGATTCTGGAGACGACCTCAGTCTATGGGGGTCATTTATCAGGGCCGATTCGCATTCCCCGGTCCCGTACGTTTTAACCCGAATTTTTCCTTGGATGTTGCCTGCCGATTGCCCTGAATGCCCGGATTTTTGTTGCACGGGCGATCGGATTTGGCGCCATTGGCGCCGGCATGTACGCAACGGAAATGGGGGTGCATGGCCAAAACGAAAACCCGACGGATTCGGAAAAACCACCGGCATGTTTAAAAAAAAAATGTGTTGCGAATGTGCACTTCCCATTCACTCCCGGAGCCGGTGTATTCCAGTGCGTTCCGATGCTCTTCATCGCAGTAGCGGCCACCTGGTGGACGGCGGAGGAACTACCTTAATAAATCCCGTCCGAAACCGAATCCAGCGCAGAGAACGCGCCGCTGGATCACCGAATGGGCCGGGTAAGTAAATCTGCCTCTATATCTTGAACTTGATGCCTTCTCCAACTCAAGACTGTCTCAGCTATTCTTTGTATGAACCTTTGGCCCTTCCTATCCCTGTTTCTTGACCCATCGCTCGGCTAAATGGAACTTCCACACAATGGGGCAGATTCATCAATCTCTTATCAAAGAATTAAATATCGTATCATCAAGAGTTTAGACAGATTTTAGACGTATTTACAAAACAAAGGGAGTGGCCTCAAGGGGTGTGGCTTTATAGAAAAAATGGCGTGTGCTTAAATAAGCCAATGCATCCGGGTTTCTGGGCGTTACAAGAGAGATGTACTGTAAATTTATACTAGACAGTCTTAAACTGCGCCAGATTTTTTCGTTTACCATCCAAAGCTTTGCTAATCTGATCAAGCTTGAGACTATCTTGTCCTACTTTGGACATTTTTGATAAATCGGCGCCACTCTGATGCTCTTGCATAGGCATCTGCTACACTAGTCTAGGCGCCGCCCTCCGCCCTCCTGCATGAACCAATCAGTAAAGAGGGAGTGTCCCAGACTCCAGATCCTCCTATAATAGATTATAATGTGGCAATCAATTTTATTCCTTCATTGAGTAATTTTTATTTTGGGCAATTAATTGCTTTACACTTTATGTACAAATCCGATAATAAATCATGTTAGCGGCCATCTATAAATCCCCCATTCACCGGTCCCCCGGCCCATCAATAACCCTCGTCCCTTACCTGGATATGCTCTTATACATAGTGCATTTCTGTGACGTGGTGGTCAGTAATATTCATTATACCCGATATCCCAAGTTCCTAGTGCCTCAGCAGTTCCCTTCTACTACTGACGATATACTAATATAAAGCCTACATCCATAGACACAGGGACTCCCGCGGCCGTCGAGTAATATTCCTGCCATCCTCCTCCTTTGTATTCGGAATGACCGCTGTGCGCGGGAGAGGGGCTGAATACAGATCATCTCATTTATGGCACTTTCAAGGCTTTTTTTCATTATTTTTTTTTCAGGAACATTAGAACGGCAAACAATATAATATCCTGAGTGTGGCTGCTCTTTATCTGTCGGTGGCAGATTCCCTCGGATTCGGAGAAGCGTTATAGTCCGGGATCTTTCTGTGGCTGGTGTGAGAGGTCTTTCTATGGCGCCTATTCTATCATGTCTGTCTTCTTCTTTGACCATTGGACTCAATCGATATTATACGACGCCCCGAACGTGATTTCTAGTACTAGGGAAACCTTCACAGTATTTTATCACTTGTGTTCTCATGTCTCGCAAGTTAGAGCTGAATTGATATTATGGGCAGAAACACATTAGTGTTAAGAACATAACTGGAAATGCAGCCCCAAAAAGAAATGGCGCCCAAGAAGACAAGGTCCAACACAGCCATATCAAATAAGAACCTAATAATTGACTAAAGTCATGGTAAAATTATCAAATTTTGTCCATCATGGAAGCTTCAAATGGGATCACTCAAGCAAGCCATCTGTCTACTTCTCGAAGTCCTTGGCCGTTGCCTGAGATACAAGATCTTAGTTTCTCCTCTATGGATTCTTTGGTTCCTTGAGAAGCCCCCTGCGTTTTCTACATTTAAGACCTCGAAAGAGGCGTAAGAGGGTGTGACACCAAAACATTTCAGGGCAATCATGGTTTTTAATTTGGTCCAAATGTGATTGAATTTTATAACTGTTTTTATAGACTCACCCGAGATTTATTTTGGAAATTCCTTAAGCCAACACTTGTCTCTGAAAGGAAAGAAAGGATTTGCTCTTCTTTTAGCTTCTTATAAACTTGTTGTTAACAGTATAGGTTTAAAAATTTGCAAATGAGTCTGAGAGGCTCCCCTGGCTCAGCTATGGAGCTCGGAGACCCTTTGGCTCATTTGCATAATTTTTAAAGCCTTTATTATAAAAGCAATCGAACAGAAGCTAAAAGAGCAGATTGTCTTGAGGGGAACGCCACCAGCATGTAAGTGTGATTGGTTTCCAATCCTTGATCCTGGTGATAGTTTCCTTAAGTTGAGATACCACAGTACAAAAGCTTTAAAGGTTTTGTGCAAGAATGAAAAACATGGCTATTTTTTTTTTTTCACAATCCTCTCCAAGTTCTTTGTCTGCGGTCAAGCATTACCATTCATGCTCAATGTCACCCTTCCATCCTTGGAGACTCATTGTCCTAAGTTGCTTAGAAAAGTTTAATTTGTCCATCTCCTACATGAACAATGTTCTATTGGGGTGTTATGACCAACAAGGTCAGTCCTAGAGGAATACCTACGTCACAATGATCCTTTTTATTTGTATAAATGTAACATAAAGTAGAAAGGATCTGTCTAACACCTTGTAAAGCTTCTCTAAGAAAGGATGTTACTAAGAGGTTTCGATGGAAGACGAGAGCACAAACCTTGCTACAACAAGGGAGCACTGAGATCATCTGCATTGTCTACAGAAGAATACGTCTGAGGATATTGTGTCTTGTATATTCTCCTTGAAGTGGTTGGGGTAGATACATCAGTAATGTCATACGCTATGTACAGTAATAACAATTATTGGGGCCGATCAATGTTTATAAGATTTTGATATAGTAGAAGCCATTAGAAGTCATCCAAGAGCAGGCGTAAGCAAAGTGCCTGGGGGGATGAAGGGTAGACCATTTGTTGTATGCGTTAAAAGGGTTATCTAGTGGTACTCACTGTTTATTTTGTTGGATATGTCATGATGCAGGATAGATGCTACTCCGACTTCTCGTATTCATGAGTATCTTAAGAATGGGGGTCCACCGACCCCCTTAGCAAGGCTGAATGCGACTTTGCCGTGCATGCATAGTCCTCCTCCATTCAATTCTATTGGAATGTTGAAAATAGAAGAGCCATGTTCCAGTTCAAGTTTGGGTTTGGCAGCATGACCTGAGGAGAATTGCTGGATGTGGCTGAACAGCCGGCAGAAATTCACGGTCGCGCAGCAGAACCCAAACCCCAAACCTGAAAGGGAAATAACAGGTCCACACATCCACTATTCATATGGCCTGGATGAAACTCAAAAAACAGTGGGTCAAGTGGGTGTCCAATTTTGCTCCCCAAGAGATAACATATAAAAGGGGTTGGCCACTTTTCAATAGATCTCTGCAATGTACCTTTACTTGCCTCATCAAGCTTCAGCCTTTCGCTGTTCTCACCTTGCTGCCTCTACTATATACATAATTTCCTGAATTTTACTCATTGGACCATACTAATGGCATACCCCACTGTGTCTCTCTCAATCCTTAGGCCCCTTCCACACTAGCGAGTGTGATGCGATGAACTCGCATCACACTCGCAACGCAAGCTGCCGGGAACGCACGGCCCGAACCCTGCACCGCGGAGTGAACTCAGCATGTCAGTTCACTCCCGGTGCAGGGTTCGGGCCGGTGCGTTCCCGGCAGCTTGCGTTCGAGTGTGATGCAGTTCATCGCATCACACTCGCTAGGTGGGGAAGGCCTTATGACTGCCAAACACAGGGAGAGAGGGAGGGGGAGATGGATGAGTCTTATCTCCTTGTGGAAGGCCCCTCATATTCATCAGTACTCAGACATGTAACAACAAGACCGGAGAGTGTTGTAGACACTGCTAAAGTAAAAAGCAGCAAAGGCTGAATCACATGATGAATATTTTTAAAGAGGAATTCCCACAAAGACAAGATTCTTAAATACTCAGGATAACAAAATAACAAAGTCTCTGGTTCACTGTAACAAAAATACAGCATTTCACAGATATAATTCCACCTGTCTCTATCAGTCCTGGTGTATACAATTTTGGTTGCCCCAGATCCGACTGTAAATCTTCTTCTGACTAGGTCTGCAGGACATATTCTTCTCATGTGTAGCTTCTCTCGTTCTTGTCCATGCTGCAGTGTCTCTCTGCCCCTGCCCTCCCCCTGCATTACAAAGACCACTCAGACACAGGCACTTCCTGCCGCAAGGCAGCAGTGTCAGGAGACTTACTCTCACAAGCTACAGATAAGATCTTTATAACAGGGGAAGGGTTATAACATAGCTGACTGTGTGTGGTTATAGCTGAGATAATGTATAGCAGAGGTGTAGCAGAGCTAGAGTGTGTCATTGTGTTTATATCCATCTTATGGATCTCATCATCTCTCCATCTCTGATCTGTCTATTTTTGTGTCAGATACTTGTAGAATAAATCTGTATATAAACCTGACCCTGATAATCTAAGCACATTGTCAGATACAGCATTTCACCACGAGGGATCATGAAGTGTCTTCTTAGAGAGTCCCCACCCACACTCTGGAAATATTACAACTGACCATCATCTGAGTCATTGGAACTAAAACAGCAATAAAACTAGTAAGATTGTAAAGTAAGGGTTAAATGATCTTTATTGTGTAATCATCACTGAGGATTTAAATTTGAGAACTTTCTTTCACGAAAAAACCCCTTTAAGGCGGTAAATGCACATGAGCTACTTTTGTAAAAGAGGGCCCAACCCCTTTCATACTTTACTATAAGCATAGTTGCTTAGGAACAAATCTGATATATCCCTTTAAGAAAAAGTAAACTGACCCAATTTGCTGGTACCATGTGGAACCATAGAGTTGTAAAATGCTGTATGGTTCTGTGCTGCTGGGCACTTATGTGTAGTAGCACTTAAGGTGAGCATCCAGTGCAGACGGTGCTAGTTCCAGGAAGCGGCAACAGTCTCATGAACATCACATCACAAGCGAGAACATTGTGGCACATGTTAAATATGAACCATCCCTAACAAGCGCGGCTGTACAATCTGATGCTCTCCCAGGATGTTATATATCCCCTCGAAAAAAGGATTTTCTAATACAATCAAGCGCTTGCAATCTGTTTCGCTCTGTTCCCCTTTTATTAATTGTTTCCATCTGAGAGTTTTAGAAGCTGCCATAACCTCACTGAGTGGCGGATCAATCTCCTTAAACAGAACCTTTAAGATCCTCATTGCCGCCGCTAGATGAAGGCGCCGCCGCCTGAGTTTACACTGTATGTCACAGAGAACGATGGGGGAACGGGAGCTGATGTCGATAAAATCTTCAATTTGTGATGCACGTAATGACTGCAATGGCTTCTGGGTTGTCTGAGGCGGTTTATGTAAATGGCTATCCTGCAAGAAAATTTTTAAAGGGCAACACCTGATAATGAAGAAAATCATTCAAGGAGGAAATGAGACCTGGAAAGTTGACCTTCATCTCCTATTGATCATCCCATGTAGAGAGACCCTTGCTCCGTTTGCAGCTAATGTAAGCGCATGCGCTGCTTATACTGGAAACAACCTTATGGGTCGTATGGAGGAACAAACCATGCACCGGGAGATACAATGGTGATGATCACAAGCTCTCAAACTCCAGAGCGGCTCCCACTGAAGAGAAGGGGAGCCCTCCTGCGTTGCAGCTTTGGACTACTATACAGATGCACAGGGCTTGATGCTCTAAATCTTGCCAGGACGTACATCTAATTGGTGGAGCCATTTTGGATTCCCAGACATTCCTGAAAAGGATTCCAAAAAATTAGGAGCCGTGCCAAGGCAGGCTTTTAAAAAAAATAAACATGTACTCACCTCCTCCGTCGCTCCTGATGTCCCTCGGGCCATCTGATCCTTGCCCCTGTTTTTTTACAGGGCAAGGAAGCTGTGCTCAGGGGCGTTCCAGCCGGCCAGGCGGCCATGCACGCCCACCCGTCCCTATGTCTCCAGCAATGTACAGTATTAGGCATGGAGGAGGTAGTACACAAATATTTTTTTATAACTCTTGGACAACCCCTTTAACTAAAAGTTTTTTTTGTCAGCCAATTATAACTCCACGAAACATCTGCAAGTATTATGAATGCAGGGCCAGAAAAAAAGAGTATTCCCTTAAATAACTTGCCATTCAGAACAACAAAATTTACTATACAAAAGACAGGTATATTCTACATTCCTGATGCCCTCTATGCTGTTTCTGGTTTCTTCTATGCTGTTCCTGGTTCCCTATATGCTGTTCCTGGTGCTCTCTGTTATTCCTGGTGCCCTCTATGTTGTTTCTAGTGTTCCTCTATGTTATTTCCTGGTGCCCTCTATGCTATTCCTGATGCCCTCTATGCTATTCCTGGATCCCTATATGCTGTTCCTGGTGCTCTCTGTTATTCCTGGTGCCCTCTATGCTGTTTCTAGTGTCCTCTATGTTATTCCTGGTGCCCTCTATGCTATTCCTGATGCCCTCTATGCTATTCCTGATCCCTATATGCTATTCCTGGAGCCCCTATGCTATCTCAGGTGCTCTCTATTGCTGTTCAAGGTGCCCTCTATGTATTTCTAATGCCCTCTATGCTGTTCCTGGTGCCCTATATGCTGTTCCTGGTGCTCTCTTTTATTCCTGGTGCCCTCTTGGCTGTTTCTAGTGTCCTCTATGTTATTCCTGGTGCCCTCTATGCTATTCCTGATGCCCTCTATGCTATTCCTGATGCCCTCTATGCTATTCCTGGATCCCTATATGCTATTCCTGGAGCCCCCTATGCTATCTCAGGTGCTCTCTATGCTGTTCAAGGTGCCCTCTATGTTATTTCTAGTGCCCTCTATGCTGTTCCTGGTGCCCTATATGCTGATCTTGGTGCTCTCTGTTATTCCTGGTGCCCTCTATGCTGTTTCTAGTGTCCTCTATGTTATTCCTGGTGCCCTCTATGCTTAACCTGATGCCCTCTATGCTATTCCTGATGCCTCTATGCTATTCCTGGATCCCTATATGCTATTCCTGGAGCCCCCTATGCTATCTCAGTTGCTCTCTATGCTGTTCAATGATGCACATAGAGGGCACCTTGAACAGCATAGAGAGCACCTGAGATAGCATAGGGGGCTCCAGGAATAGCATATAGGGATCCAGGAATAGCATAGAGGGCATCAGGAATAGCCTGGATCCCCCTATATGCTGTTCCTGGTGCTCTCTGTTATTCCTGGTGCCCTCTATGCTGTTTCTAGTGTCCTCTATGTTATTCCTGATGCCCTCTATGCTTTCCTGATGCCCTCTATGCTATTCCTGGATCCCTATATGCTATTCCTGGAGCCCCTATGCTATCTCAGGTGCTCCTCTATTCTGTTCAAGGTGCCCTCTATGTATTTCTAATGCCCTCTATGCTGTTCCTGGTGCCCTATATGCTGTTCCTGGTGCTCTCTTTTATTCCTGGTGCCCTCTTGGCTGTTTCTAGTGTCCTCTATTTATTCCTGGTGCCCTCTATGCTATTCCTGATGCCCTCTATGCTATTCCTGATGCCCTCTATGCTATTCCTGATCCCTATATCTTCCTGGAGCCCCCTATGCTATCTCAGGTGCTCTCTATGCTGTTCAAGGTGCCCTCTATGTTAATTTCTAGTGCCCTCTATGCTGTTCCTGGTGCCCTATATGCTGATCTTGGTGCTCTCTGTTATTCCTGGTGCCCTCTATGCTGTTTCTAGTGTCCTCTATGTTATTCCTGGTGCCCTCTATGCTATACCTGATGCCCTCTATGCTATTCCTGATGCCCTCTATGCTATTCCTGGATCCCTATATGCTATTCCTGGAGCCCCCTATGCTATCTCAGGTGCTCTCTATGCTGTTCAAGGTGCCCTCTATGTTATTTCTAATGCCCTCTATGCTGTTCCTGGTGCCGCCTTTTGCTATTCCTGATGCCCTCTATGTCATTTCTGGTGCCCTCTATGTTATTCCTGATGCTCTCTATATCTTATTCCTGGTGCCCTCTATGCTATTCCTGGTTCCAATCTTTGCATTTTCTGGTGGGTGTCTATGCTGTTTCTAGTGCCCTCAAGAGGTTTCTTGCTGAGACAGTGGCCAATATAGGACAGACCTAACCTAGTATACAAATGAAGTACGGATAAACGGAAGCTTTAGGGAAGGGCACCCATTATACTAATTAAAATGCCTTAGTGATACTGCAAATTTTTGTTTTAAGGGTGAAGTGTTCCTTTAGAGTCAACCTTTACAAATGTTATAGGGATAAATAATAGCAATTTACTTTTGAGCCCAATTTTGATTCAAGAACTGAACCCAAACATTTCTAAGCCACTATGAACTTTATACAAGAAATTTTCTTGTAAATTTGGGTGGACAGTGGATAATTTTCCGCCGCCCTTGTATCTGATGAAGCTTTTGTTGTATATGACTATGGTATCGGCCTGGATGTCACCTGGAGACAGAGGCGGCTGTCCTCACACATGTAATCACGCCGTCTGCTGACTTTAGAGACCAGCAGGTGATGTCATGTAAACATTAATGTCTGGAGGGACATCCGCCCTGGACCTGAATTGTACACTCACCCCGGGGCGCTACAAGACTACACTACATAATTGTCAGGAGAAATGGCTCCTCATGACAATTATTCTCCATAGTAACTCAGGTTTGTGTATTGCTTCACGTGTGTGTCTACTCATACATATTCGAGCTTGTACTTTCTTCTCTTAAAGGGCCGTAGTACACATAAGAGGGCGGTAGTACACATTAGAGTAGGCCGTTAGAATACATTAAGAGTGTCGGTAGAAGACATTAAAGGGCCGCGTAGTATATGCAACTACTCCTCGCCGATGCAAGGCAGAGCTGTGTTTGCGAATACGTCCCACCATGTAGCTTGCAGCCTGTTAGGGTCTGATCAGCCCCACACATCTCACTACATCACACTACATAGTCTTATAGGACACGGGGAACACTGCATGGTAGAACCTGCCTGGTAAGGCAGGAGTTAAGTGTTTTGTGTGATGTCATATGTGTCACCGATCACATGTGTTACACTCTGTTTCTGTGAGCTGAGATGTAATTGGAGGAGTAGCCACCACCTGACCAGTGGGAGTAACAAAAGCCCTGGTCAGGAAAGTTTAGAGGCTGTTAGCTGAGCAGTGCTCAGAAGCAGACTGGAGTTAATCCGTACAGACTCTGAGGAGTCAGTGCAGCCAGCATACCAGACCAGAGCAGGTGAGCCCGCTCCCTGCCTGAAGCATGGAGTTAATAGCTAGTTAGTGAGAGGGAAAGGGGTATCATCCTACCTTTAGGGTGATACCTGAAGCAATCCAGGATAAAGCTGAAGCATCCTAATTAGGACACAGCTACCTCCCAGCCTGCCCTCTGCATCCAGGCTGATGATCTACATCCTGTGGCTCCCTCAACTACATCTCCAGCATTCCCACAATCCTGTTAAGGCACGTTGCTGATGTTCCTGTCGGTTCCAATAAAGAACTGTAAGTTGTTTTGTTCAACGTTTGCCTCCGTCTGGTCCCTGCTACTACGGCTGCCATCATCACAGGCACCCTGTCCACCACACAGAGACTCATACTCGACAACCAAAGGGTTTACCCCAGGAGAACCGCTATAGCAGCCTCTCCTCATCATTTCTTGCCAATACCACCCCTGCTGGAGACCTACCAGGCTGTAGGACAGCCCTCCGGTTCCCCATACAAGCACCGTGACACTAGCGTGCCTAGGCCGCAACCGCCAGCCACTCAGGTACTGCGGCCCCGCTGACTCCAGGCCCCGAGAAAAGGCTAGGCCCCGGTGGGGATGTTGCATATACATAAGAGGCCGTAGTATAACTTAAGATGGGAACTGTCACGACATCCTGTTCAGTTTGCCTTGTCCCTTTAAATGTTTCGATACTACAAACTCCTCCAGACAGGATTCCTATATTGTGTGTCTTGTGAGTCCTATAGGACAATATTCTAGAGCATTTTTTTTAGTCTGGTATGGTGGTTCGGTGATTGCCAATGATAAAGGACACCGTGACTGGTGCTGGTGATGTATCGTTGAGGCTTGGTACCAACAATGTATTAATATGGCCAGCACTGTGCCAGTGTATACCTCTATATACTGACCATACTCAATGCCATAAGGGCTTGTAATCCACAGCCCGATTCGGGGGAGGGTAGAAAGTAGAGTCTGGTCTGGGGTCTGTACATATGGAGAAGACTACGGCCTGGGATTGTAGTAATGAGGGACTAAAGTGGATTAAGAACTGTATGTTTGGGGATTTGGGTCTGCATATGTGTCAGACCCTCTTCTCCGGTAGGCAGCGTCAGACTGCCCACCAGAACACAGAATTCTTCCCGATGGGCCCAGGCTGTAATAAAATTCTAAACCCCAGCCGTCCATTAGAAACAACCAAATTGGGAGGCAACTCGGGTCTAGCTCATAAGGTTGGGTAATGGATGGGACACCAGAAAAATCTTATCTGTTGTGCCCAAGCAATCCTCATTCCAACACTTGGGGGATATTTACCTCTGCCAGTGGGGCGTGAACGGGGGAAGAGTCGTGGCCGGCACAGGCGTTACTGTCCCCATGGCAGGACAGGGGCCTGACAAGAAAAAAAGCAACCAGGCTAAAGCCTCTCGGGCTGCGCAAAAGGTGGCGACGGGGCTATCATACGCAGGTGCACGAGCGTATGATAAAAACCTCCTTGGTCAATACATTGATGGGGCTCTCCTTTAAAAGAGGCCTGTCTAAGAGCTAGTCTGTATGAATTTTGGGACCCCTGGAGAAGGGTCATGGTGCTATCCAAATAGCAAAGATTGAGGATACATCCTATATAAAGGCTCAGATTTTTTTTCCCTTTTTTATTCTTTAAATCTTCCCCGTTATTTCTTTCTCCAACGTTGATAAGATAATCTATTCAACGTTTTAAGGACCAACCCTCTGTTCATCCTCATTCCTCCTGTTCCTCCGACAGCAATGATTACAAAACTATAACATCGTTTATGATCGATGCAGAATTTTTGTCTGCATTGATGTGGCGGTATTAATCTCGTATCGTAAAACTTGTTTACCTCGCTAAAGTGCCGCTATTTCCCGTGCTCCTCGATGATCAATGTCTGTATTTTCCTCCTTCCCTGTTCTAGGAATGGAATACTGCAGACGACATAATCCAGAACATCAGAGACCTGCGGTGAGAGTCAACCCTGGAACCGCCCTCTCTTCCATTTAACCGCACTGATCTATTCCCTTCGATGTCTAATGTTCCTGCTCCATCCGGAATTACTGACGTCACCATTTGCTCCAGGTCTGTCATATATTTTTAGTTAAGTTCACTGACGCAACTATTTTTATATTGTAACCTACCCTTGAGTTGAACGGTTTTCTCAATTAAACCCTGACTGGTAAATCTCGCCGCTGCTCCGTTAAAGTGACCTGTCCCAGCATATAAAACGGGTGAATTCACACCTGAGCTGCAAACGACTTGTGCTAGAATTTAGACTTACTGAGCCGAGAGGTTTTAATGGTCTACCGTCAGGTTTATTTTCTTTCTGTATCTCCTCAATTTTCTTTTTTTGTCATGAAACTTTACTCTATATCTTATCATCATCATTTATATATCTCTGAGATATTATATTAACCTACACGGGAAGTTTCATCACATGTAACATCCTGTGAAGCCAGCAGCATGAGAGGCTCTGGGAACTGGCCCAGTAGCCCTTCATGCTCATTAGCATAATTTTAAAAGTTGATTTTACAAGGAAGAGTCCCATGGATAACAAATAATAGATTACCACAGTCATGGTGTCTGGATCTATGAGTAGTGTCCCTGGTTTTATGCCATGCTTTTGATGGTATATTTCCTTTCTAAAGGATTTCCTAAGATGTCAGTTTCAGCAGCAAGACTTACTTTTTAAATAAAATTTGGAAGCTATTATCCTAGAATGATAAATAACTGACAACCTGTAAACTTATGCAGACATTTTTTGTGGTTGGAGATATTTTTTCTATAGTGCTGGGAGTTCCTGCTGTGAGAGAGAGAAAGAGCGGCTTCATTCAAATCTATATTTTGAACCATTTTATATACATTATGTGATGTTTTGAGTGTAAAACACCTGTCTATATGTAGAGGAGTCTTATTCTCATAGTATTAAAGGATCTTTCCAGTATAAATCAATCAATAGACATTCAGACACCATTTCATTAGTTGTTCAAGCACTAAAGGTCTGGTTCTATTACAGTGACGGCATAAAATAATAATTCTTTATTTTATAGCACAATTGTGAAGCGCTGCACAGAACTTGCCAAATCGGTCCCTGCCCCCAATGGGGCAACAATCTAATCAACCTTCCAGTTTTGGAGGAGCCGGAGCCCCCACTCAAAACACGGAGAAACATACAAACTCTGCAGATGTTGACACGGACTTTAACCCAGGTCCCCAGTGCTACAGCTGTTGCTAACCACTGAGCCACCGTGCCATATATTGCATCACAATTTCAACTAAGCTAGTTTTCCATAAAATCAGATCAGCCGGGGTCCCATGCCCAGACCCTGTATATCTGATATTTATCCGACAATGCTGCAATAGGTCATCATTGGAAAACCCCTAAAGTCCAAAGCTCTTAAGAAGAAACAGGCGATTCCCCTTACTATCCCACGGAATGCTTTAATATAATAGAGAAAGATGTTGGAAGACAACCCCCCCCCCCCACCACCATCGATTTCATCAGAACCTAACATTGCCTGGTTTGAGACTTCTATTCCGACACTACACCCCCACACCCAGCGCCTCTCCCCACGATCTTGTGCAATTGCTCTGAAAATAAAATAAAGAATTGAAGAGCAAGTGGATTAGCATCCGCCTCCACGAATCCACCGCATAATGACCCCGGTGCTCACTGGGATATGTTTAGACGACAAATTCATGCATCTCCCAAACAGAGAAGATTCCGGCTTTTATAAAAACTCATGAAAATTGGAAATTTGTTCTGAATGCACAACTACGGCCCCGAGCTCGCAGGAAGAGATGTGTGATACAGTGTTAGGGAATCCGGCCAAATTGCCGATGACTGCCCACCGTGAATTCAGGTCCTCGTCTATACGCAAACATTTGTCACCGGCGGCTGGAGGTAGATTCGCGGTTTAGCCGCTGGTTCCAGAACTGCTACATGCACAATTCTAATCACCGAATTCAATTGTGTCTGAATGCAGGAAGTAATACCACAGGTTCGTGTAGTTAGACCTCTGTTAGTGAGGACCTGTCCCCTCTTCTGACATGTCGAATTAGTAAATGCTTGTTTTTCTCTATGGAATAACAATTCCGCAGAAACTCTGCATGGAATCTGGAAATCCCATGGGGGGTTGAGCAGTAATAGGTAAACATATAGGGGCTCATTATTATTATTTACAGGATTCGGACAAACCGCAGGATTTAACTTAAAATTGTTGCAAGCCATGCCTTACATACACCGGGAGAAGGTGAATCCGGCGGACCTGAGCGGGGAAGCGACAACATGCAGGAAATTGGGCGCACGTTCTTCATGAATCGCAGCAGAGTTCTTTCTTCGTCAGACAGTCCGGATCGGGACCGCTCGGGACCGTAGTAAATGTCTACTTGTCCTTCTTGGCTCATGTTTCATGTTACTCTCCCTCGCTGCCCTCAACATGAGCCTCCGGCTAGTCACAAAAGATTTGGTGCTCAAGGCATGTTCCATGGCCAATCATTTCCCTAACAGTATGAATTACAATATAGGCAGTTTGGGCGTAGCAGCAGCCCAGCATTCTAGGGGGCCCATGGCCACCCAAAACCACCCACCAAATTTTTACTCAGAGGGTATGCTCATAATTTGTTCCTGCTCTTGATGCACATATAAGAAAAAGCCATTTCAGAACCTTTGAAGATTCTCCAAAGGTCCCAACCAACATATTGAAAGCAACAGAAGGGACACATCCTCCATTCCCAAGAATTTTGATTTAGTACCAGATGTCGTAAGTGAATCCAGACTTGTAGGGGCCATAATATTCATACAGCCCATGGTAGTCTTTATCGGCCCCTCTGGCCTTAGCGGTTTTCAGTAAGGCCACTGGTAGATGCTATTCCTGATGCCCTCTATGCTATTCCTGGATCCCTATATGCTGTTCCTGGTGCTCTCTGTTATTCCTGGTGCCCTCTAATTCTGAGCCCCTATGCTATCTCAGGTGCTCTCTAGCGTTTCAAGGTGCCCTCTATGTTTTTCTAATGCCCTCTATGCTGTTCCTGGTGCCCTATATGCTGTTCCTGGTGCTCTCTGTTATTCCTGGTGCCCTTATGCTGTTTCTAGTGTCCTCTATGTTATTCCTGTGTGCCCTCTAGCTCTTCCTGATGCCCTCTATGCTATGCCTGCCCTTGCTATCCTGATCCCTATATTGCTATTCCTGGAGCCCCCTATGCTATCTCAGGTGCTCTCTATGCTGTTCAAGGTGCCCTCTATTGATTCTAGTGCCCTCTATGCTTTTTCCTGGTGCCCTATATGCTGATCTTGGTGCTCCTCTGTTATTTCCTGTATGCTATCTCAGGTGCTCTCTATGCTGTTCAAGGTGCCCTCTATGTTATTTCTAATGCCCTCTATGCTGTTCCTGGTGCC
>CM033649.1:83147144-83245775 GCA_019512145.1 Engystomops pustulosus
TATATGCTGTTCCTGGTGCTCTCTTGTTATTCCTGGTGCCCTCTTGTGTTTCTAGTGTCCTCTATTTATTCCTGGTGCCCTCTATGCTATTCCTGATGCCCCTCTATGCTATTCCGATGCCTAGATCCGATCCTATATGCTGTCCTGGGCCCCCTATGCTATCTCAGGTGCCTCTATGCTGTTCAAGGTGCCCTCTATGTTATTTCTAGTGTCCCTCTATGCTGTTTCCTTGGTGCCCTATATGCTGATCTTGGTGCTCTCTGTTATTCCTGGTGCCCTCTATGCTGTTTCTAGTGTCCTCTATGTTATTCCTGGTGCCCTCTATGCTTACCTGATGCCCTCTATGCTATTCCTGATGCCTCTATGCTATTCCTGGATCCCTATAGCTATTCCTGGAGCCCCCTATGCTATCTCTGTTCTCTCTATGCTGTTCAAGTGCCCTCTATGTTATTTCTAATGCCCTCTATGCTGTTCCTGGTGCCACTTTTGCTATTCCTGTGCCCTCTCTGAGGTCATTTCTGGTGCCCTCTATTGTATTCCTGATGCTCTCTATATCTTATTCCTGGTCCTCTATGCTATTCCTGGTTCCAATCTTTTGCGATTTTCTGGTGTGGGGTCTATGCTGTTTCGTAGGGCCCTCAAGAGGTTTCTTTGCTGAGACAGTGGCCAATATAGGACAGACCTAACCTAGTATACAAATGAAGTACGGATAAACGGAAGCTTTAGGGAAGGGCACCCATTATACTAATTAAAATGCCTTAGTGATCTGCAAATTTTGTTTTAAGGGTGAAGTGTTCCTTTAGAGTCAACCTTTAAAATGTTATAGGGAATAAATAATAGCAATTTTACTTTTGAGCCCAATTTTGATTCAAGAACTGAACCCAAACATTTCTAAGCCACTATGAACTTTATACAAGAAATTTTCTTGTAAATTTGGGTGGACAGTGGATAATTTTCCGCCGCCCTTGTATCTGATAGAAGCTTTTGTTGTATATGACTATGGTATCGGCCTGGATGTCACCTGGAGACAGAGGCGGCTGTCCTCACCATGTAATCACGCCGTCTGCTGACTTTAGAGAACAGCAGGTGATGTCATGTAAACATTAATGTCTGGAGGGACATCCGCCCTGGACCTGAATTGTACACATCCCCCGGGGGCGCTACAAGACTACACTACATAATTGTCAGGAAAATGGCTCCTCATGACAATTATTCTCCATAGTAACTCAGGTTTGTGTATTGCTTCACGTGTGTGTCTACTCATACTATTCGAGCTTGTTACTTTCTTCTCTTAAAGGGCCGTAGTACACATTAAGAGGGCGGTAGTACACATTAGAGTGCCGTTAGAATACATTAAGAGTGTCGGTAGAAACATTAAAGGGCCGGTAGTATATGCAACTACTCCTCGCCGATGCAAGGCAGAGCTGTGTTTGCGAATACGTCCCACCATGTAGCTTTTGCAGCCTGTTGTAGGGTCTGATCAGCCCCACAGCATCGTCACTACATCACACTACATAGTCTTATAGGACACAGGGGAACACTGCATGGTAGAACCTGCCTGGTAAGGCAGGAGTTAAGTGTTTTGTGTGATGTCATATGTGTCAGCCGATCACATGTGTTACACTCTGTTTCTGTGAGCTGAGATGTAATTGGAGGAGTAGCCACCACCTGACCAGTGGGAGTAACAAAAGCCCTGGTCAGGAAAGTTTAGAGGCTGTTAGCTGAGCAGTAGCTCAGAAGCAGACTGGAGTTAATCCGTACAGACTCTGAGGAGTCAGTGCAGCCAGCATACCAGACCAGAGCAGGTGAGCCCGCTCCCTGCCTGAAGCATGGAGTTAATAGCTAGTTAGTGAGAGGGAAAGGGGTTCATCCTACCTTTAGGGTGATACCTGAAGCAATCCAGGATAAAGCTGAAGCATCCTAATTAGGACACAGCTACCTCCCAGCCTGCCCTCTGCATCCGGCTGATGATCTACATCCTGTGGCTCCCTCAACTACATCTCCAGCATTCCCACAATCCTGTTAAGGCACGTTGCTGATGTTCCTGTCGGTTCCAATAAAGAACTGTAAGTTTTTTGTTCAACGTTTGCCTCCGTCTGGTCCCTGCTACTACGGCTGCCATCATCACAGGCACCCTGTCCACCACACAGAGACTCATACTCTAGAACCAAAGGGTTTACCCCAGGAGAACCGCTATAGCAGCCTCTCCTCATCATTTCTTGCCAATACCACCCCTGCTGGAGACCTACCAGGCTGTAGGACAGCCCTCCGGTTCCCCATACACAGCACCGTGACACTAGCGTGCCTAGGCCGCAACCGCCAGCCACTCAGGTACTGCGGCCCCGCTGACTCCAGGCCCCGAGAAAAGGCTAGGCCCCGGTGGGGATGTTGCATATACATTAAGAGGCCGAGTATAACATTAAGATGGGAACTGTCACGGACATCCTGTTCAGTTTGCCTTGTCCCTTTAAATGTTTCGATACTACAAACTCCTCCAGACAGGATTCCTATATTGTGTGTCTTGTGAGTCCTATAGGACAATATTCTAGAGCATTTTTTTTAGTCTGGTATGGTGGTTCCGGTGATTGCCAATGATAAAGGAACCGTGACTGGTGCTGGTGATGTATCGTTAGGCTTGGTACCAACAATGTATTAATATGGCCAGCACTGTGCCAGTGTATACCTCTATATACTGACCATACTCAATGCCATAAGGGCTTGTAATCCACAGCCCGATTCGGGGGAGGGTAGAAAGTAGAGTCTGGTCTGGGGTCTGTACATATGGAGAAGACTACGGCCTGGGATTGTAGTAATGAGGGACTAAAGTGGATTAAGAACTGTATGTTTGGGGATTTGGGTCTGCATATGTGTCAGACCCTCTTCTCCGGTAGGCAGCGTCAGACTGCCCACCAGAACAGCAGAATTCTCCGATGGGCCCAGGCTGTAATAAAATTCTAAACCCCAGCCGTCCATTAGAAGACAACCAAATTGGGAGGCTACTGGGTCTAGCTCATAAGGTTGGGTAATGGATGGGACACCAGAAAAATCTTATCTGTTGTGCCCAAGAATCCTCATTCCAACACTTGGGGGATATTTACCTCTGCCAGTGGGGCGTGAACGGGGGAAGAGTCGTGGCCGGCACAGGCGGTTACTGTCCCCATGGCAGGACAGGGCCTGACAAGAAATAAAAGCAACACAGGCTAAAGCCTCTCGGGCTGCGCAAAAGGTGGCGACGGGGCTATCATACGCAGGTGCACGAGCGTATGATAAAAAACCTCCTTGGTCAATACATTGATGGGGCTCTCCTTTATAAAGAGGCCTGTCTAAGAGCTAGTCTGTATGAATTTTGGGACCCCTGGAGAAGGGTCATGGTGTGCTATCCAAATAGCAAAGATTGAGGATACATCCTATATAAAGGCTCAGATTTTTTTTCCCTTTTTTATTTCTTTAAATCTTCCCGTTATTTCTTTCTCCAACGTTGATAAGATAATCTATTCAACGTTTTAAGGACCAACCCTCTGTTCATCCTCATCCTCCTGTTCCTCTCGACAGCAATGATTACAAAACTATAACATCGTTTATGATCGAGCAGAATTTTTGTCTGCATTGATGTGGCGGTATTAATCTCGTATCGTAAAACTTGTTTACTCGCTAAAGTGCCGCTATTTCCCGTGCTCCTCGATGATCAATGTCTGTATTTTCCTACCTTCCTGTTCTAGGAATGGAATATCTGCAGACGACATAATCCAGAACATCAGAGACTGCGGTGAGAGTCAACCCTGGAACCGCCCTCTCTATCCATTTAACCGCACTGATCTATTCCCTCTCGATGTCTAATGTTCCTGCTCCATCCGATGAATTACTGACGTCACCATTTGCTCCAGGTCTGTCATATATTTTTAGTTTAAGTTCACTGACGCAATACTTTTTTATATTGTAACCTACCCTTGAGTTGAACGGTTTTCTCAAATTAAACCCTGACTGGTAAATCTCGCCGCTGCTCCGTTAAAGTGACCTGCCCAGCATATAAAACGGGTGAATTCACACCTGAGCTGCAAACGACTTGTGCTAGAATTTAGACTTACTGAGCCGAGAGGTTTAATTGTCTACCGTCAGGTTTATTTTCTTTCTGTATCTCCTCAATTTTCTTTTTTGTCATGAAACTTTACTCTATAGTCTTATCATCATCATTTATATATCTCTGAGTATTATATTAACCTACACGGGAAGTTTCATCACATTGTAACATCCTGTGAAGCCAGCAGCATGAGAGGCTCTGGGAACTGGCCCAGTAGCCCTTCATGCTCATTAGCATAATTTTAAAAGTTGATTTTACAAGGAAGAGTCCATGGATAACAATATAATCAGATTACCCAGTCCATGGTGTCTGGATCTATGAGTAGTGTCCCTGGTTTATGCCATGCTTTTGATGGTATATTTCCTTTCTAAAGGATTTCCTAAGATGTCAGTTTCAGCAGCAAAGACTTACTTTTTAAATAAAATTTGGAAGCTATTATCCTAGAATGATAAATAACTGACAACCTGTAAACTTATGCAGACATTTTTTGTGGTTGGAGATATTTTTTCTATAGTGCTGGGAGTTCTGCTGTGAGAGAGAGAAAGAGCGGCTTCATTCAAATCTATATTTTGAACCATTTTATATACATTATGTGATGTTTTTGAGTGTAAAACACCTGTCTATATGTAGAGGAGTCTTATTCTCATGTATTAAAGGATCTTTCCAGTATAAATCAATCATAGATTCAGCACACCATTTCATTAGTTGTTCAAGCACTAAAGGTCTGGTTCTATTACAGTGACGGCATAAAATAAATAATCTTTATTTATATAGCACAATTGTGAAGCGCTGCACAGAACTTGCCAAATCGGTCCCTGCCCCCATGGGGCAACAATCTAATCAACCTTCCAGTTTTGGAGGAGCCGGAGCCCCCACTCAAAAACACGGAGAAACATACAAACTCTGCAGATGTTGACACGCGACTTTAACCCAGGTCCCAGTGCTACACTGTTGCTACCACTGAGCCACCGTGCCATCTATTGCATCACAATTTCCAACTAAGCTAGTTTTCCATAAAAATCAATCAGCCGGGGTCCCATGCCCAGACCCTGGTATATCTGATATTTATCCGACAATGCTGCAATAGGTCATCATTGGAAAACCCCTAAAGTCCAAAGCTCTTAAGAAGAAACAGGCGATTCCCCTTACTATCCCACGGAATGCTTTAATATAATAGAGAAAGATGTTGGAAGACACCCCCCCCCCCCACCACCATCGATTTCATCAGAACCTAACATTGCCTGGTTTGAGACTTCTATTCCGACACTACACCCCCACACCCAGCGCCTCTCCCCACGATCTTGTGCAATTGCTCTGAAAATAAAATAAAGAATTGAAGAGCAAGTGGATTAGCATCCGCCTCCACGAATCCACCGCATAATGACCCGGTGCTCACTGGGATATGTTTAGACGACAAATTCATGCATCTCCCAAACAGAGAAGATTCCGGCTTTTATAAAAACTCATGAAAATTGGAAATTTGTTCTGAATGCACAACTACGGCCCCGAGCTCGCAGGAAGAGATGTGTATACAGTGTTAGGGAATCCGGCCAAATTGCCGATGACTGCCCACCGTGAATTCAGGTCCTCGTCTATACGCACAACATTTGTCACCGGCGGCTGGAGGTAGATTCGCGGTTTAGCCGCTGGTTCCAGAACTGCTAACATGCACAATTCTAATCACCGAATTCAATTGTGTCTGAATGCAGGAAGTAATACCACCAGGTTCGTGTAGTTAGACTCTGTTAGTGAGGACCTGTCCCCTCTTCTGACATGTCGGAATAGTAAATGCTTGTTTTTCTCTATGGAATAACAATTCCGCAGAAACTCTGCATGGAATTCGTGGAAATTCCCATGGGGGGTTGAGCAGTAATAGGTAAACATATAGGGGCTCATTTATTATTATTTACAGGATTCGGACAAACCGCAGGATTTAACTTAAAATTGTTGCAAGCCATGCCTTACATACACCGGGTTAGAAGGTGAATCCGGCGGACCTGAGCGGGGAAGCGACAACATGCAGGAATTGGGCGCACGTTCTTCATGAATCGCAGCAGAGTTCTTTCTCGTCAGACAGTCCGGATCGGGACCGCTCGGGACCCGTAGTAAATGTCTACTTGTCCTTCTTGGCTCATGTTTCATGTTACTCTCCCTCGCTGCCCTCAACATGAGCCTCCGGCTAGTCACAAAAGATTGGTGCTCAAGGCATGTTCCATGGCCAATCATTTCCCTAACAGTATGAATTACAATATAGGCAGTTTGGGCGTAGCAGCAGCCCAGCATTCTAGGGGGCCCATGGCCACCCAAAACCACCCACCAAATTTTTTACTCAGAGGGTATGCTCATACATTTGTTCCTGCTCTTGATGCACATATAAGAAAAAAGCCATTTCAGAACCTTTGAAGATTCTCCAAGGTCCCAACCAACATATTGAAAGCAACAGAAGGGACACATCCTCCATTCCCAAGAATTTTGATTTAGTACCAGATGTCGTAAGTGAATCCAGACTTGTAGGGGCCATAATATTCAACAGCCCATGGTAGTCTTTATCGGCCCCTCTGGCCTTAGCGGTTTTCAGTAAGGCCACTGGTAGGTGCCCTCTATGTTATTTCTAATGCCCTCTATGCTGTTCCTGGTGCCCTATATGCTGTTCCTGGTGCTCTCTGTTATTCCTGGTGCCCTCTATCGCGCAGACAGAAACCCAAACCTCAAAACCTGAAAGGGAAAAGCGGGCCACCACATCCCTATGTCACTCACTGGACCTGGAGATGAAGCTCAAAAAACACGACAATGTGGGTCAAGTGCTGGGATGTCCATTTTGACACCCACAGAGAAAAATAGTACAAGGGTGGTTGGCCACTTTTCAATAGATCTCTGCATGTACCTGTACATTTGCCTTCAAAAAGCTTCGCCTTTCGCCTTGTTCTCACCTTGCTGCCTCTACTATATACATAATTTCCTGAATTTATCATTGGACCATACTAATGGCATCACCCACGCTGTCTTACTCAATCTTCTTGGCCCCTTCCACACTAGCGAGTGTGATGCGATGAACTCGCATCACACTCGCAACGCAAGCTGCCGGGAACGCACGGCCCGAACCCTGCACCGCGGGAGTGAACTCAGCATGTCAGTTCACTCCGCGGCTGCGGAGGGTTCGGAGTCCGTGGTCCCGGCAGCTTGCGTTGTGTCGAGTGTGATGCGAGTTCATCGCATCACACTCGTAGTGTGGAAGGGGCCTTATGACTGCCAAACACAGGGAGGAGGGGAGGGGGAGATGGATGAGTCTTATCTCCTTGGGAAGGCCCCTCATATTCATCAGTACTCAACATGTAAACAAAGACACGGAGGAGTTTGTAGACACTGCTAAAGTAAAAACAGCAGAAAGGCTGAATCACATGATGAATATTTTTAAAGAGGAATTCCACAAAGACAAGATTCTTAAATATACTCAGGATAACAAAATAACAAAGTTCTGGTTCACTGTAAAAAAAATACAGCGATTTCACAGATATAATTCCACTGTCTCTATCAGTCCTGGTGTATACAATTTTGGTTGCCCCGAGATCCGACTGTAAATCTCTTCTGACTAGGGTCTGGCAGGACAGATTCTTCTCATGTGTAGCTTCTCCTGTCTGCATGCTGCAGTGTCTCTCTGCCTCCTGCCCTCCCCCTGCATTACAAAGACCACTCAGACACGGCACTTCCTGCCGCAAGCAGCAGCAGTGTCAGGAGACTTACTCTACAAGCTACAGATAAGATCTTTATAACAGGGGAAGGAGTTATAGCAGATGTTGACTGTGGCTTGGTGATAGCTGAGATAATGTATAGCAGAGGTGTAGCAGAGCATAGAGGTGTGTCATTGTGTTTTATATCCATCTTATGGATCTCATCATCTCTCATCTCTGATCTGTCTATTTTTGTCAGATACTTGTAGATAAAATCTGTATAAAACCTGGACCCTGATAATCTAAGCACATTGTCAGATACAGCATTTCACAGCACAGAGGGATCATGAAGTGTCTGCTTAGAGAGAGTCCCCACCCACACTCTGGAATATTTACAACTGACCATCACTGAGTCATTGGATAAAACAGACAATAAAACTGAGTAAGATTGTAAAGTAAGGGTTAAAAATGATCTTTATGTGTAATCATCACTGAGATTTAAATTTGAGAACTTTCTTTCACGAGAAAAAACCCCTTTAGGCGGTAAATGCCCACATGAGCTACTTTTGTAAAAGAGGGGCCAACCCTTTCATGACTTTACTTAAGCATAGTTGCTTAGGAGGAAAAATCTGATATATCCCTTTAAGAAAAAGTAAACATGACCCAATTTGCTGGTACACATGTGGAACATAGAGTTGTAAAATGCTGTATTGTTCTGTGCTGCTGGGCACTTATGTGTAAGCACTTAAGGTGAGCATCCAGTGCAGAGGGTGGATTTCCAGGAGGCGGCAACAGTCTCATGGACATCACATCACAGGGAGAAAGCGGAGAACTTGTGGCACAGTTAAATATTGAACCATCCCTAAGCAGCGGCTGGTAACACAATCTGATGCTCTCCAGGATGGTTTATTATATCCCCTCGAAAAAAGGATTTTATATAACAATCAAGCGCTTGCAACTGTTTCGCTCTGCTTCCCCTTTTATTAATTGTTCTCATCTGAGAGTTTTAGAAGCTGCCAATAACCTCACTGAGTGGCGGATCAATAATCTCCTTAAACAGAACCTTTAAGATCCTCATTGCCGCCGCTAGATGAAGGCGCCGCCGCCTGAGTTTACACTGTATGTCACAAGAGAACGATGGGGGAAACGGGAGCTGATGTCGATAAAATCTTCAATTTGGGATGATGCACGTATGACTGCAATGGCTTCTGGGTTGTCTGAGGCGGGTTTATGTAAATGGCTATCCTGCAAGAAAAATTTTTAAAGGGCAACACCTGATAATGAAGAAAATCATTCAAGGAGGAAATGAGACCTGGAAAGTTGACCTTCATCTCCTATTGATCATCCATGTAGAGAGACCCTTGCTCCGTTTGCAGCAATGTATAGCGCATGCGCGCTATATACTGGAACAACACCCTTATGGGTGTATGGGGAACAAACCATGGAACCGGGAGATACAATGGTGATGATCACAAGCTCTCTAACTCCAGGAGCGGCTCCCACTGAAGAGAAGGGGAGCCGCTCCTGCAGTTGCAGCTTTGGACTACTATACAGATGCACAGGGCTTGATGCTCTAAATCTTGCCAGGACAGTACATCTAATTGGTGGAGCCGATTTTGGATTCCCAGACAATTCCTGAAAAGGATTCCAAAAAATTAGGAGCCGTGCCAAGGCAGGCTTTTAAAAAAAATAAACATGTACTCACCTCCTCCGTCGCTCCTGTGTCCCTCGGGCCATCTGATCCTTGCCCCTGTTTGTTTACAGGGGCAAGGAAGCTGTGCTCAGGGGGCTTCCAGCGCCAGGCGGCCATGCACGCCCACCCGTCCCTATGTCTCAGCAATGTACAGTATTAGGCGAGGAGGAGTGAGTACACAAATATTTTTTTATAACTCTTGGACAACCCCTTTAACTAAAAGTTTTTTTGTCAGCCAAATATAACTCCACGAAACATTGCAAGTATTATGAATGCAGGGCCAGAAAAAAGAGTATTCCCTAAATAACTTGCCATTCAGAACAACAAAATTTGACTATACAAAAGACAGGTATATTCTACATTCCTGATGCCCATATGCGTTCTGGTTCAGTCTATGCTGTTCCTGGTTCCCTATATGCTGTTCCTGGTGCTCTCTGTTATTCCTGGTGCCCTCTATGTTGTTTCTAGTGTCCTCTATGTTATTCCTGGTGCCCTCTATGCTATTCCTGATGCCCTCTATGCTTTCCTGGATCCCTATATGCTGTTCCTGGTGCTCTCTGTTATTCCTGGTGCCCTCAATGCTGTTTCTAGTGTCCTCTATGTTTTCCTGGTGCCCTCTATGCTATTCCTGATGCTCTATGCTATTATGATCCCTATATGCTATTCCTGGAGCCCCTATGCTATCTCAGGTGCTCTCTATGCTGTTCAAGGTGCTCCTCTATGTTATTTCTAATGCCCTCTATGCTGTTCCTGGTGCCCTATATGCTGTTCCTGGTGCTCTCTGTATTCCTGGTCCCTTATGCGGCTGTTTCTAGTGTCCTCTATGTTATTCCTGGTGCCCTCTATGCTATACCTGATGCCCTCTATGCTATTCCTGATGCCCTCTATGCTATTCCTGGTTTTCCAGGATAGCATAGAGGGCATCAGGAATAAGCATAGAGGGCATCAGGTATAGCATAGAGGGCACCAGGGGAGATAACCATAGAGGACACTAGAAACAGCATAGAGGGCACCAGGAATAACGAGAGAGCACCAAGATCAGCATATAGGGCACCAGGAACAGCATAGGGCACTAGAAATAACATAGAGGGCACCTTGAACAGCATAGAGAGCACCTGAGATAGCATAGGGGGCTCCAGGAATAGAATATATCAGGATAGCATAGGGGCACAGGAATGCATAGAGGGCATCAGGAATAGCATAGAGGGCATCAGGAATAGCATAGAGGACACTAGAAACAGCATAGAGGGCACCAGGGTTAACAGAGAGCACCAGGAACAGCATATAGGGCATTAGAAATAACATAGAGGGCACCTTGAACAGCATAGAGAGCACCTGAGATAGCATATAGGGATCCAGGAATAGCATAGAGGGCATCAGGAATAGCATAGAGGGCATCAGGAATAGCATAGAGGGCACCAGGAAAAAACATAGAGGACACTAGAAACAGCATAGAGGGCCCCAGGAA
Organism: Engystomops pustulosus; assembly: GCA_019512145.1. NCBI lineage: Eukaryota > Metazoa > Chordata > Amphibia > Anura > Leptodactylidae > Engystomops > Engystomops pustulosus. The sequence goes on from CM033649.1 coordinate 83,158,052, forward strand.
TAACAGAGAGCACCAGGAACAGCATATAGGGATCCAGGAATAGCATAGAGGGCATCAGGAATAGCATAGAGGGCACCAGGAAATACATAGAGGACAATAGAAACAACATAGAGGGCACCAGAATAACAGAGAGCACCAGGAACAGCATATAGGGAACCAGGAACAGCATAGACTGAACCAGAAAACAGGCATAGAGGGCATCAGGAATGTAGAATATACCTGTCTTTTGTATAGTCAAATTTTGTGTCTGAATGGCAAGTTATTTAAGGGAAATCTCTTTTTTTCTGGCCCTGCATTCATAATACTTGCAGATGTTTGGGAGTAATTTGGCTGACAAAAAAAACTTTTAGTTAAAGGGGTTGTCAAGAGTTATAAAAAAATATTTGTGTACTCACTCCTCCATCGCCTAATACTGTACATTGCTGAGACATAGGGACGGGTGGGCGTGCATGGCGGCCTGGCGGGTGGAAGCCCCCTGAGCACAGCTTCCTTGCCCCTGTAAAACAAACAGGGGCAAGGATCAGATGGGAGGGACATCAGGAGCGACGGAGGAGGTGAGTACATGTTATTTTTTTTAAAAGCCTGCCTTGGCACGGCTCCTAATTTTTTGGAATCCTTTCAGGAATTGTCTGGGAATCCAAAAGGCTCCACCAATTTGATGTACTGTCCTGGCAAGATTTAGAGCATCAAGCCCTGTGCATCTGTATAGTAGTCCAAAGCTGCAACTGCAGGAGCGGCTCCCCTTCTCTTCAGTGGGAGCCGCTCGGAGTTAGAGCTTGTGTATCACCATTGTATCTCCCGGTTCATGGTTTGTTCCCCATACGACCCAAGGGTTGTTTCCAGTATAAAGCAGCGCATGCGCTATACATTAGCTGCAAACGGAGCAAGGGTCTCTCTACATGGATGATCAATAGGAGATGAAGGTCAACTTTCCGGTCTCATTTCCTCCTTGAATGATTTTCTTCATTATCAGGTGTTGCCCTTTAAAAAATTTTCTTGCAGGATAGCCATTTACATAAACCTGCCTCAGACAACCCAGAAGCCATTGCAGTCATTACGTGACATCCCAAATTGAAGATTTTATCGACATCAGCTCCCGTTTCCCCCATCGTTCTCTTGTGACATACAGTGTAAACTCAGGCGCGCGGCGCCTTCATCTAGCGGCGGCAATGAGGAGATTTAAAGGTTCTGTTTAGGAGATGATTATTGACCGCCACTCAGTGAGGTTATTGGCAGCTTCTAAAACTCTCAGATGAGAACAATTAATAAAAGGGGAACAGAGCGAAACAGATTGCAAGCGCTTGATTGTTATTAGAAAATCCTTTTTTCGAGGGATATATAACATACTGGGAGCTCAGATTGTTAAGCCGCTGCTTAGGGATGGTTCATATTTAACTGTGCCACAATGTTCTCCGCTGTGAGTGATGTCCATGAGCTGTTGCGCTCCTGGAATATCCCAACCGTCTGCACTGGATGCTCACCTTAAGTGCTTAACAATAAGTGCCAGCAGCACAGAACAAACAGCATTTTACAACTCTGGTTCCACCATGTACCAGCAAATTGGGCATGGTTTACTTTTTCTTAAAGGGATATATCAGATTTTTCCTAAGCAACTATGCTTAAGTAAGTCATGAAAGGGTTGGCCCCTCTTTACAAAAGTAGCTCATGGTGCATTTACCGCCTTAAAGGGGTTTTTCTCGTGAAAGAAAGTTCTCAAATTTAAACCTCCAGTGATGATTACACAATAAAGATCATTTTTAACCCTTACTTACAATCTTACTCAGTTTTATTGCTGTTTAGTTCCAATGACTCAGTGATGGTCAGTTGTAATATTCCAGAGTGTGGGTGGGGACTCTCTAAGCAGAACTTCATGATCCCTCTGTGCTGTGAAATGCTGTATCTGACAATGTGCTTAGATTATCAGGGTCCAGGTTTATATACAGATTTATTCTACAAGTATCTGACACAAAAATAGACAGATCAGAGAGAGAGATGTGAGACCATAAGATGGATAAAAACACAATGACACACTTAGCTCTGCCACCCTGCTGAACATTATCTCAGCTATACACACACTAGTCAGCTCGCTATAAATCCTTACCCTGTCCTCCCCTGTTATAAAGATCTTATCGTAGCTTGTAGAGTAAGTTCCTGACACTGCTGCTGCTTGGCAGGAAGTGCTGTGTCTGAGCTGGTCTTTGTAATGCAGGGGGAGGGCAGGAGGCAGAGAGACACTGCAGCATGCAGACAGGAGAAGCTACACTGAGAAGAATCTGTCCTGCCAGACCAGTCAGAAGAAGATTTACCGTGGATCTCGGGGCAACCAAAATTGTATACCAACAGGACTGATAGAGCAGGTGGAATTATATCTGTGAAATGCTGTATTTTTGTTACAGTGAACCAGAGACTTGTTATTTTGTTATCCTGAGTATATTAAGAATCTTGTCTTTGGGGAATTCCTCTTTAAAAATATTCATCATGTGATTCAGCCTTTCTGCTTTTTACTTTAGCAGTGTCTACAAACTCTCCGTGGATCTTTGTTTACATGTTGAGTACTGATGAATATGAGGGGCTTCCAAAGGAGATAAGACTCATCCATCTTCCCCCTCCCTCTCTCCTGTGTTTGGCAGTCATAAGGCCCCTTCCACCTAGCGAGTGTGATGCGATGAACTCGCATCACATCGAACGCAAGCTGCCGGGAACGCAGGCCGAACCGCACCGCGGGAGTGAACTGACATGCTGAGTTCACTCCCGGGTGCAGGGTTCGGGCCGTGCGTTCCCGGCAGCTTGCGTTGCGAGTGTGATGCGAGTTCATCGCATCACAATCGCTGTGTGGAAGGGGCCTAAGGATGTGAGAGAACAGGGGTAGGTGATGCCATTAGTATGGTCAAATGAGTAAAAATTTCAGGAAATTATGTATTATGTAGAGGCAGCAAGGTGGAGAACAGCGAAAGGCTGAGTTTGATGATGGCAAAAGTAAAGGTACATTGCAGAGATCTATTGAAAAGTGGCCAACCCTTTATATGTTTATCTCTGGGGTCAAAATTGGACACCCACTTGACCCATCTGTTTTTGAGTTCATCCAGGCCAATGAATAGGGATGTGTGGACCTGTTATTTCCCTTTCAGGTTTGGGGTTTGGGTTTGCTGCGCGACCTTGAAGTTTCTGCCGGCTGTTCAGCCACATCCAGCAAATTCTCCAGGTCATGCTGCCAAACCCCCAAACTTGAACTGGAACATGGCTCTTCTATTTTCACATTCCATAGAATTGAATGGAGGAGGACTATGCATGCACGGCAAAGTCGCATTCAGCCTTGCTAAGGGGGTGCGGTGGACCCCCATTCTAAGATACTCATGAATACGAGAGTCGGAGTAGCATCTATCCTGCATCATGACATATCCAACAATAAACAGTGATAGTACCACTAGATAACCCTTTTAAACGCATACAACAAATGGTCTACCCTTCATCCCCCCAGGCATTGCTTACGCTGCTCTTGATGACTTTAATGGCTTCTTACTATATCATAATCTTATAAACATTGATCGGCCCCAATAATTGATTACTGTACATAGCGTTATGACATCACGATGTATCTACCCAACCACTTCAAGGAGAATATACAGACACAATATCCTCAGACGTATTTTCCGTAGACAATGAGATGATCTCAGTGCTCCCTTGTTGTAGCAGTGCTTTGTGCTCCCTCGTCTTCCATCGAAACCTCTTAGTAACCTCCTTTTTTAGAGAAGCTTTACAAGGTGTTTAGACAGATCCTTTCTACTTTATGTTACATTTATACAAATAAAAAGGATCATTGTACGTAGGTATTCCCTAGGACTGAACTTGTTGGTCATAACACCCCAATAGAACATTTGTTCATGTAGGAGATGGACAAATTAAACTTTTCTAAGCAACTTAGGACAATGATGTTAAAGGATGGAAGGGTGACATTGAGCATGAATGGTAATGCTTGACCGCAGACAAAGAACTTGGAGAGGATTTGTGAAAAAAAAAAATAGCCATGTTTTTCTATTCTTGCACAAAACCTTAAAGCTTTTGTACTGTGGTATCTCAACTTAAGGAAAATCTATCACCAGGATCAAGGATTGGAAACCAATCACACTTACAGCTGTGTGCGGTTCCCCTCAAGAACATATCTGCTCTTTTAGCTTCTGTTCGATTGCTTTAATAATAAAGGCTTTAAAAATTATGCAAATGAGCCAAAGGGTCTCCGAGCTCCATAGCTGAGCCAGGAGCCTCTCAGACTCATTTGCATAATTTTTAAAACCTATTACTGTTAACAACAAGGTTATAAGAAGCTAAAAAAGAAGAAGCCAAATCCTTTCTTTCCTTTCAGAGACAAGTGTTGGCTTAAGAATTTCTCAAAATAAATCTCGGGTGTGGTCATAAAAACAGTTATAAAAATCCACATTTGGACCAAATTAAAAACCATGATTGCCCTGAAATGTTTTGGTGTCACACCCTCTTACGCTCTTTCGAGGTCTTAAATGTAGAAAAAACGCCAGGGTGCTTCTCAAGGAACCAAAGAATCCATAGAGGAGAGAACTAAGATCTGTATCTCAGGCAACGGCCAAGGACTTCGGAGACGTAGTAGACAGATGGCTTGCTGAGTGATCCCATTGGAAGCTTCCATGATGGACAACAATTTGATAATTTACCAGACTTTAGTCAATTATTAGGTTCTTATTACATGGATGTGTTTGACCTTGTCTTCTTGGGCAGCCTTTATTTCTTTTTGGGCTGGCATTTCCAGTTACGTTCTAACACTATAGTGTTCTGCCCATAATTCAATTCAGCTCTAATGCGAGACATGAGAACAAGTTGAAAATACTGTGAAGGTTTTCCCTAGAAGTACACGTCGGGAGGCGTACGTTATAATATCGATTGAGTCCAATGGTCAAAGAAGAATGACAGACATGATAGAATAGGCGCCATAGAAAGACCTCTCACACCAGCCACAGAAAGAATCCCGGACTATGAACGCTTCTCCGAATCCGAGGGAATCTGCCACCGACAGATAAAAGAGCAGCCACCTCAGGATATTAATATTGTTTGCCGTTCTAATGTTCTGAAAAAAAATAATGAAAAAAGCCTTGAAAGATGCCATAAATGAGATGATCTGGATTCAGCCCCTCTCCCGGCGCACAGCGTCAACTCGAATACAAAGGAGGAGGATGGCAGGAATATTTACTCGAGGCCGCGGGTCCCTGTTGTCTATTATGTAGGCTTTATATTATGTATATACTGTCAGATAGAAGGGAACGTGCTGAGGCACTAGGAACTTGGGATATCGGGTAATAATAGAATATTACTGATCCACCACGTCACAGAAATGCACTATGTAAAGAGCATATCCAGGTAAGGGACGGGTTATATGATGGGCCGGGGGACCGGTGGAATGGGGGATGTATAGATGGCGAAACATGATTTATTATCGGATTTGTTACATAAGTGTAAAGCAATTAATTGCTCCAAAATAAAAATTACCAATGAAGGAATAAAATTGATTGGCCACATTATAATTATTAGATGGAGGATCTGGAAGTCTGGGACACTCCCTCTTCTACTGATTGGTTCGCAGGAGCGGAGGGGGCGCCTAGACTATGTGTAGCAGCCTATAGCAGAAGCATCAGAGTGGCGCCGATTATCAAAAATGTCCCCAAAGTAGGACAAGATAGTCTCAAAGATTTGATGCAAAGTTGAGCACTGTGGATGAACGAAAAAATCTGGCGCAGTTTAAGACTGTCTAGTATAATTTACAGACATACATCCTCTTGTAACGCCCAGAAACCCGGATGCATTGCTTATTTAAGCACACGCCATTGTCTATTAAAGCCACACCCTTTGAGGCCCCTCCCTTTGTTGTAAATGACGTCTAAAATCTGTCTAAAACGTCTTGATGATATGATATTTTAATTCTTTTGATAAGAGATTGATGAAGTCTGCCCATTGTGTGGAAGTTCCATTAGCCGAGATGGGTCTAAGAGAACAGGGATAGGAAGGCCAAAGGTATACAAAAATAGTTGAGACAGTCTTGAGTTGGAGAAGGCATCAAGTTCAAGATATAGAGGAAGAATTAATACCCGGCCCATTCGTTGATCCAGCGGCGCCGTCTCTGAGTGGATCGTTTTAGGACGGGATTATTAAGGTATTACTCCGCTCTCCACCAGGTGGCTATCGCTGAGGAGACGGAACGCATGAAGACAACGGATAGTGCCCTCTATGTTATTTCTAATGCCCTCTATGCTGTTCCTGGTGCCGCCTTTTGCTATTCCTGATGCCCTCTATGTCATTTCTGGTGCCCTCTATGTTATTCCTGATGCTCTCTATCTTATTCCTGGTGCCCTCTATGCTATTCCTGGTTCCATCTTTGCTATTTCTGGTGGTGTCTATGCTGTTTCTAGTGCCCTCAAGAGGTTTTCTTGCTGAAGACAGTGGCCAATATAGGACAGACCTAACCTAGTATACAAATGAAGTACGGATAAACGGAAGCTTAGGGAAGGGCACCCATTATACTAATTAAAAATGCCTTAGGTACTGCAAATTTTGTTTTAAGGGTGAAGTGTTCCTTTAAGATCAACCTTTACAAATGTTATAGGGAATAAATAATAGCAATTTACTTTTGAGCCCAATTTTGATTCAAGAACTGAACCCAAACATTTCTAAGCCACTATGAACTTTTATACAAGAAATTTTCTTGTAAATTTGGGTGGACAGTGGATACATTTCTGCCGCCTTGTATCTGTAAGCTTTTGTTGTATATGACTATGGTATCGGCCTGGATGTCACCTGGAGACAGAGGCGGCTGTCCTCACCATGTAATCACGCCGTCTGCTGACTTTAGAGAACAGCAGGTGATGTCATGTAAACATTAATGTCTGGAGGGACAATCCGCCCTGGGACCTGAATTGTACACATCCCCCGGGGGGCGCTACAAGACTACACTACATAAATTGTCAGGAGAAATGGCTCCTCATGACAATTATTCTCCATAGTAACTCAGGTTTGTGTATTGCTTCACGTGTGTGTCTACTCAATACATATTCGAGCTTGGATTACATTCTCTTAAAGGGCCGGTAGTACACATTAAGAGGGCCGGTAGTACACATTAAGAGGGCCGGTAGAATACATTAAGAGTGTCGGTAGAATACATTAAGAGGGCCGGTAGTATATGCAACTCCCTCGCCGATGCAAGGCAGAGCTGTGTTTGCGAATACGTCCCACCATGTAGCTTGCAGCCTGTGTAGGGTCTGATCAGCCCCACAGCATGTCACTACATCACACTACATAGTCCTTATAGGACACAGGGGAACACTGCAATGGTAGAACCTGCCTGGTAAGGCAGGAGTTAAGTGTTTTGTGTGATGTCATATGTGTCAGCCGATCACATGTGTTACACTCTGTTTCTGTGAGCTGAGATGTAATTGGAGGAGTAGCCACCACCTGACCAGTGGGAGTAACAAAAGCCCTGGTCAGGAAAGTTCTAGAGAGCTGTTAGCTGAGCAGTAGCTCAGAAGCAGACTGGAGTTAATCCAGTACAGACTCTGAGGAGTCAGTGCAGCCAGCATACCAGACCAGAGCAGGTGAGCCCGGCTCCCTGCCTGAAGCATGGAGTTAATAGCTAGTTAGTGAGAGAGGAAAGGGGTATCATCCTACCTTTAAGGGTGATACCTGAAGCAATCCAGGATAAAGCTGAAGCATCCTATTAGGACACAGCTACCTCCCAGCCTGCCCTCTGCATCCAGGCTGATGATCTACATCCTGTGGCTCCCTCCAACTACATCTCCAGCATTCCACAATCCTGTTAAGGCACGTTGCTGATGTTCCTGTCGGTTCCAATAAAGAACTGTAAGTTGTTTTTGTTCAACGTTTGCCTCCGTCTGGTCCCTGCTACTACGGCTGCCATCATCACAGGCACCCTGTCCACCACACAGAGACTCATACTCTAGACACCAAAGGGTTACCCCAAGGAGAACCGCTATAGCAGCCTCTCCCTCATCATTTCTTGCCAATACCACCCTGCTGGAGACCTACCAGGCTGTAGGACAGCCCTCCGGTTCCCCATACCAAGCACCGTGACACTAGCGTGCCTAGGCCGCAACCGCCAGCCACTCAGGTACTGCGGGCCCCGGCTGACTCCAGGCCCCGAGAAAAGGCTAGGCCCCGGTGGGGGATGTTGCATATACATTAAGAGGGCCGGTAGTATACATTAAGAGATGGGAACTGTCACGGACATCCTGTTCAGTTTGCCTTGTCCCTTTAAATGTTTCGATACTACAAACTCCTCCAGACAGAGATTCCCTATATTGTGTGTCTTGTGAGTCCTATAGGACAATATTCTAGAAGCATTTTTTTTAGTCTGGTATTGGTGGTTCCGGTGATTGCCAATGATAAAGAGACCGTGACTGGTGCTGGTGATGTATCGTTAGGCTTGGTACCAACAATGTATTAATATGGGCAGCACTGTGCCAGTGTATACTCTATATACTGACCATACTCAATGGCCATAAGGGGCTTGTAATACACAGACCGATTCGGGGGAGGGTAGAAAGTAGAGTCTGGTCTGGGGTCTGTACATATGGAGAAGACTACGGCCTGGGATATGTAGTAATGAGGGGACTAAAGCGGATTAAGAACTGTATGTATTGGGGATTTGGGGTCTGCATATGTGTCGAAGACCCTCTTCTCCGGTAGGCAGCGTCAGACTGGCCCACCAGAACAGCAGAGAATTCTCCGATGGGCCCAGGCTGTAATAAAATTCTAAACCCCAGCCGTCCATTAGAAGACAACCAAATTGGGAGGCTACTAGGGTCTAGCTCATAAGGTTGGGTAATGGATGGGACACCAGAAAAATCTTATCTGTTGTGCCCAAGAATCCTCATTCCAACACTTGGGGGGATATTTACCTCTGCCAGTGGGGCGTGAACGGGGGGAAGAGTCGTGGCCGGCACAGGGCGTTACTGTCCCCATGGCAGGACAGGGCCTGGACAAGAAATAAACGCAACACAGGCTAAAGCCTCTCGGGCTGCGCAAAAGGTGGCGACGGGGCTATCATACGCAGGTGCACGAGCGTATGATAAAAAACCTCCTTGGTCAATACATTGATGGGGCTCTCCTTTATAAATCGAGGGCCTGTCTAGAGAGCTAGTCTGTATGAATTTTGGGACACCCTGGAGAAGGGTCATGGGTGCTATCCAAATAGCAAAGATTGAGGATACATCCTATATAAAGGCTCAAGATTTTTTTCCCTTTTTTAATTTCTTTATAATCTTCCCGTTATTTCTTTCTCCAACGTTGATAAGAATAATCTATTCAACGTTTTAAGGACCAACCCTCTGTTCATCCTCATCCTCCTGGTTCCTCTCGACAGCAATGAAGTTACAAAAACTATAAAATCGTTTATGATCGAGGCAGAATTTTTGTCTGCATTGATGTGGACGGATATTAAATCTCGTATCGTAAAACTTGTTTACTCGCTAAAGTGCCGCTATTTCCCGTGCTCCTCGATGATCAATGTCTGTATTTTCTACCTTCCTGTTCTAGGAATGGGAAGATACTGCAGGACGACATAATCCAGAACATCAGAGACTGCGGTGAGAGATCAGACCCTGGAAACGCCGCTCTCTCCATTTACCGCACTGATCTATTCCCTCTGATGTCTAATGTTCCTGCTCCATCCATGAAATTACTGACGTCACCATTTGGCTCCAAGGTCTGTCATATATTTTTAGTTGAAGTTCACTGACGCACTATTTTTATATTGTAACCTACCCTTGAGTTGAACGAGTTTTCTCAAATTAAACCCTGACTGGTAAATCTCGCCGCTGCTCCGTTAAAGTGGACCTGTCACCGCATATAAAACGGGTGAATTCACACCTGAGCTGCAAACGACTTGTGACCTAGAATTTAGACTTACTGAGCCGAGAGGTTTTAATTGTCTACCGTCAGGTTTATTTTCTTTCTGTATCTCCTCAATTTTCTTTTTTTGTCATGAAACTTTACTCTATAGTCTTATCATCATCATTTATATATCTCTGAGATTATTATATTAACCTAGCACGGGAAGTTTCATCACAGTGTAACATCCTGTGAAGCAGCAGCATGAAGAGGCTCTGGGAACTGGCCCAGTAGCCCTTCATGCTCATTAGCATAATTTTAAAAGTTGATTTTACAAGGAAGGAGTCCATGGATAACAAATATAAGAAGATTACCACAGTCATGGTGTCTGGATCTATGAGTAAGTGTCCCTGGTTTATGGCCATGCTTTTGATGGTATATTTCCTTTCTAAAGGATTTCCTAAGATGTCAGTTTCAGCAAAGACTTACTTTTTAAATAAAATTTGGAAGCTATTATCCTAGAAATGAATAAATAAACTGACAACCTGTAAACTTATGCAGACATTTTTTGTGGTTGGAGATATTTTTTCTATAGTGCTGGGAGTTCCTGCTGTGAGAGAGAGAAAGAGCGGCTTCATTCATAATCTATATTTTGAACCATTTTATATACATTATGTGATGTTATGAGTGTAAAATACCTGTCTCTATGTAGAGGAGTCTTTTTCTCATGTATTAAAGGATCTTTCCAGTATAAATCAATCAATAGACATTCAGGACACCATTTCATTAGTTGTTACAGCACTAAAGGTCTGGTTCTATTACAGTGACGGCATAATAATAATAATTCTTTATTTATATAGCACAATTGTGAAGCGCTGCACAGAACTTGCCAAATCGGTCCCTGCCCCCAATGGGGCAACAATCTAATCAACCTTCCAGTTTTGGAGGAAGCCGGAGGACCCCCACTCAAACACGGAGAGAACATACAAACTCTCTGCAGATGTTGACCCTGGGACTTGAATCCAGGTCCCCAGTGCTGCAAGGCTGTAATGCTAACCACTAAGCCACCGTGCCACCGTGCCACCATTTTGCATCACAATTTCAACTCAAGCTAGTTTTCCATAAAAATCAGATCAGCCGGGGTCCCATGCGCCAGACCCTGGATAATCTGATATTTATCGACTATGCTGCAAATAGGTCATCATTGGAAAACCCCTAAAGTCAAAGCTCTTAAGAAGAAACAGGCGGATTCCCCTTACATATCCCACGTGGAATGCTTTAAATATATAGAGAAAGATGGTTGGAAGACACCCCCCCATCGATGTCATCAGAACCTAACATTTGCCTGGTTTGAGACTTCTATTCCGACACTACCCCCCACCCAGCGCCTCTCCCCATCGAGCTTTGTGCAATTGCTCTGAAAATAAAAATAAAGAATTGAAGAGCAAGTGATTAGCATCCGCCTCCACGAATCCACCGCATAATGACCCGGTGCTCACTGGGATATGTTTAGACGACAAATTCATGCATCTCCTCAAACAGAGAAGATTCCGGCTTTTAATAAAAACTCATGAAAATTGGAAGATTTGTTCTGAATGCACAACTACGGCCCGAGCTCGCAGGAAGAGATGTGTGATACAGTGTTAGGGAATCCGGCCAAATTGCCGATGACTGCCCACCGTGATTCATGTCCTCGTCTATACGCAAACAAATTTGTCACCGGCGGCTGGAGGTGAGATTCGCTGTTTAGCCGCTGATTCCAGAACTGCTACATGCACAATTCTAATCACAAGAAATTCAATTGTGTCTGAATGCAGGAGTAATACCAACAGGTCGATGTAGTTAGACCTCTGTTAGTGAGGACCTGTCCCCTCTTCTGACATGTCGGAATTAGTAAATGCTTGATTTCTCTATGGAATAACAATTCCGCAGAAACTCTGCATGGAATTCTGGAAAATCCCATGAGGGTTGGGGCAGTAATAGGTAAACATATAGGTGCTCATTTATTATTATTTACAAGGATTCGGACAAACCGCAGGATTTAACTTAAAAATTGTGTTGCAAGCCATGCACTTACATACACCGGGAAGTAGAAGGTGAACTCCGGCGGACCTGAGCGGGGAAGCGACACATGCAGGAAATTGGGCGCACGTTCTTCATGAATCGCAGCAGAGTTCTTTCTCGTCAGACAGTCCGGATCGGGGACCGCGCAGGGACCAGGTAAGTAAATGTCTACTTGTCCTTCTTTGGCTCATGGTTCATGTATCTCTCCCTCGCTGCCTCAACATAGAGCCTCCTGGCTAGTCAAAAAGTATTGGTGCTCAAGGCATGTTCCATGGCCAATCAGTTCCCTAACAGTAGTGAATTACAATATAGGCAGTTTGGGCGGTAGCCAGCAGCCCAAGCATTCTAGGGGGCCCATGGCCACCCAAACCACCCACCAAATTTTATACTCAGAGGGTATGCTCATACATTTGTTCCTGCTCTTGATGCACATATATAGAAAAGCCATTTCAGAACCTTTGAAGATTCTCCAAAGGTCCCAAAACCACATATTGAAAGCAACAGAAGGGACACATCCTCCTTTCCCCAAGAATTTTGACTCTAGTACCAGATGTAGGAAGTGATTCCAGACTTGTAGGGGCCATAATATTCATACAGCCCATGGTAGTCTTTATCGGCCCCTCTGGCCTTAGCGGTTTTCAGTAAGGCCACTGGTAGGCCGTAGCAGGTCCTGTAACTGCTAAAACCCCTGGTGCAGACAGTAGTGTTGGTGAAGAGGAGGGACGCAGAAACCAGGAACCGGGGCAGTATAATTTTTTATTTTCCAGAATTCCAATAAACTTATTGTGAACTTAAACTTTACAACATTACTTCCATGCACAATTTACCCATAATTAAACCCTTGGGAAATATGTTTAAATTGAGCTAAGAAGAAAGGTAATGAAAGCCACACCCCTTTGGAAAAGGAAATGGTAACGCCCAGTTGTCACTCTATTTTGGTAGTAATCACAGATCAACACAGTTATAAGAAATAATGCTACAGGATTGATATTTCATAGGTCATACAAACATTTACTATAACAGACATGTCACGGGTGATGACAGCTGCTCTTTAAATATACTTTCAGAAAATTCTTACTGGCTCAATAATACTCAATGGGAACCTTACTGAATGTAAAGATGGCTGCAGTCTCATCATAACCCTCGAGGCAGGCAGATAATAAATACATACAGCAATATCTTCAAAGCAAAAAATCAATACTAAGACTACGGCCGGCTGTCAACAGTCTAGTAAGATGAAAACATTGACTTTTTGTACAATGTAAATACTCTTCCGCTCTCAGCATAGAAGTATTTGCTTTCTGCCAGAAGATCAGACACAAGGAGGTATGGAAATGCGTATTACACCAGCTGATTTGGAATTATATGCTGTATGCTGAGAGTTATTGCTGGGAGAGGAGGGGAAGAGCTTGCCTAATCCTTAGTCTGGGATAATTGAGAAAATTATACTAATCCACATTCTCCGAAATTATGGTCAACAGAAGTTTCTTTCATACATTTGTTGGTTCCCATGAGACTAAAATGGAAGGGAAAAAGCAATATCACCCAGCTGATTGGTAATTACTGCTGCTATGCTGAGAGTTATTGGCTGGGAGAGAGGGAAAAGCGCCTTATCCTTAGTCTGGATATTGAGAAAATTTTACTATCAAATTCTCTAAAATTTAGTAAAGAAGTTTCTTTAATACATACGTTGGTTCCCATCGGACTGATGGAAGGGCAAAGCAATATCACCAGCTTATTGGTAATTACTGTTGCTATGCTGAGAGTTATTGCTGTGAGAGAGGGGAAGAGCTGCCTTATCCTTAGTCTGGATATTAAGAAAATTTTACTAATCACATTCTCTGGAATTATAGAAAAAGAAGTTTCTTTAATACATAGTTGGTTACACATCAGATGAAAAGGAAGGGCAAAGCAATTTTCGAGTCTAACATAAATGTACGGTATTGACCAGACAACACAGAGGACATAATGTAGGAAATCTATAGACACAGCATTGTCTTGGCTTCGCACACATCTCTTTTAGTCTCTGTATTAAGATGGTGTTGTAAACAAATAAACCTTGATCACAACAATTGTTCTCAAGTAAATCGAATAATTAAAGTGAGATGGCAGATCATGGAGAGGAGTCACAATCTATGTCAAAAAATAGGAGCAAGGTTAGGCAACTTCTTGATGCATCTCAAAGTAAAAAAAAAAAAATCAATTCAGGTGAGAATTTTTGGCTTAATGTTGTGCACATACGTTAAAAGAGGATCCCACTGTAATGCTTACATTCAATGTAAGGCGGAATGTATGTTTTTGGGGTTTTTATATGTATATGTTGTATATAGTATAGCTGAATTTTTGATATGTTGGATTTTCTTTTCTCTCCTCATTTTTAATGTTTTGAAAAATGTAAGTTTTCTATATGATGTAGACGTTTAGGGTGGGTTCAGGTCCCACTGTATTGTAGTTTATAGCAATTTCTAGGCCTCCATTAAAAACTTTGAATTCAATTATGGGAATTCCAAAACAACAAAGACAAACTAAACGGCAAAAACTATTCATAGATGAGGTCTCTAGAAGATTGGTTGGACAACTTATACTTAGGCTGCATTCACCAACATGTATGGGGTGAACGTATATATCACGGCCTATATATAGTCCCCATACACTCTATGGGCTCACGGCATCGTATGGGAGCGTGTACGGTGCAGCACACGTATTACAGCGCCGTGGCTGGCTCACCTCCTCTCGCCTCTCCCTGCGCGCTGCCGTGTGCCCGCCGTGCTACGGTGGGCGGGCAACGGCAGTGTTGCATGAGCCTTAGGAAGTGTAAATGGCTTGAAGGGGCAACGTCAATCTGAACAATACAGCTTTGGCAAATAATCCACACCTTCTGAGCACCACAATCTACTAAATGTGGGCCCAATCCAATAGGGGATCTATTCATATGTTCTGGAAGTTCTGTTTGATCACCATGTGAACCGGATTAGGGATTGACCCAAATCAATATTGTGATGGTTAATTTATGATCACCAAAGACCAGTAGAAAGAAAGAAAAGGACTTAGGGAGGGTCCCCACTCTGGGAAATATATCATGTTTTAGATCTGACAGGATATTAGTCTACAGATCCCGGGGAGGGGTACTTAAATTTTTTTTCGTAAAATAGAGCCAATATTTTATTACAGTTAAGACCCACTTCAAGATAAATAAATCCAAAAAGTTTCTTGAGAATACCCTGAAAAAGCTCAAGTTGAATTTTTTCAACCTTTTAAATAAAGCCAATAAAAGACTATCACCGAACAGAGGGGCTCAAATTTTATATGTTGAAAAACAACATTATTTTAGGATATTTACCAACTTATTCTAAAACTTATTTCAAGGGTTTAACAGCATTTAGTAGAAAAGTGAGCTGCCTCTATATACGTAAGAGGCAATAGCTGTATATTATATATGGTGGAGGGTTAGTATAGTGCAGTCATTTACAATGAAGCACGTATGATCCGCACTTCACTTGCTAAGAGACCCCCGCTGTGTGGCTTTAATTTCCTCCCGAAAATAAGTAGCAAAAATTTAAAATGTGAAGCAAGAATTTCTTTCAAGATTCTAAACGATGTATGTTCTACAGGATTTACGGCATGTATGAGGCTCCCTGCTCTATAGATCTGAGCTGTAGTCTACCGGGGTCTTAATTAAATAAAATTTTAGAAATGGAGATGAGGGGAAGAGCTTGAAAGAGAAGGTTCAGCGTTGCAAAGGAGAATTTTGAGACCACCTTTGTTGTATAATAGACATGGTTAATGTCTAATAAGATAACGTATGTTCTGCCATTGTCTTCATAGCTGGTTGCACACACTGTGCTGTCACGTAGTACAGTTATTCTCTGGTGCTCTCTTTCCCGGTGTCATCCTCTTGCCTGTGCCAATCCATAGTGAAGTCTATTTGTAAGAGGCACCTCTCTCTTCTTCTACCTTGACAAGCTAAGGGTCAGGGCTCCTAGTTGGCTAGTGGCTG
This sequence comes from Engystomops pustulosus, assembly GCA_019512145.1. NCBI lineage: Eukaryota > Metazoa > Chordata > Amphibia > Anura > Leptodactylidae > Engystomops > Engystomops pustulosus. The sequence goes on from CM033649.1 coordinate 83,173,974, forward strand.
ACCTAAATGGGAGGTTTGCTTAGTGACTTCCAACTCAGAACTGTCCTACCAAATCTGAATCTGGTTTTGACCTGTTGCTCCTGAGGCTCCTGGGTAGTCTTGGCAGGCCTGATCGTTGACTCCACTTGAACCTGACCTGGGCTTGTTCGATTATTCTCTGCCTCACCTCTGGATGACTCTGGACCAGGACTACTTTAAGAGATAGTGGTCTGGTGTCCATCTAAACTGTCTGATAAACAAGTGTTTGTGAAGTCTGGTGAGGACAACACCCAAGGCCAAACGGTTAGGTGCCAAAGGGTTTCCACAACCCACAACCCAATAAAAATACCTTTATATCATTATATATAAATGCTGCAACCATACAAGATAGATAGAACATAAGTATTAATGACCCAAGTATCAGAACCTTGGGTTAGGGGATAAACAAAGGACCCCTGCATTCCCCTATATAACTTACTACGGACCACATCATGCACAAAAATGGCCAAAGCAGGGAAGTGCTCTCAGTAACATTCTCTGTTTCTTGACCATGACCTAAAACACCTTCAAGAAACATCTTCTAACTCCTGACACTTAATTAAAGTAAGTAGAAATAAAGTCCTCGGCAACCAGGTGGTGATGAAATGCTATTAAGTGTCCACATAGGTGAAGCCATCATCCTCTATCTCCCCATTCTACTGTTCTCTGTGAATTGCTCAGTAATTATGGGATTTTACTGCCTGTCGGACCACTGGTGCACAGACGTCTTCTTCTATCCTCTGGTTGTTCATCCACCCCCCCCCCCCCGACAGAATTTCACTCGTAAAACCTTAGATCTACATAGCGCACGGAAAGCGGCAATCCACCGCTGGTATTTAAGAGTTATAAACCTTTAGAGAAATTAAGCCGACTAGAAAATAAAAGTAATGAGCCAAGTAAGTCCTGACGCTTGAATAAATGATAATAGCAAAAGGTCATATTAGATTTTTGCAAGTCTAAGATTGGTTTAAAGGGTTATTCTATGGAGCAGAAGGGGTTGGTTAAAACAGGCCAATCGTGGCGGGCACGGGGTGAGTGTTCTCTCCTGTGTTGCGTGGGTTTCCTCCGGTTTCCTCCCCACATCTAAAACATACTATTAGGTGTTTAGATCGTGAGCCCCATGGGGACAGGCGAACCGATTTGACATGCTATGTGCAGCGCTGCGTAACATCTGTGTCGGCTATAATAATAAATAAATAGAAAATATTAATCCAATGCAAAAATTAATTGATAAGTTGAGACCATCCAGCACGGTAGGCCCGCTTCACTCCAATTCCACTTCAATAGTTGACATTCAATACTCGACCTATCAATAGTGACCTGGATTTTGAGGAGACACATGCTATGGTTGATAGGTCAGCATTAAAGCTAGTAAATGGTTGGGTGGCACTACTGAATAAAGCATCACCTCTAGGTCAGAAAAGGGCTGGTCATGAGGGAGGAAAGGAGGCTAATTGGATGCGGTGCGGATGTGAGGTAGATCACACCACATAGTAGCACTAGTGCAGCACCAATCTATGTAAAAGAACGACCTATAGACCTAACAGGTCTTAAGGACATCAACAACAAGATGGAAAGACTGTATGCAAATTAACACAAAGGAGCCTGGAGCCCCTCAGTCTCATTTGAAGAGTCCTTTATCCTGGTGGTAGATGCCCTTTAAAAGGGTTTTCAGCCACTGATATTTATGGCCTCTCCGATGGTGAGGGTGTCCAAACACATGGATTCAGTATTAATATCCAAGACACCAGAGAATAGGTTTACTTTGTATAGAACAGTTGAGTTAAATGACCTGAGCTAAACCATGACAAGACGAGAAGGAGATGACACAGAGTATGAGCGATCTTGGGTGAAGATTAACTTCACTGAGCTTACGCAATTTTTTTGTAACAACTTCCGTGGCGGTTCAATCATGTTGCTTTAAGCTGTCCGGATGTTGGTACATTAAACCTCATTTGCATAATTTAGAGCAATTTTTCAAACAGGTATAAGAAGCTAAAAGAAAAGTGGATTCCTGCAGAGGTGGCACCACACCAGCATGTCAGTGTGACCCCCCCACCGAGGTTACAATCCTTCATCTAATGATAGATTGTCCTTTAACGGGACACTGCCTCTGGCTTCCATCCATCCTAGTGATATGAGGCAATAGGGGCAGATTACTTACCCGGTCCCTTCACGGATTCCAGCGGCATGTTCTATGCCGCTGGATTGGGTTCGCCCGGGATTTATTAAAAGTAGTTCACTCGCGTCCACCAGGTGGCGTTTGCCGCGCTGAAAGACATCTGAACGCACTAGGGAATTCACCGAGGCGGCGGCTTGACGTGAAACGGTAATGGTCCCGAGCGAAACATTTCAGTTTTTAAATGCAGGCGAGTTTTTCCGAATATCGTCGGTTTTCGTTCGGCCATGGCCCACACCAGATTTCGTTGCGGCGCTTGCCGCACCGATGCGCCACAAACGACGCGGATGCGAGCAAAATCGGGGCCATAAACAGGGGAAAACCTGGCGGCAAATCAGAAATATCGTGGTAACACGTCCAGGAGAAAACGCGAATCGGGCCCTTAGTAAATGACCCCCATAATGTACAAAGCACGAAGACCCTGATAACAGCCCAAGCATGTAAAAGAAAGGAATAATAGCTTACTTATAGACAGTGGGGCTCATTTACTAAGGGGCCGAAACGCCGGGCTTCCCGAATATTACCGTTTTGCACCGTTTGTCCCTGAATTGCCCCAGGATTTTGGCGCACGCAATCGGATTGTGTAGCATCGGCGCCGGCTTGCATGCAACAGAAATCGGGGGCGTGGCAGTCGGCATACCCGAAGGATTCGGAAAAACCGCGGTATTTAAAAAAAAAATGTGTCGCAAGATCAAGCACTCACATGCACCGAGGAGAAGCAGGTGAACTCCGGCGGACCTTGGCCACAGCAGTGACACTGTGGATATTCGGGCGCACGACCTTAGTGAATCCCGGCAGAACCCGATTACCTCGTCGGAGAACAGGACGTCCGCTGGATCACGATTGACCACCATGGTAAGTAACTATGCCCACATTGTGTGAGAATGGATGAGACAGAGTACTACATATCCTGACAAATACTCGGAGCAGCATTAACAAGTCTATGGAAAGATCCACGCACTTCCCAAGGTCTACAGATTGATTTGAGCTTTCTATTTCGCAGGTACTTCTCGTGGGTTAGGTATAAAGTGCTTCGGGTAATTGACCACGTTGCTTTAACGTCTTTCACCTTCAAGTCGGTTAATGGATTAAATGGGCTTCGCTAACAGCTGATAGGCTGAAGTGAATGTGCAATAGGATTTGAAATTGGACCAAGCAGGGCCCACGAGATGCGCTCCTACAATTGTGAAGAAATATGCATATTACAGGAGTGGATAAAGCTTGGACTGATGTATCAGAGCTGGGTCTATATAACGCATGGAGCCAATAGTCTGTAAAACGTACCAACCGACAGCATGCCCCACAGTGAGATAAGACAATTGTAATATCGGCACTTCAAAGACTAATAACACTTTTGTACGTAGAATACCAATGGTGGCCACATGTACCTAGAGTCCACTGTGCGAATTTTACGTTGGTAGTTTTGGAGGGTTTTTCTGTTTTTGGTTGCGCTTGAAACTGCACCGGGTTTTGGCGAACTGTGATCTGGATGTGGGCACAGGACGCCGGTTGCATGCTGAACAAATTCAGGGAGGGAGCGGTGTGCTGGTCACAAGAGTCAAGCACATTATATTGGCACGGGGAGAAGTTCCGTGAGAACTACCGGCGGACGCCTCAGCTGGGGGGAAGAAACCAAGCACATGTCAGAAATTGGGTACCACAATGTAGTGAAATAGCAGCAGAGCCCGAATCCTCGTCGGACAATGCACAGCGGGGAATGCGACGGGATGGGGAAGAAATGTGCACATATGTTGCAGTGCAATAAAAAATGCACCCACCATAAACCCACTTCATAGAACATAAAGAACCCCAATCACTGTTACATAACCATACAATGCACAAAAGTGCCATACAAAGTCCCGATAACACATGGTGGTAGAGTGCTATTACTGCGGCTAGGTGTTGTAATAGGTGTTTGTAGATTGTAATAGAGGTATTCAAGGTTAAATTATGTGTTTCGCGAAAATCACGGGTCAATAGTTAATGTCGGGGTGTGGTTTCTTGTATGAGTAGTGCTAGTGATGAGATGGGTATGCAGTTCTTGGGTGGTTAGGGAGGGATGGGCCTATTGTTGATGGTCCCTGGTAGTCTAGTGAAATGATGGTCCTAGGATCAAAGGTATATTCCTTGGTAGTCTTGGTAGAAGTGGTGAGATTAATGGTATAGTCTCTTGTGGTCTAGGGCAGAGATAGGGTTAATATAAAAATCCTTGGGAGAAATGATGAGATCAAAAGTGTTTGGTGGTCTAGGGGCCAAGATAGGGTTGACGTTAAAATCCCTGGTAGACTAATAAAGTTTCGAAATTAATGGTAAGGTTTTTGGTGGTCATAGGCAATGATTCTTTAAAGGCATGGTCTTTAGTGGTCTAGGGTAGAGATTGGGTTGATGTTAAAGTAGGGATAGTCTAGTGAATTTGTGATATTAATAGTAAGGTTTGGGTTGGTCTAGGGCCGAGAGGGTGTGAATTATAAAGTCTGGGTTTGTCTATTGCAGTTATGAGATTGAATGTGGTGGTCAAGGGCAGAGATGGGGATGACTATAGAGTCCCTGAAAGTCTAGTGAAGGTGTGAGATTAATATAAGGCCTTTGGTGGTCATCAACAATGATTGGATAAATGGTAAATTTAGTGAGGTCAATATAACGTAAGGTCAATGGTGGTTTAGGGCAGAGATGGAGCTAATGATAATTCCTCTGATAGTCTAGTGAAGCGATGATTAATAGTAAGAACTTACTTAAGTAATTAAATCAATGGTAAAGTTCTTGGAGGTCTAGGGCTGTCAGGAGGTTATTGGTAAAGTCTCTGACTACTGGTGAGGATACAAATGTTCATATGGTCCCTTTTTAAGTCGGGATGAGTCAATGTGGGCTATTGTCTAGTTTGCCACTCCTAATAGTAGGAGTACACACAAGTACTTCTCCCTCATAAGGAGAACCTCTACACCAGTGGTACGTTACATTTGGGATAATTTCTTCTATTCTGATACCACAACCCATCACATGTCTGACAATGGAAGGATCTGCCCTACAGTCGCTGTATGTTGTAATCTTAACAGTCAACTAAAAATATGTAAAAATGTATATTTTATGGGGAAAAAAAGCTATTCAGATTCCCCAGTATACCTGGCCTACAAGCAGAGTGCCGGCAAGTGGGTTCACAAGGCAATAACCATAAACAATCCGGTGAATCGGTGTCTTACTTAACCCTCCAATTGTCCAGTAATGAAATTAGCCTCCTAGAGATGGTGGAGCCTGGATGCATCTGAACACAATCATTATTTCTACCCTGCATGCTCAAGCTGCGGCAGATAATCGGGCCTTGTAGAGGTTAATGCTCTCCCGTTCCCGCTAAGGAACTTGCCAACATGTAGATTTGAGCAGAATTCTTATTCCTATCACTTCTGTGTGTTTACCAGACCCAAGGAGAAGGAAAAAAAAAAAAAACCAAAGCAAATTGTACAATCTGTTTGGTAGACACTTTGCGGAATCGTTTTTTTGAGGTTAATAGATATTGAACCCATCATGATGCCTAATGAAGCAGCACTTTCATTCAGGAGAGCAGAAGCTAAATCGGTATCATAAATTTAATAAGAACACAACGTAATACAACGTCTGACCGCAGCGACGCTACTTTGTCTTGTCTGCTTTGTATTCTCAGCTCATTGAAAATGATAATGATATCTAAGGTAATGCAAAAACAAGCAGAAATAAGCAGAAATATTACTACCTGGAACATACGGTATCTTGTTCGGAGCATTAAAGGAGTTGTCGAAATGGAGAAACTGAAAAGGCTTCAAAGTACAATGCCGTATATCCTACCGAGGTTGTGCTCCGAACTACTCAACTGAACACATATCACATAACTGATGGAGGTGATACGGCTGGCTTGTGATGCAGAGGCAGTGCTCACTAGAACGTGTTGACCACCAAAACTGAACGGCCTGACCCCTGCCAATCTCAAATTTATCACCTATCCTAATGAGAGGTCATCAATTTTTCAATGAAGTAAGCAATGCTCCAAGTCTGAAGGTAGACCCTCATTTGGGTCATCGGTCCATAACATGAACGTGCTTTGAAGGGTTGAGAGTTGTAGGCTTCAACCAGATCACTCTGTTAGTGGCTTATTTTTACTAAAAGGGGGGGAGGGGTTTGGTATTAAGGCAACCAATACACATGGAATGGTTCCTTGGTCCACACTAAATTCTCAAGGTTGACATTGTCGTAATGTGTACGGTCACCTTGCACCAACTACTGAGTGAGCAATATGGGCTGATATGTCCATTCTCCAGAAATTTAAAGGGGTTTTCAAGGATTCATGGGGCTCCAAAAAGATTATTCTTACCCTTCTGCATTGTGACAGTACTTCCAGACTTCTGTAGGAAGTATCAGTGGTCATAGGACAAACTTCGGGCAATCAGTGGCCTCCTCAGAATGTAACTTATGAAGCCCTTAGTTCAAGGAGGCCACTGAGTGTTTGAAGTAGGTCCTGGGCCCCCTAACACTTCATGCTCAGCTGTTTTTGTCGAATTTGTGACCCTGAGAGTAAGTGACGTCCCATAGTTTCAAAGAGGCCACTGTTTTGGCGAAGCAGTGAGTCCCAAACAGTAACACCCCTACCCATTGAGGTTTAGATGTCTTCTGGAAAACGTGTTTAAGCAACAACACTGGAGTCTATATACAGTATACATAGATAAGAACAAATAATTTAACATTTTACATAAATTGGTTTCCACTTTCAAAATTTTTAGCCGTAAAAACACCCAAGTTTTACGTCGGCTAATGATCCCTTTCCGGAATTTTTTCTAATTAACGACCAACGTTGAAACCTCCATATGTGATTACGTGAGTCCTCAACGTGTTGTCCCCAAGAGAATTAATTGCTGTAAACCAAGTCTCATGTTCCGATTGTAAACCCCCAACTGTTATCCTCCGGGACTTGTTTGATGCCTGTAGTCCCATTGTCTTCAGGTTGTAAACTGTGAATCCATCAAGGGGAGCGAATAACATTAACAGCAATTATGGACTGGGTTGTTGGACCCACTGCAAAGAAAAGATTTCTAAAGGGGAATTAGTTGTGTTCCAAAATATTAGCTCATATCTTTCTTCATCTGCCCTAATTGTGCCAACAGGTCCTATTTAAAGGGATGTTTGGCTTTTGAACACCGGGCCAAGTTTCCTTTCTTTTCTATTTGCTTTCAATGACATTTAGGAAGACTTATCTGCTTAATAGAAAGGATCCATGCAAACAGAAGCTTCACATTGTCTCCGCGTCTCCATCCATGCCCACCCCTCTGATGCCTGCTGGGGGTGAAGAATGACTGGAGAAGAATGAATACCGGGAATACTTTTCATAATACAAATAAACAAAGCATCAAAGATTTCATTTCGCATCCAGACAGATCTGGGAACAGCATTTGGTAGGAGGATGCATAATTAATTGGCAGAAGATCCTCTTGGGTGACTCGCACATCGGTAGATTTGTACGTTTCGTAGGTTTGTAGACCAGTGTTTAACATGTGACCCGTTTAGTCCATGAACAACTGATGTCTTGAGAGTTATCATTATAAAATGGACAGGATTCTACTGGGAAAAATGGATCATATAATGTATCAACCTTACGTATAGACACGTACAAGACTTTACGAAGACCCACCATCTCACCTATCATGTCTTTGTTTTAGTCCAATTAGAGCTTCTCTTGTTCAAAAGTGTATAGACACAGGACATCTCATCACTTTATGACCAAATCAAACTCCTCTTCAATCTAGACATGGACCAAACATTGTGCAAGGACCCACAGCTTGGTTCTGTTCAAGTGAACTGAGTTTGTTTAAGAGCTTAAGAGGGTTTAATGCATAATATAAACCTGTAGGGGCAAATTTACTAAGGGTGCCAACGGCGCATTTTCGTCAGGTTTTGCAAATTTTTTCAGATTTGATCTGAATTGCCCCAGGGTTTTTGGCGCACGCGATCAGATTGTGGCGCATAGGCGCCGGTATGCATGCGACGCAAATCGGGGGGGGCGTGGCCGTCGGACAACCCGACTGATTCGGACAAACCGTGGAATTTAAAAAGCAAATTGTGTTGCAAGATCAGCACTCACATGCACCGGGAAGAAGAAGGTGAACTCCGGCGGACCTCAGCGGGGGAAGCGACACATGCAGGAAATTGGACGCACGATCTTAGCGAATCGCGGCAGATCCGAATCCTTGTCGGACATTCCGGATTGGCGGCGTCAACAGGATGGGTAAGTAAATGTGCCCCATAGGGTTTTTTTTGTCTGCAGGACAAACGCACTGCATCACAATATCATAGGAACGATGCAGATGCTGGTAGGACGTCCACCGCATCCTATATATTTGCCAACAATTCCATATTCCAATGGCGCTCCATCATCAAGCCAATTAAATCAACAAGACAAATGCAGTAAATGTAATATATAATTTACGGTTATAACTCACCGGAGAATTAAGTAATTGGGTATGTATTGTCATGGCAATGGTCCCAATGTGTTGTGCCTTAGATATATTACATCATCTGGCATCATTAAATATCAACCGGCCAGGATCTCATTTCTAGGTAATGTCTTAGAGGAATGGAGAATTATCATAGATTGGTTATAGGATTTTATAAAGTTAAGGCCCTCGCGCTCTCTTTTTAAAGGGATTATGAAATTTGGGTAACCAATGCACCCTCTAAGTTATTTACATCATTGACTTTCCTGAACATCTTAAACTTAGTAACAGTGGTGAAGTCGGGATAAAATATGAGGTTGTTGTCATATTGGTTTCCTGAAATTTACCCTATAATCCCAATCAGGGGCAGGTGGATTAGGGTTCATGTATAAATTTTAATACAGGTAGAAGTCATGGCATGTAGACCAGGGTTGTCAATGGTTAATCTGGCAGATATTAAGGAAACGGTATACTGATGAACTTGAGTGGACACCTTTGTAGATCACAGGTTACCTGGGAACCTATTGCTCAGGCACTTTCCTATGGAGGATGGTGCTTTAAAAACCTTGGAAGAGCTCAGATTGGTAGAATAACTATATTAAGCATATGCTTCTAGAATAAGGATGACCGCTGGCCAGTGCCAGAAGAGCTGGCAGCCAGTGGAGGCTAACCACCAGCCAGGGCCGGAGCCAGTATTGGGCGTTTCTGAGCAAATACTGGGGGCCCAGAGCTGTTGGATGGGGGGGCACATAAGGCTGTATGTAAAGAATCCATAGGTGTCGGGTGGCTTATATAAAATAACGACAAGGGGGTTGTTTGGTATGATAAACTAGGGAATATTATAAGGAACAGAAGAATTTTTTAGTTTCTGAATTTTTAATTCACTGCAAAGGGGCCCACTGAGGCTCTGTCACCCAGGGGCCTACTGAAACCTGGAGCTGACTCTCCCGCCAGCATTGCTAGGCCTTTAAAAGCAGAACATTTGTTAATGAGCCGAGAGGGCCATGAGAGCCCCTCTTTTTTTTTAAATGCAGCAACATGGTGCTGCCATAGGATGAAGGCATGTTCGGAAGGGCCCATCAGATCATTAGAGTATCCTCTGAAGGGCCCAAGCTCTAAAACATTATAATGGGCCCCCAAGATCCGGCAGAAGATCCAGTAGAAATCGCATTTGGGCAATTCCTTTCCACAAATCTGATACTTAAGATTTGATGATTCAACAATATTCTGGATTATTAGATCTTATTGATGAGACATCATACACAAGGACTTTGAAGGGACAACCCCTTTAACCCCCTCCTCTGATTGTGGATACAGCCATACCTTAAGATCAGAGGTACATGAAGCCATCTATGTATTTAGCCATTATATTCTAATTTTTCCCAATCACAAACGTCCTAATCATTATGTATGGTCACAGTGGGGCACATTTACTTACCCGGTCCATTCGCGTTCCAGCGGCGGCTTCTCTGACGAGCGCTCAGGTCTTCCGGCGAATCATGAAGGTCCTGCGCCCGATGTCCACCAGGTGTCGCTGCTGCGCCGAAGTCCGCCGAGGTGCCCCGGTGGCCCGTGCGACCATTTTTTTTTTTTTAAATGCGGCGGTTTTTCCGAATCCGTCGGGTTACCGTTTGGCCACGACCCCCCATTTCCGTCACGTGCATGCCAGTGCTGATGCGCTACAAACCAATCACGTGCGCCAAAATCCCGGGGCAATTCAGGGAAAATCGGCGCGAATCGGAAATATTCGGGTAACACGTCAGGAAAACGCGAATCGGGCCCTTAGTAAATGACCCCCAGTGTGTTATCACTTTCCACAACCTATTTGGTTGAGCATTTCAACGTGAGCCATGTGCGGCTGCTAATTTGCATTGACCGGCGACCATTCTTCTATCTCGCTCGCTCTCGTAGGCGCAGTCTATAGAAAAGTGCCAACAAACAGCTTCACTGTGAACATGCACCAACCTGTCATAACAGTGCAATGACGGCACATGATGATTTGTTATTAACACTAAGAAATCATCCTATAAATCCTTGTAATTCTACATTTCTCCTGTGGAGGTGCTGTGGGGTAATCAAACACTTGTGACTCCGTCAAGAAGTAGATTTGTAAGTGGAACTTTCTAACAGGAAGATATAATCCAATGTGGAAAACTCATTGGGGCACATTTACTAAGGGTCCGAATTGCGTTTTTCCGCCGGGTTTCCCGAATTTTTCCGATTTGCGCTGAATTGCCCCGGGATTTTAGCGCACATGATCGGATTATGCCGCATCGTTGACGGCTTTCAGGCGACAGAAATCAGGGGGGGGGGGTGTCCATCGGAAAACCCGACGGATTTGGAAAAAAACGCGGAATTAAAAATAAATAAATTGTGTCGCAAAAATAGCAATCACATACACCGAGACGGAGGAAGTTAATTCCGGCGGACTTCAGTGCAGCAGCGACACCTAGTGGACATCGGGCGCACGACCTCAGTGAATCCCGGCAGAACCCGAATCAGCGTCGGAGAACGCAGCGCTGGATTGCGACTGGACCAGGTAAGTAAATCTGCCCCATTTTATATTAGAGGTCAAGTTTCTGAATTATTTTATTACTTATGGAGTAGTAGTGATTTATTTTGAAATCCATCTGAACTCCATTGCAGTGAAGAGAGCTAGGCTGCAATATCGCACACAACCTGATGGGGCACTGTTTTTGAAAAAATGAAATCCAGGTTGCTACAACCTACACCAATCCTTTAATTTTACGAGTGTTGAATGTACCTTAAAAAATGGCCAAAATTGCAGTTAAAAAATAATATAAGAAAATATCTAAAAATAAATAAAAATGTAATTAATTATTTCCCATGTTACTTCAATGTTGATAAAATAAACCAGAGACAGATAAATCCAGGCACCGTGACTGTGGTTATCTTCTTATATTTATTATCCATGAGCTCCATCCTGCTAAAATCAACTTTTAAAATGAGGCTAATAAGACAGAGAGTCCCACTGTAGCTTCACAGGTTGTTACACTGTGGGGGAGCCTTTCCCTACTGCCACTGTATAGCAGGCAGAGGGAGGAAGACAGTGCTGAGGGACCCAGGGGGGAGACAGTGAAACAGCCTACAAAGCTACAGCATGGAGGAGCTCTGGTAACACTCCCCAGACCTAATCAGGCTCATTAGCATAATTATAAAAGTTGATTTTAGAAGGCAAGAAGCCAGGTTATTATAACAATAATATAAGAAGATTACCACAGTCCCTGTGCCTGGATCTATGAGTAAGTGTCCCTGGTTTATCATGCTTCATTTTGATTTCCTTTAAATTTTGTTTATCCTATTAAGAGTTAATAGATGGGGACATTTGTCAGAAGGTCATGAATCAGTCCTCCCTCCAGAGGATGTCCATATATAACATAGGTGTGACATTGATTTCCAGTAGTGCCATGCAGTACCCCATTTCTCCTGCGGTTGTGCTGTAGGGAAACTTCACACTGCCTGTTGAGCTCAAAGGGGCAGATTTACTAACCCGGTCCAGTCGCGATCCAGCGGCGCGTTCTCCGACGCTGATTCTGGATCTGCCGGGATTCACTAAGGTCGTGCGCCCGATGTCCACTAGATGTCGCTGCTGCGCTGAAGTCCGCCGGAGTTCATCTCCTCCATCTCGGTGTACGGTGTACGTGAGTGCTATTCTTGCAACACAAATTTTTTTATAAATTCTGTGTTTTTACCGAATCCGTAGGATTTTCCGATGGCCACGCCCCCCCCCCCCATTTCTGTCGCGTGAAAGCCGGGGCCGATGCACCACAATTCGATCGCGTGCGCCAAAATCACGGGGCAATTAGGCGCAAATCGGAAAAATTTGGGAAAACCGACAAAAATGCACGATTCGGACCCTTAGTAAATGAGCCCCAATGTATCTTTTTGCCCAATGTTACTAATAGTTTCCATTTCCCATTTATCTGCAGTCACATTCCATGTGTTGCTTTATCTATCTGTTCTCTGCAGTTCTATCACTTAAAGAGAACCTACCTATAAAGATGTAAGGGACGTGAGAATAGCCCTTTTTAGAGCTAATCCTCACGTCCCCGCTAACTTTTGGGAAACTTTATTGACCTAATATGTAAATTTCGTTATGCGGCTACTAGGGCGTGGAGTAGCCGATGGTCCCTGGTAGTCTAGTGAAATGATGGTCCTAGGATCAAAGGTATATTCCTTGGTAGTCTTGGTAGAAGTGGTGAGATTAATGGTATAGTCTCTTGTGGTCTAGGGCAGAGATAGGGTTAATATAAAAATCCTTGGGAGAAATGATGAGATCAAAAGTGTTTGGTGGTCTAGGGGCCAAGATAGGGTTGACGTTAAAATCCCTGGTAGACTAATAAAGTTTCGAAATTAATGGTAAGGTTTTTGGTGGTCATAGGCAATGATTCTTTAAAGGCATGGTCTTTAGTGGTCTAGGGTAGAGATTGGGTTGATGTTAAAGTAGGGATAGTCTAGTGAATTTGTGATATTAATAGTAAGGTTTGGGTTGGTCTAGGGCCGAGAGGGTGTGAATTATAAAGTCTGGGTTTGTCTATTGCAGTTATGAGATTGAATGTGGTGGTCAAGGGCAGAGATGGGGATGACTATAGAGTCCCTGAAAGTCTAGTGAAGGTGTGAGATTAATATAAGGCCTTTGGTGGTCATCAACAATGATTGGATAAATGGTAAATTTAGTGAGGTCAATATAACGTAAGGTCAATGGTGGTTTAGGGCAGAGATGGAGCTAATGATAATTCCTCTGATAGTCTAGTGAAGCGATGATTAATAGTAAGAACTTACTTAAGTAATTAAATCAATGGTAAAGTTCTTGGAGGTCTAGGGCTGTCAGGAGGTTATTGGTAAAGTCTCTGACTACTGGTGAGGATACAAATGTTCATATGGTCCCTTTTTAAGTCGGGATGAGTCAATGTGGGCTATTGTCTAGTTTGCCACTCCTAATAGTAGGAGTACACACAAGTACTTCTCCCTCATAAGGAGAACCTCTACACCAGTGGTACGTTACATTTGGGATAATTTCTTCTATTCTGATACCACAACCCATCACATGTCTGACAATGGAAGGATCTGCCCTACAGTCGCTGTATGTTGTAATCTTAACAGTCAACTAAAAATATGTAAAAATGTATATTTTATGGGGAAAAAAAGCTATTCAGATTCCCCAGTATACCTGGCCTACAAGCAGAGTGCCGGCAAGTGGGTTCACAAGGCAATAACCATAAACAATCCGGTGAATCGGTGTCTTACTTAACCCTCCAATTGTCCAGTAATGAAATTAGCCTCCTAGAGATGGTGGAGCCTGGATGCATCTGAACACAATCATTATTTCTACCCTGCATGCTCAAGCTGCGGCAGATAATCGGGCCTTGTAGAGGTTAATGCTCTCCCGTTCCCGCTAAGGAACTTGCCAACATGTAGATTTGAGCAGAATTCTTATTCCTATCACTTCTGTGTGTTTACCAGACCCAAGGAGAAGGAAAAAAAAAAAAAACCAAAGCAAATTGTACAATCTGTTTGGTAGACACTTTGCGGAATCGTTTTTTTGAGGTTAATAGATATTGAACCCATCATGATGCCTAATGAAGCAGCACTTTCATTCAGGAGAGCAGAAGCTAAATCGGTATCATAAATTTAATAAGAACACAACGTAATACAACGTCTGACCGCAGCGACGCTACTTTGTCTTGTCTGCTTTGTATTCTCAGCTCATTGAAAATGATAATGATATCTAAGGTAATGCAAAAACAAGCAGAAATAAGCAGAAATATTACTACCTGGAACATACGGTATCTTGTTCGGAGCATTAAAGGAGTTGTCGAAATGGAGAAACTGAAAAGGCTTCAAAGTACAATGCCGTATATCCTACCGAGGTTGTGCTCCGAACTACTCAACTGAACACATATCACATAACTGATGGAGGTGATACGGCTGGCTTGTGATGCAGAGGCAGTGCTCACTAGAACGTGTTGACCACCAAAACTGAACGGCCTGACCCCTGCCAATCTCAAATTTATCACCTATCCTAATGAGAGGTCATCAATTTTTCAATGAAGTAAGCAATGCTCCAAGTCTGAAGGTAGACCCTCATTTGGGTCATCGGTCCATAACATGAACGTGCTTTGAAGGGTTGAGAGTTGTAGGCTTCAACCAGATCACTCTGTTAGTGGCTTATTTTTACTAAAAGGGGGGGAGGGGTTTGGTATTAAGGCAACCAATACACATGGAATGGTTCCTTGGTCCACACTAAATTCTCAAGGTTGACATTGTCGTAATGTGTACGGTCACCTTGCACCAACTACTGAGTGAGCAATATGGGCTGATATGTCCATTCTCCAGAAATTTAAAGGGGTTTTCAAGGATTCATGGGGCTCCAAAAAGATTATTCTTACCCTTCTGCATTGTGACAGTACTTCCAGACTTCTGTAGGAAGTATCAGTGGTCATAGGACAAACTTCGGGCAATCAGTGGCCTCCTCAGAATGTAACTTATGAAGCCCTTAGTTCAAGGAGGCCACTGAGTGTTTGAAGTAGGTCCTGGGCCCCCTAACACTTCATGCTCAGCTGTTTTTGTCGAATTTGTGACCCTGAGAGTAAGTGACGTCCCATAGTTTCAAAGAGGCCACTGTTTTGGCGAAGCAGTGAGTCCCAAACAGTAACACCCCTACCCATTGAGGTTTAGATGTCTTCTGGAAAACGTGTTTAAGCAACAACACTGGAGTCTATATACAGTATACATAGATAAGAACAAATAATTTAACATTTTACATAAATTGGTTTCCACTTTCAAAATTTTTAGCCGTAAAAACACCCAAGTTTTACGTCGGCTAATGATCCCTTTCCGGAATTTTTTCTAATTAACGACCAACGTTGAAACCTCCATATGTGATTACGTGAGTCCTCAACGTGTTGTCCCCAAGAGAATTAATTGCTGTAAACCAAGTCTCATGTTCCGATTGTAAACCCCCAACTGTTATCCTCCGGGACTTGTTTGATGCCTGTAGTCCCATTGTCTTCAGGTTGTAAACTGTGAATCCATCAAGGGGAGCGAATAACATTAACAGCAATTATGGACTGGGTTGTTGGACCCACTGCAAAGAAAAGATTTCTAAAGGGGAATTAGTTGTGTTCCAAAATATTAGCTCATATCTTTCTTCATCTGCCCTAATTGTGCCAACAGGTCCTATTTAAAGGGATGTTTGGCTTTTGAACACCGGGCCAAGTTTCCTTTCTTTTCTATTTGCTTTCAATGACATTTAGGAAGACTTATCTGCTTAATAGAAAGGATCCATGCAAACAGAAGCTTCACATTGTCTCCGCGTCTCCATCCATGCCCACCCCTCTGATGCCTGCTGGGGGTGAAGAATGACTGGAGAAGAATGAATACCGGGAATACTTTTCATAATACAAATAAACAAAGCATCAAAGATTTCATTTCGCATCCAGACAGATCTGGGAACAGCATTTGGTAGGAGGATGCATAATTAATTGGCAGAAGATCCTCTTGGGTGACTCGCACATCGGTAGATTTGTACGTTTCGTAGGTTTGTAGACCAGTGTTTAACATGTGACCCGTTTAGTCCATGAACAACTGATGTCTTGAGAGTTATCATTATAAAATGGACAGGATTCTACTGGGAAAAATGGATCATATAATGTATCAACCTTACGTATAGACACGTACAAGACTTTACGAAGACCCACCATCTCACCTATCATGTCTTTGTTTTAGTCCAATTAGAGCTTCTCTTGTTCAAAAGTGTATAGACACAGGACATCTCATCACTTTATGACCAAATCAAACTCCTCTTCAATCTAGACATGGACCAAACATTGTGCAAGGACCCACAGCTTGGTTCTGTTCAAGTGAACTGAGTTTGTTTAAGAGCTTAAGAGGGTTTAATGCATAATATAAACCTGTAGGGGCAAATTTACTAAGGGTGCCAACGGCGCATTTTCGTCAGGTTTTGCAAATTTTTTCAGATTTGATCTGAATTGCCCCAGGGTTTTTGGCGCACGCGATCAGATTGTGGCGCATAGGCGCCGGTATGCATGCGACGCAAATCGGGGGGGGCGTGGCCGTCGGACAACCCGACTGATTCGGACAAACCGTGGAATTTAAAAAGCAAATTGTGTTGCAAGATCAGCACTCACATGCACCGGGAAGAAGAAGGTGAACTCCGGCGGACCTCAGCGGGGGAAGCGACACATGCAGGAAATTGGACGCACGATCTTAGCGAATCGCGGCAGATCCGAATCCTTGTCGGACATTCCGGATTGGCGGCGTCAACAGGATGGGTAAGTAAATGTGCCCCATAGGGTTTTTTTTGTCTGCAGGACAAACGCACTGCATCACAATATCATAGGAACGATGCAGATGCTGGTAGGACGTCCACCGCATCCTATATATTTGCCAACAATTCCATATTCCAATGGCGCTCCATCATCAAGCCAATTAAATCAACAAGACAAATGCAGTAAATGTAATATATAATTTACGGTTATAACTCACCGGAGAATTAAGTAATTGGGTATGTATTGTCATGGCAATGGTCCCAATGTGTTGTGCCTTAGATATATTACATCATCTGGCATCATTAAATATCAACCGGCCAGGATCTCATTTCTAGGTAATGTCTTAGAGGAATGGAGAATTATCATAGATTGGTTATAGGATTTTATAAAGTTAAGGCCCTCGCGCTCTCTTTTTAAAGGGATTATGAAATTTGGGTAACCAATGCACCCTCTAAGTTATTTACATCATTGACTTTCCTGAACATCTTAAACTTAGTAACAGTGGTGAAGTCGGGATAAAATATGAGGTTGTTGTCATATTGGTTTCCTGAAATTTACCCTATAATCCCAATCAGGGGCAGGTGGATTAGGGTTCATGTATAAATTTTAATACAGGTAGAAGTCATGGCATGTAGACCAGGGTTGTCAATGGTTAATCTGGCAGATATTAAGGAAACGGTATACTGATGAACTTGAGTGGACACCTTTGTAGATCACAGGTTACCTGGGAACCTATTGCTCAGGCACTTTCCTATGGAGGATGGTGCTTTAAAAACCTTGGAAGAGCTCAGATTGGTAGAATAACTATATTAAGCATATGCTTCTAGAATAAGGATGACCGCTGGCCAGTGCCAGAAGAGCTGGCAGCCAGTGGAGGCTAACCACCAGCCAGGGCCGGAGCCAGTATTGGGCGTTTCTGAGCAAATACTGGGGGCCCAGAGCTGTTGGATGGGGGGGCACATAAGGCTGTATGTAAAGAATCCATAGGTGTCGGGTGGCTTATATAAAATAACGACAAGGGGGTTGTTTGGTATGATAAACTAGGGAATATTATAAGGAACAGAAGAATTTTTTAGTTTCTGAATTTTTAATTCACTGCAAAGGGGCCCACTGAGGCTCTGTCACCCAGGGGCCTACTGAAACCTGGAGCTGACTCTCCCGCCAGCATTGCTAGGCCTTTAAAAGCAGAACATTTGTTAATGAGCCGAGAGGGCCATGAGAGCCCCTCTTTTTTTTTAAATGCAGCAACATGGTGCTGCCATAGGATGAAGGCATGTTCGGAAGGGCCCATCAGATCATTAGAGTATCCTCTGAAGGGCCCAAGCTCTAAAACATTATAATGGGCCCCCAAGATCCGGCAGAAGATCCAGTAGAAATCGCATTTGGGCAATTCCTTTCCACAAATCTGATACTTAAGATTTGATGATTCAACAATATTCTGGATTATTAGATCTTATTGATGAGACATCATACACAAGGACTTTGAAGGGACAACCCCTTTAACCCCCTCCTCTGATTGTGGATACAGCCATACCTTAAGATCAGAGGTACATGAAGCCATCTATGTATTTAGCCATTATATTCTAATTTTTCCCAATCACAAACGTCCTAATCATTATGTATGGTCACAGTGGGGCACATTTACTTACCCGGTCCATTCGCGTTCCAGCGGCGGCTTCTCTGACGAGCGCTCAGGTCTTCCGGCGAATCATGAAGGTCCTGCGCCCGATGTCCACCAGGTGTCGCTGCTGCGCCGAAGTCCGCCGAGGTGCCCCGGTGGCCCGTGCGACCATTTTTTTTTTTTTAAATGCGGCGGTTTTTCCGAATCCGTCGGGTTACCGTTTGGCCACGACCCCCCATTTCCGTCACGTGCATGCCAGTGCTGATGCGCTACAAACCAATCACGTGCGCCAAAATCCCGGGGCAATTCAGGGAAAATCGGCGCGAATCGGAAATATTCGGGTAACACGTCAGGAAAACGCGAATCGGGCCCTTAGTAAATGACCCCCAGTGTGTTATCACTTTCCACAACCTATTTGGTTGAGCATTTCAACGTGAGCCATGTGCGGCTGCTAATTTGCATTGACCGGCGACCATTCTTCTATCTCGCTCGCTCTCGTAGGCGCAGTCTATAGAAAAGTGCCAACAAACAGCTTCACTGTGAACATGCACCAACCTGTCATAACAGTGCAATGACGGCACATGATGATTTGTTATTAACACTAAGAAATCATCCTATAAATCCTTGTAATTCTACATTTCTCCTGTGGAGGTGCTGTGGGGTAATCAAACACTTGTGACTCCGTCAAGAAGTAGATTTGTAAGTGGAACTTTCTAACAGGAAGATATAATCCAATGTGGAAAACTCATTGGGGCACATTTACTAAGGGTCCGAATTGCGTTTTTCCGCCGGGTTTCCCGAATTTTTCCGATTTGCGCTGAATTGCCCCGGGATTTTAGCGCACATGATCGGATTATGCCGCATCGTTGACGGCTTTCAGGCGACAGAAATCAGGGGGGGGGGGTGTCCATCGGAAAACCCGACGGATTTGGAAAAAAACGCGGAATTAAAAATAAATAAATTGTGTCGCAAAAATAGCAATCACATACACCGAGACGGAGGAAGTTAATTCCGGCGGACTTCAGTGCAGCAGCGACACCTAGTGGACATCGGGCGCACGACCTCAGTGAATCCCGGCAGAACCCGAATCAGCGTCGGAGAACGCAGCGCTGGATTGCGACTGGACCAGGTAAGTAAATCTGCCCCATTTTATATTAGAGGTCAAGTTTCTGAATTATTTTATTACTTATGGAGTAGTAGTGATTTATTTTGAAATCCATCTGAACTCCATTGCAGTGAAGAGAGCTAGGCTGCAATATCGCACACAACCTGATGGGGCACTGTTTTTGAAAAAATGAAATCCAGGTTGCTACAACCTACACCAATCCTTTAATTTTACGAGTGTTGAATGTACCTTAAAAAATGGCCAAAATTGCAGTTAAAAAATAATATAAGAAAATATCTAAAAATAAATAAAAATGTAATTAATTATTTCCCATGTTACTTCAATGTTGATAAAATAAACCAGAGACAGATAAATCCAGGCACCGTGACTGTGGTTATCTTCTTATATTTATTATCCATGAGCTCCATCCTGCTAAAATCAACTTTTAAAATGAGGCTAATAAGACAGAGAGTCCCACTGTAGCTTCACAGGTTGTTACACTGTGGGGGAGCCTTTCCCTACTGCCACTGTATAGCAGGCAGAGGGAGGAAGACAGTGCTGAGGGACCCAGGGGGGAGACAGTGAAACAGCCTACAAAGCTACAGCATGGAGGAGCTCTGGTAACACTCCCCAGACCTAATCAGGCTCATTAGCATAATTATAAAAGTTGATTTTAGAAGGCAAGAAGCCAGGTTATTATAACAATAATATAAGAAGATTACCAAAGGCAAGAAGCCAGGTTATTATAACAATAATATAAGAAGATTACCACAGTCCCTGTGCCTGGATCTATGAGTAAGTGTCCCTGGTTTATCATGCTTCATTTTGATTTCCTTTACATTTTGTTTATCCTATTAAGAGTTAATAGATGGGGACATTTGTCAGAGGCTACTCCACGCCCCAGTAGCCACATTACTCCTCCTACCCTGTTGGGTGCGGTGCGCCGCTCCTCGTAGCTGCGCGCCCTCGTCCGTCATGATGGCTTTCTGCGCATGCAACAGGGTAGGAGGAGTAATGTGGCTACTGGGGCATGGAGTAGCCGCGCTGTGTAGCCTCGTGCCGGCTACTCCATGCCCCAGTAGCCGCATAACGAAATTTACATATTAGCTCAATAAAGTATACCAAAAGTTAGCGGGGACGTGAGGATTAGCTCTAAAAAGAGCTATCCTCACGTCCCTTACATCCACCTACCACCCGATTCACCTTTACAGGTAGAATCGTGGTGGTAGGTTCCCTTTAACCCTGGTATATTAAAGGAAATCTACCATCAGGAATCTACAAATACAAGATCTGATGGTAGATTCCTACTTGCTCCCTCCTCATTAAACTGTATGTGTCATGTACTGTTACAATCTCAAAGTCCTCTAAAATGTCTTAGTTATATGTCTTTCCGAGAAGGACACATTTTCTAACTCGTATGGAGAGAAATTATAGAGTAACTTTATCCAATTACCTTGTGGGGTGATTTATCAAAAGCATCTTAAATAGAGATGAGCGAGCACTAAAATGCTCGGGTACTCGTTATTCGAGACGAACTTTTCCCGATGCTCGAGTGCTCGTCTCGGTGCATATTATTCCTCTTGTATACCCCCCTTTTTTGTTTGTCTGCATAAGTCCAATGGAGGTCAGGGGTCGCACCCATGTCACACCCTCACCAAAACTCTATTTTTGAAAGTGGTGAGGGGGTTAAAAAAATATTTTTCTCGTCCTTTCCCTCTCTCTCTCTTCTACTTTTTTTTTAACTCTTTCTTTCTTTCTTTCTAGATCTTTCCTTCCTTTAGTTTCATTCCTTCTTTTCTCTCTCCTTCATTCTCTCTTTCTCTCTTTCTTTTGTTATTTTCTTTCTTCTCTCTTTCCTTCTTTCTTTCACACTATGTTTCTTTCCTTCCTTTTCTTTCCTTCCTTCTTTCTTTTTCACTATCTCTCTTCATTCCATCATTTCCTTCATTCTCTAATTCTATCTTTCTTTATCACTGTCTTTCCTTCCATTCATTTACTTTCTTCTCTTTTTCCTTTTTTCATTATTACTTTCTCTCTTTCCTTCTTTTTGTTTCCTTCGTTCTATCTTTCCTTCTGTCATTCTCACTCTCTCTCTTTCCTTTCATTCATTTTCTTCCTTCCTTTTCTCTTCCCATTCTTCTTTCTTTCTTACTTTCTTCATGCCTTTTTTCTTCCCTTCCTTATATCCTTCTTTCAACTTCTTCTTTCCCTTTTCTTTCTTTTCCTGCCTTCCTCCCTCCCAACTCCCTCCATTCCTCCTTTCCCCCCTCCCTCCCTTCCGACCTCCCTCCCTTCCTCCCTCCCTCCTCCCTCCCTTCCTCCCTTCCTTCATTCTTCCCTTTTTACTTTGTTTACTTTCTTACTATCCCTGCTTCTTTCTTCCCATCCATCCCTTCTTTTCTTCTCTCCTTCCATCCACTTGTCACAGTCCATATGTATCTCGCTTTTCCTAGCCCAGTGCTAGTACAGTAGAAGACCCTCACTCTGGTGTCCTCCTCTGCCTATTTATGACAAGTTATAGGGATGTGTTTGAGCTGCCTACGGCTTCCCCTACAGTAACACCTTCCTTCCAGGTTTCTGAATACAGTCCTGTGAGATCAGCCGCTGCCCTCAATTTACAAAAACCTTCTCTTCATATTTCTTTGCCTTAGAAAAGAAATTTCTCCATTATTCCCTCTGTATTTGCACTGCTCATGGCTTTGTTTTACTTTCAATCTGTTCTCGTGTGTCTGATTCGTAATGAAATACAATGTCAGTAATTGTATCAGGGGCCGAGCGGCCAACATAAAGCAAAAAAATAAAAAAAATTGAAGGAATAATACTAAATCCCCACTTGCCAAGTGCCCCATCGCCTTCTTCGGAGAGCCGGCCATTCCATTGTCTGCAGAATACCAAGTTTAGAGACTGTGATGTCTTTCATAGACGCACAATGACATGTGTTGCGCAGTGGTGTACCGGCTTCTATTGATGACTAAAGCGGGAAGTGACACTTAATCAACCCTGGCAGCCATCTATAATGCTACACCGCTGCAAGACGCAAAATTAATAAGATTACATTTTTTTAAAAATTCCATTATCTTGTATGACTAAAAGAAATACATCCAAGTGTCTGGTGAGAGGCGTCTGATAGTGGAGACTGCTGTTTTGTCTCTGCCTCTAAATCCTGAATCCTCCTGAACATACACTGGGCTAATGACGTATGTCATGTTTGTTAAAAAGTGAGGAGCCCTTTCAGATTTTGATTGAGGATTTTATGGTAAGATCTATGTACAAGTCAGAAAACACTGCGGCTCTCGGAATAATTGATGGCAGTAAGAAGTACACAAGATGTTGTCCAAAGACGACCACCAGGAGGTTATAGAGGACAACCTGGGAGGAGCAGGTCTCCTCTCCCTCTACCACTCACCCTGCTGTCTACGTCAATACAGGAAAAAACGGCAGGAGACCGGCGCATCACTTAATGTTCTTCTTCCTGTAATCACTTATCAAGCTGTGACCTTAGCTTCTCCAGAGAACAGGGACGAAGAGTGAAGAAGAGCGCTGACAATGTTCTAGCCATCATTCAAAGGACTCCACTGTCCAAAACCAGTTTCTACAGCAAAATTATCCCAGGGACAGGCACAGTCTATTGCAATTACCTTTGTATAGTCTAGCCATAGTCAGTCAGTGCTTAAAGGGACAGTCCATTCATTAGCTATCACATTTCAACTACTGGGTTCGTAGATGTCTGAAAGTGAGGAGCCCTAATGGTCAGCAGAGAATCCAATTTTTCCCATCTTCAAAACAACAAGGCCAGGTCATCCACCATGTGCCCTTCTGCTTTCTTCAAGGTCAACAAGTCTAGTGGCAATCTTCATCATTGCCACAGCATCGAAATGGAATTGGAGGCAACATGCTTGACTGTCACTACCAATCAGCTCCTTCTAGCCATGGTCATAAGGCACTGGACAATAGGAAATGCAGTTAAAGTTGAAAAAAAAACTGGGGCTCTCCATATTCTTCTTGAAGTATGATTTGCTGTTCTCAAAAAGGAGGAATGAACTGTGCTCAAAGTTTAGGCAAATTTGCCTAAACATCTCCCTTCAGCTTGATTATACCAGAGTACAGAAGATGTTAAGATACAGAAGATGTTGAGATACTTCTACCCATAGAATGTTGTAGTTTATCGGTACAACTTGGAGATTGATGCCCCAGAGATATGTTTTGTAGCCAGTATTGGATTTTGATGGCCTGAAGGACCTGGGCCAAGGAGGATTTGGAAGACCATAAGGTTTCTCTTCCACAGTACTTTAGAATGGTCTCCACAGCCTCAAGTTAATCCTCAAGACTGGGGCCCAAATGTTGGCATCATGGATAGTGGCAGAGCTTTGTGGTGACCAGCCATTAGAGCACGGTTGCCACCAGTCCTGAGTTTGCAAGGGTTATCTTAAATTTTTGTAATCCTGGCAAAATATGCTAAACATTGGGGCTCATTTACTAAGGGTCCGTTGGATACATTTTTGTCGGACAGCCCGATGCAGGATTTGACATTTAGAATTGTGTTGCAAGACACGCACCGGGAAGAAGAAGGTGAACTCCGGCGGACCTCGGCGCAGAAGCGACGGATGCAGGAACTCGGGCACGCGATCTTCATGAATAGCGGCAGACCCGAATCCTCGTCAGACAACATACCGCGGGATCGCGACAGGACCGGGTAAGTAAATGTGCCCCATAGAGTTAGATTCTTAAATTTAACCCAAAAAAACCTACCTAATAGCCTGCCAGTTCCTGGTGTGGTCCCGAAGTTTGACTCCTTCTTTACGAAGGTGCAGCTGGGATGTACAATAGAGGTGGCACATTTTATGTGTCTAGTTAATATTCACATCCTCTCCACTTTAACAGGGAATTTAAATGTTTTAAAGTAAAAGATGTGGAAGTTTTATGATTTCATCTTTTACGACCCCATTACGGGACGGCTGAGGACATCTCTAACGCAATCATTGATATTGTGCAATCATTAAGCAGATGGATCAGGCTGGGACTTCTATCATTCCTCCACCATAGGCCTTTGCCTGTAATGTCATTAGCTTTTATAGATTTTTTTATTCAAGCCAAGGATTTGTATTTTTTTTGTTGCTCTATTTTCTGAAGTTCAGTCAAAGAAGAAACAGGAATGGAAAACACTTATTGGATTTGAGAAAATGAAATGAGAGTTTTCTCAATGAAATAATTCTGACATTGATAAATCAGCAGCCTGCGGGTACCTGGTTTGATGGAAATTGCCTTCCAGTGAAATAACAAATCAGAGACACTTGACAGTCCTATATCACGTCGTGCTGTGTGACAACATCTCAAGGAGAAGGGAAAAGGCAGAGGGATAACATGTTAATATTTCATTTTTTATTGTCCCAATGTGTCTAAAATAAAAAAAATTAAGTATGGCTGCCATAGATCCTGATTAAAAATCTTTCACCAGTTGTGGATTATAATGTAGGGGTTTGGGTAGTGGCCTAGGGCCCAAGCCTTCTAGGGGGTCCGTGGCCACCCAAACCACCCACCAAATTTAAAACTGAGAAGGTCCTTCACTTATGAAATCCTCATACATCAGATAATGCTCTAAATATACAAAGTTTCATTGGTTGAAATGGGTATTTTGACCCCCCACAACTTCTGCGGCTGATAACAGGAAGTACCGAAGTAATGGTGGAATCGGCAACCAAGGCAGGGTAAGTGACCTTGCCCCCATAGGGTTTACCAGAATCCTACAAAAATTGGCATATTCCACTGGCTACAAACGATCAGTGTGGCCCCCAATGATTCCAATAAAAGGGGCTTTTATTGTTGAGTTCTATTTACCCATCTCATACAACTGGTAAGGAGTCTAAGCCACAAACTTCTACCGTGACTCTTCTCTTCAGAAGAGTTCATTCCATTGGATAGGTTATAATGGTTGAGTTTACTATCCACCAGGGCAACGCTAATTTTATCATGGGGTGCTACCCCTGTCAGCGTTAGATTGCGATTCTCTGTGCCCACCGGAGAAAATTAATTTGGGGGCCAACCATCCATCAAACCCCATAAACTTTCCGCTTACAAATTTGGTGGTTTTCTGTTGGACTGTAGGGACCCACCAGAGGATCCTTTAGTCCTCTGGTGGGCCAGACCGACACTGATCCCTAGGGTCTGTATAATACGCCTTCAGGGGCTGCTACCCATTCCCCAGGTTTTTCGGAAATTTGCTTTAATATGAAAATAGAAAAAGACAATCAAGTCCTTGAAGAAAACAATCAAATCCAAGACACTTTATGGGAGATCCAAGCCATAATTGACTTTTGACTCAACGACCTGGTCTGCATGCGCATCACAGAGCTCCCAACCCTTCCATAATTCCCCTCATAACAAGACAGCCGGTGGTATACAACCGTCCCCTGCACAAATATAATTTCCAGGCAGCATTTTTAGGTTGTGAAGGCCGGGCGGTGACATTACGTTGTGACCTGCTGAGGTCACCCGCTTGTTAATACTTAGAGTCTCGCTGCAAATGACAAATTAGCTGTCAGGACTTGTCAGCCGCGGAACAAAGACAAATGAATTAAAATATACTGGGAGATAAATGCATATTAATGGATGTAGGTTTTGAGGAAAACTAACAATGTCACAATCCTCTGGGCCGAGATTTATAATAAGGGGAAAGGAGAACATCCAGAAGAAACCGCAGCCAAGAAAACGTCCTGGAAACTTAGAACAAAACAAGATCCAGTAAAAAAGATAAGCTGTGACATCATCTATTGTCAGTAGTGATGTAATGATGGGTCAGTGTTATCTATATAGAGGTCATTGTACAGGGAGGAGGAGGAGATAAGCTGTGACATCATCTATTGTCAGTAGTGATGTAAGAGAGGTCAGTGTTATCTATATAGAGTCATTGTACAGGGAGGAGGAGATAATCTGTGACATCATCTATTGTCAGTAGTGATGTAATGATGGGTCAGTGTTATCTATATAGAGGTCATTGTACAGGGAGGAGGAGGAGATAAGCTGTGACATCATCTATTGTCAGTAGTGATGTAATCTGCGGCAGCATGGTATAGCGCAGGAGGGATGAGCAGATTGAACATAGTGTCTTCCTGAGGCAGTGTGTATAGAGCAGGAGGTGGATGGTCAGATTGTACATAGTGTCCCATCTGAGGCAGCATGTTACAGAGCAGGAGGGGGCGAGTAAGATTGATATGTAGTTGTCCTAATCTGCAGGCAGCAAGTTATAGAGGCGGGGGAGCTGAGCAGATGTACATAGGTCCTATCTACGGCCGGGTGTTATAGAGCAGAGGGAGCTGAGCAGATTGTAAATAGTGTCCTATTGCAGGCAGATGTTTAGATGCAGGAGGAGTGAGCAGAATTGATCATACTGTCCATATGCACGTAAATCTTATAGAGCTGAGGAGCTGAGCAGCTTGTACAGTGTCCTATGCTGCATGCAGAATGCTATAGAGCAGGAGGAGCGAGCAGATTATCATAGGGGCACTTTACTTAGGACCTTTTAACCAGTTTTATGTCTTTTGCACTATTCTTTATGTTGAACGAGCACCATAAATTGGAGTTTGTGGCTGTGTCTGTGTTGGACGCAGCCTTCCTTGTGCACTTGGTGGTTATCGCTATGTATACATAAGTCAGTGAATGTATAGACAACGTTTTGTTCTGGTGTATCCGAGCTGCCGCGCTCCCAGGCCTTGTTAAATTCCTGTGGTCACTGAATAGGATAATACGGCGCAGACCGACGCCCCGTTGTGTCCCACCGACTTAATGTCATTTGCAATTTTCACGACTCTGGGAGCCATCTGCCTCAGTGCTGAGTAATGGCTGACAGTCATCCCCGCAGCAGCCTCCGCCGTGTTCCCGGGTATCTCTGCTGCATGGAGGAAGAGGAAACGTGAGCTTCACCTTCACCCTATACCTCACCTTATATGATAAAGCGTCTGCACGTTGCTTCGCGTGTTCCATGGTAAGGGTTTTATTCTTCGAGACGGAACATAAAGTATGTTATAAAACATAAATCGGTGAAGCAGCGTCCCATTGATGGCTTTGCTCTGTACATAATCAACATCCCATCTACTTAACTCTATGCTGGATGTAAATCTAGTCATGTGTTTTGTATGGCGGCCTGAGTTTGGGCATAATCATGCAGATAAGTGCAAAAATTATAAAAACATACATTATTCTATAAAGGCTCGTAGAACAAACACTGTCACCAGTTATAATGTGTAATAGGGAAACAACGTGCGCTCCTACAACCTGGTGAGGGGAGTTGATCATGCAGACAACAAAAAAGGGGGGTTATACAGAAAGGAATATATGCCCAAATTATAAATTTATTACAAGTTATATTGGTAAGTATTGGATAAATAAAATACCACATCTATAGTTAAAAAACTGGCTTTCAGACAGCAGAGACAGGAGCTCCACAGAAACATAAGGCATATATAATCAATGTTTACATTGTCTACAGTAATTCGAACATAATAGGATAACCAATCGTCATATATGTGCCCAACCAGACCTATATAGAACCTTAACACTATAAACTGTAGAAAAAAAAAATGAGCATAAGGTCAAACAAAGTCCACACATGAACTGACATATAGTGGTCTAGGTCATTTGTTGACCTGGTTAACCTGACTGTAAGAGCCCCCCAACGCGCGTTTCAAACACGCCGTCTTTTTCACGGGGTAGTGTGACAATGCATGATGGGACTTTAAAACCTTGCCCTGGCAATGAGCGATGGAGGACCTGCTTAACATGGCAGCACTGTGGTTGCGGGCGCACCTCAGAATTTTGGCCCATTTGCTGTTCGATCCGATCATTAAACAAATTGGCCCCCCAAAAACATCATGTAACAGCACCCAATAAGGGCTCCAATCTTCGATTGCTCAAGGAGTTTGCTGTCACCTCTTCACTCCCAATCCCAACCGCGTCTTTGGGGCCCCAAAGCCAAATGGGCGAGCAAAGCATGTGGACACGCATAGCTTTTCCCATATGGAACAGGCAACGACCTTTTCCAACCCTAAGAGGGGGCTGTGAATACCAAATTCGGTGGACCATCACATGCAAGACAAGGGGGGTTATATATTTTGCATGATTGCCCCTGCCCGAAAGTTACATAGTTCACATGACCACTCTGGACACTTGAAGGACACGATAGGGAACATGTGAATGATATTACTAATGCAGCGCGACGGTCGAAACTCCTCGATGCGAAAAATTAAACCTATCCTCGTCACTTTAGCAACACCATGCATGCGATTCCAAGCTCACTGAGGGGTTGGGGATCGACACCAGTGAACTTGGATATGAGAGGCGCGGGCTCTCAAGCAAACTTTGCAAATTGAATCCTCCAAATGATAATGAAATACTGAGGACAGTAGAACCCTGTTGGGTCTTATAATGAAAATCTTTTGTTTCTCCGCTTTTTTGTAATTACCATCAGCTCTTGTTCATCTTGCCACCATGACCTACAATACATGATTCCACATGTCCAAATGTTTGTTTTTATATGTGTGTTGGGAGATTTTAAAGTATTAGACTGGCTTATTTTTTAGTCGTTCGGCAAAATTGTCGTTGTACATTCGGACCTGACCTTTGATCCTGGCCATACTCAAGCTGGTTCTATGCGAAGGCGGGGGAAGCAAATCCTCCTGAGTAGATTGGGCACTGCATGCTCATGTTTAGTGGAACATATGACTCTGTAAGATTATATTCCAAATAGGATCACAAGGTGATGAGTCCCTATGATCAGAACATCGCCGTGATCGACCACCATTTTTTGATAAGTATATCACCTTTTTGATACCCCCTTCACGGTTTTTTCATTTATCTCACTCTTCACCTGCACGCCTGGGTTTTCGTTCACCTTGCACCACCTACACTTTTTCTTCCGCAACTCACTCGAAACTGTGTGTGGGTCCCAGAGGGACCGCCCGATACTCATCTTACCCATCACATTCACCACTGTGACCTTACACACATCTTCTCACGTTCCTCTCACCCTGTTGGCCAACATCAACCATGGCACAACACATATCACATTCCTCCTTTTTATATTTATCAATTTTTATTTTTCATTTCATTCAAAAAATTTTTTTTCAACCATTTTTTTCAAAACCATTTTCACTACATCCTTAACGTTTATAACTCCCTCCACTCACATTGATGAACAGACTCACGACTGATGGCACGTACATTAGTAGCCTTCAAGTTCAGCTTAAACATATTTCTTTTAGGCCCTCCATACCTAGGCAGCGTTTCCCTGGCTTGCGCCAAAGGGTTTCGTCTGTTCTCGCGCTCCGAGCGGGGGAGTGGCACTGGCGTCACATATCGGTGTTGTCACCCTCCTGTGACGTCACTGCCGGGCCCCGCTCGCGGCGGGCGTCAGGTATAGGGCCAATGAGGATGCGCCGCCACACAGGTGCTGCGTTAAGCATGGTCGCTATCGCTCATTGGCCCAGGGCAAGGTTGAAAAGTCCGATCATGCATTTGGTCACACTGCCCTTGAAAAAAGACCGCGTGTTGAAACGCGGGTGTGGTGCATCTTACAGTCAGGGTAACATGGTCAACAAATGACCTAGACCACTATATGTCATTCATGGTGTGGACGTGTTTTTCCTTGTAATGCCCAGACATGTTAACTGAGGGTAATGGTTATATATGGTCTGGTTGGGCACATATATGACGAGTGGTATCCTATTATTGTCTGACTACTGTAGTACCAATGTAAATTGATATATATGGCCCATGGTTATGGTTCCTGGGGATCTTCCGTCTCTTCTGAAAGCCAGTTTGTTTAAATTATGTGTATTTTTATCCATTACTACCAATAAACTTTGTTAAATTTCTTATAAATTTTGTGCATATTATTCCTCTATTGTATACCCCCTCTTTTTTGTTCATACAATGGAGCAGGTCGAACCCGTCACACAAAATGAGGGGATAGGGGGGGGGAAAAGGGGGGCCCTCAGGGGCGGCCGTCGCGGAGACGCGGCGGGGGGCGCCAGGAGGGCGCGGGCGGCGGGCGGGGGGAGGCTGTCGCGGCGGGGGGGCATCAAGCGGGGCGGCGGCGCGGGCGGCGAGACCGCACAGGCCGAGCGGTCCGACACGGCCAGGAGGAAGCGGGGCGGGGGAGGAGTCGCGGGGGGTGGGCGGACGGGGAGGTGCGCGGGCGAGTCTAAGGTGCGTGAGGGGGGGTTAGAATTTTTCGTCTCTCCCTCCTTGCTCTTCATTTCTTCGGTCGTCTTCGAGATCTCGCGTTCAGGCCTCGGGTCGCTCGCCGGAGTCCGGTCAACTTTTGTTGTTTCTTTCTCCTCGTTTCTTCTCTTTCTTCTTCTTCTACTGTTCTTCCTTCCTTTCTCCTTCTTTTCTTGTACTCCCCTATACTCATCTACCAATCTATTCTTCTATCATTCTCTTCCATTCGTTCCTCTCGGCCGCTTTTCATTACTCTCTCTCTTCTCCCCCCTTGTCTACTTCCAACGTTCTCCCTTCTCTATACTTCTGCTCTCTCTTTCATCTCTTCTTCATTCTCCTTTCTTTCTTATCTTTCTTATTTCTTCTCTATTTTTCCTCTTGCCTTTTTCCTTCCTATTCCTCTTCAACTTTTCTCCCGTTTTTTTTGTTCTGCTCTCTCTAACTCTCTTCTCTACCCCTCCCCCTTCCACCCCCCCCTTCCTCCCCCCCCCCCCGCCTCACTTCCCATTAACGTACTCTACTATCCCTGCTTGCTTTCTTCCCATCCATCCCTCTTTTCTTCTCTCCTTCCATCCATTGTCACAGTCCATATTGAGCTCGTCCTAGCTCAGTGCTGAGCCAGACCCGATAGAAGACCCTCACTCTGGTGGCCTCCTCTGCCTATTTATGACAAGTAATAGGATGTGTTGTTAGCTCCTACGGCTTCCCCTACAGTACACCTTCCTGCAGTTTTCTGAATACAGTCCTTTGATCAGCCGTGCCCTCAATTTACAAAAACCTTCTCTCATATTTCTTCTGGAAAAGAAATTTCTCCATTAGTCCCTCTGGATGTGCACTGCCAGCATTTGTTTTACTTTCATCTCTGTTCTCAGTGTGTCTGATTCGTAATGAATACAAGTCCGTACTTGTATCAGGGGCCGAGCGCCAACATAAAGCAAAAAAAAAAAAAAATTGAAGGAATATACTAAATCCCACTTGCCAAGTGCCCATCGCCTTCTTCGGAGAGCCGGCCATTCCATTGTCTGCAGAATACCAAGTTCTAGAACTGTGATGTCTTTCATAGACCACAATGACATGTTGTTGCGCATGTGTACCTGCTTCTATTGATGACTAAAGCGGGAAGTGACACTTAATCAACCCTGCCGCCATCTATATAATGCTACCAACCGCTGAAGACGAAAAAATTAATAAGAGACATTTTAAAAAAAATTCCATTATCTTGTATGACAAAAAGAAATACATCCAAGTGTCTGTGAGAGGCGTCTGATAGTGGAGACTGCTTTTGTCCTCGGCCTCTAAATCCTGATCCCTCTGAACATCCACTGGCTAATACGTATGTCATTTTTGTTAAAAGTGAGGAGCCCTTTCAGATTTTGATTGATGATTTTTATGGTAAGATCTATGTACAAGTCAGAAAACACTGCGGCCCGGAATAATGAGATGGCAGTAAGAAGTTACACACGATGTTGTCCAAAGACGACACCAAGGTTATAGAGGACAGCCTGGAGGAGCAGGTCTCCTCCCTCTACCTACCACTCACCCTGCTGTCTACGTCAATACAGGAAAAACGGAAGGAGACTGGCTCACACTTATGTTCTTCCTGTAATCCTTATCAAGCTGTGACTTAGCTTCTCCAGAGAACAGGGACGAGAGTGAAGAAGAGCGCTGACAATGTTCTAGCCATCATTCAAAGGACTCCACTGTCCAAACCAGTGCCGCAAATTATCCCAGGAACAGGCACGTCTATGCAATTACCTTTTATAGTCTAGCCTATGTCAGCCAGTCATGCTTAAAGGGACAGTCCATTCATTAGCTATCACATTCAACTACTGGGGTTCGTAGATTGGAGAAATTGAGGAGCCCTAATGGTCGCAAGAATCCAATTTTTCCATCTTCAACAACAAGGCAGGTCACCCACCATGTCCCTTCTGCTTTCTTAAAGGTTCAACAAGTCTAGTGGCAATCTTCATCCATTGCCAGCAGCATCGAAATGGAATGGAGGCAACATGCTTGACTGTCACTACCATCAGCTCCTTCTAGCCATGGTCATAAGGCACTGGACAATAGAAATCATGAAAGTTGAAAAAAAAACTGGGCTCTCCATATTCTTCTTGAAGTATGATTTGCTTTTCTCAAAAAGGAGGAAATAACTGTGCTCAAAGTTAGGCAAATTGCCTAAACATCTCCCTTCACTTGATTATACCGAGTACAGAAGATGTGAGATACAGAAGATGTTGAGATACTTCTACCATAGAATGTTGTAGTTTATCGGTACAACTTGGAGATTGATGCCCCAGAGATATGTTTTGTAGCCAGTTGGATTTTGATGGCCTGAAGGACCTGGGCCAGGAGGATTTGGAGACCATAAGGTTCTCTTCCACAGTACTTTAGAAGGGTCTCCACAAGCCTCAAGTTAATCCTCAAGACTGGGGCCCAAATGTTGCATCATGATATTGGCAGAGCTTTGTGTAACCAGCCATTAGAGCACGGTGCCACCAGTCCGGAGTTTGCAAAGTTTTCTTAAATTTTTGTAATCCTGGCAAAATATGCTACAGGGGGGGCCATTACTAAGGGCCGTTGGATACATTTTTGTCATACAACCCGACGCAGGATTTAAACATTTAGAATTTTGTTGCAAGACACCACCGGGAAGAAGAAGGTGAACTCCGCGACCTCGTCGCAGCAGCGACGGTTGAGCAGATGTACATATATATCCTATCTGCAGGCAGCGTGTTATAGAGCAGGAAAAGCTGAGCAGATTGTGTATAGTCCTTCTGCAGGATGCATGTTTAGAGGCAGGAGGAGCTGAGCAGATTGGTATAGTGTCCTAGCGCAGGATGCATGTTATAGAGCAGGAGGAGCTGAGCAGATTGTGTATAGTGTCCTAGCTGCAGATGGCATGTTATACCCCTTAGGTGCAAAGTTTTATGTTACGGCATACACAGTGCAGCCAGGACACAAACTAAGCAAATCTAACATAAAATTAAATTGGCCAGTCTTACTTGCAGGCAGCATTAAAAGCAGGAAGAGCTATCTTCTAACATGTTATACAGTAAATGAGTGAGTCACATGTATACGGTTTAGAGACTCCTAATGAATCATAGTAGTCATTTTAATGAAATTGTAGCCTAGAAATGGATCTTTATTTAGTACTACCTGCAATATCTATTATTTATGACTATAACAATTATATATTCTTTGTGACTTTGTGCTCCTCCCTCTTCTCTCACAGCTCTTTGGCTCTTTTCTTCTCAGTCACCTGAACAATGGTGCGGTCTTACGAACACCATTAAGTGATAACTGCAATCACAGATACATTATATAGCACGTGCAGCAGTATCAGGTTTCTTAAGGGTAGATTTGCCGTGTAATATTTAGTGCCTTTCCTTATATCTCCATGTCGGTGGGTGTGTTTGCCTTCTCCAGGGACTCTTGTTTGTCTCCCTCTCTCCATATAGTGAACAGTAGACAATAGTCTCCTCTCCCAGATGACAGCCCTTTAGTAAGATAGAGGACAGCTGCGGGGCTGTCACCCAGAGCCTTGTGTGTTGACAGGAGGATGGGCAGGTGCAGGATAAGGCTGCACTACACACCCAGCATTACATCAGGATTATTCTCTATATAAGCAGTCCCCCGGGTTACGTACAGAATAGGGTCTGGAGTTTGTTTCTAAGTTGAATTTGTATGTAAGTCCGAACACTGTATATTTTATAATTGTAGATCCGACAAAAAGATTTTGGCCCAGTGACAATTGGAGTTTAACATTTTTTGTGTAATGGAACAAGGATTTACAACAAATGTTTCATTACGAACACCTTACAGCTGATTATGCAATCTGGGACTATAGTAACATCCAGAGATGTCACCAGAGTCAGAGGGGTCTGTCTGTAACTATGGGTTGTCCTGTAAGTCGGGTGTCCCTTAAGTAGGGAACCGCCTGTAGAATGAATGGTTTCCTAGCATAACGCAGCAGCCTGCAGATACATTTCACACATGGGTCAAGCAGGTTATTCTTCTGTCCTCTGCTTGCCTGCGTTCCCTTTCATTTTCATTTCGCTGATGCATGATCCTTCCTCTTTTACATTGTTCTGTCCCCCTCTTGATTAATTCCCTGTCTTCCGCTGGCTTTATTACCCTGTCTTCCACTTGCTGCATTATTCCATCCTCTGCCTTGCTGCATACCCTGTCCTCTGCTTGCTGCATTATTCCATCCTCTGCTTGCTGCAGTTACCCTGTTCTCTTCTTGCTTGCTGCATTACCCTGTCCTCTGCTGCTGCTGCATTATCCCATCCTCCACTTGCGTATTATCCCCTCCTTCCGATTGCTGTATTATCAATTCTCCACTTACTGTTTATTCCATTTTCTGCTTGCTGTCTTACTCCCTCCCTCCGCTTGCTGCATTACCCCATCCTCTGCTTGCTGCATTATTCGATCATCTGCTTGCTGCATTATCCCATCCCTCCGCTTGCTGCATAACCCATCCTCCGCTTGCTTCCATTACCCCATCCTCCGCTTGCTCCATTACCACCCCATCCTCTGCTTGCTGCATCATCCCATCCGCTTTTTTTTCTAACTTGCTTGTCCTCGCTCTTGTCATTTATGGGTCCCATCCTAACAGGGCAGCACCGCCAGTGGTTTCTCTGCCCATGTAGTACCAGTCTAGACCCAATAAACAATACTGGTGCTGGTGTGGGGGCACAGGGTATTATATGACATGTGCAGCCGTTAGAGAATGACCTAGTGATGACCTCCCCTTATGACCTATGATTGTCACAGCCGTTCCCTGTCCATATGGAGGCTGCTGTATATAAGTATGCCAAGACTATAGGAAGAGATCATAAAGCTTAAGGTGGAGGTCTAATATTACTATTACAACTGCCAGTGCAGTACATTGTGTCCTGTATTCCATGTCCAAGAGGTTCTGCAGCAGCTGAGGCTAACATCTGGGCTTCTGACATGACATAACGCAGAGGCAGCGAAGGGTCTCATGACAGATTTTTATGACATCGTAATTCGGTCCGCCCACGTTTCCTAAGATTCGCCGTGAAGCCCCGAGTGTATGCGTAAGCCGAGAGACTATTTCTATGCATGGATTAACGTAATGGGGGAGGGAGTCCGCTCTGGTCTCTTCTATGTAGCGTGACGCGCAGCAGAAGGTCTGTTACAGTGGGCAACTGTCGTTGTGCGGAGAATATAATGGACATACAGTTTGCTGGTTTATCATTATTATACAGACAGGATTATCTGCCCTGACTAGAATAAAATAAATCTCACTGAGGCAAACAGGGGATGTTGTCCATGAGGAATTGGCAGTCTCACTCCGGGGAGTCACCGTACACGTCATGTGTTTGTGTTGTGTCTACTGGAGGTCCTACCACCATCCTTATCTGATGGGACATATGCTGCTGGGGGCTGTTTGAATATTGTCTTAAGGTCTCTTAACAATTTAGCAAACAGCTATTCCTCCAGACTCCCCCAATGCACATGCATACTCGACCATCAGGCACACATGGGCTTTTTCCAACCTGAAAAACCTATGATATAAATATAATTAACATCAGGTCGGTTGTGTTCCACCCCACCACCACGGATCAGACGATTCTCCGTTTTTCTTTCGTATATCGCTCATCTAGATCACTGCATCGCTCCTATTCATTCATGGTGCAGTGACTCATTTCAGCCACTATAAAAAATGGCGCTATCTGCTTCCTGTTCCTTTTCGAGATCACTGTGTCATTGTTACACAACACCCCAAAAATTGATTATTTTACACGCTTAGAGGTTCTAGTTAGCTGGGTGTGATGTGTTGTGGGAGGAGAAGCGGAGACGTAGATACCACAGGTAGATACGGCTGTCAGATATAACTGTCGGTCTAGTTTTCCTGTAGAGCCCGAACATCTGTCACAAGGTCAAAGTATTGTAAATGGTACGGAGGGGTTCATAGGGTATGTAATACTAGAGCATATTGGACACTGTGCGGTATGTAGGATGTGATACATTGTATATATGTAGCTATGAAATTCTGAGCAGTTATGATTTTTACACATCTGCTGGAATACATTGTTTGCTTTATTAAGGACACTTGTATGTAGGATGGAGCGCAGGGGCTTCAGTTCAAAGGTTAAAGGGGCTGGCTGAGATTGACAAAATGGCTGCTTGCTCCACAAACAATGCAATGGTTTGTGTTCATATTTCTTTTAACTATGGAACACCCCTTTAAGGGGCCCCGTGCCAGGGCTCAGATATTAAATTCTGCATCGCCTTTATTATGACTTCCTCCACTTAGTCATTTAGCAGAGAAGCAGCACGATTATGTACAGTACATGTTGCCCATTGTGTGGGTCCTTAGTATTCTCCATGTCGGATGTAAGACAAGTCTTATTTTGGGAGATCCGGAGGAATTGTCCCCATGTCTTGTTCTACGACCTGCAGATTAGCTGCGGAGTCAGATTAGATATAGATTTGTCGCTCAGACCAGCGGGGACCGCACACTAACTATTCTGGAAGTGTCACCGAGACGTGTCTCACATACAGAGACCGGCGCCCCGTCCCCTCTATTACTACAAATGTTTCCTCCATGACACCTGACAAGTACAAGCGGAATTTCTATTGGGTTTTTTCTTGGTCATGATGGTCCGAATCATCAGTTTATTCTATATAACAGGATGGGAGATTGTGTACAATGTCACAGATCTGGGGTGCACCTTATCATATAATCCAAATATTAATCCGATGGGTGGATGTGCTGCGCCACCAGGGAAGTTCTGTAGGAATTTATAGTCCATACACAGTCTAGTCCTCTGGTACTAGAATCAGCTTCTTGGGAACGGGATCTGTCCCTTTCTGCTGATTTCAGTCTGTGTGTTTTTAGGACATTCAAAGGTCCTGAATGGCTCTTGTGTACGTTGTACTGAGAGCAGACGGATGGTATAGATTTCATGGGTGAAGTTCCTTCTCAGTATAAATTTTGGTGTGTGATTTTGGTGGCCATGGAACCCCTAGAAGACTGGCCCCCCGGCTACCACCCAAACTGCCTATATTATATCCACTCCTTCAGGAGAAGGGCATAACACCCCTCAACCGGTCTAGAGAGATTTACTAAGAGATTTAAACATTGGGTCTAAATGTTTCATTTTACTGAGATCCAAACTACACATTATGCACAGTCACCGGGCACCACTAAGCAACTTGTATCCTTGCACAACAATCTATAACAAGACACCAGTGCAATACTTCAGTTTCCGCGAGGCGCTGTAGGGGTTAAACACTTGCTGCTGGTTGTTGATGATTAAAGTTTACATAAAGATCTCTCCTAAAGAACGAGAAGGTAATTCTGTGATAACACTATATTGTGAATACGTTCATGCAAGTGGAAGCAGCAGTGTAAAATAATTCACATACATTTAATTCAAATATATATTAACATTGAAATATAGATCAAACTCAAAATATACATCGCTGGAATGATAATTACGCTCCTGATTGATCCTGAATTATAATCAATATGATCCGATTTGGTAAACAATAAACAAACAATAATAAATAATAAATAAGAACAAATTCTACCTGGATTGTGTTCTGTTCCTTGTATACATGACACTCTATACCCATGTGCAAATAATGGAAGATCCTAATAAGAAATCTATTACCAGAGGGAATAATCCGCGGTACGAGCCGACGCTCTGCCTCTGTATACACACATATCAATTAATATGTAGTCATGGCAATTGCATATGTTCAGATTATGGTGAACCTTTGTATAAGGAGGTTCCTATGGTTTGCATGACACATCAGACAGCACTAACCCTAGACAAACAAATTGTATAAGGTCACACTCTTTAGACCCCCGCTACCTCCTGTAGAAAATCATGTCTCATATGTAGAAGAGAGAGTGAAGGGGGATAGGAGGGGGATGTAGCTGCAGCTTCACTCTGTGATATCACACTCTGTGAGAGAGGAAGGGGGCAGCATCACAACACATTAGACATGTAATTTTAAGAATTTTTGGTTTTTTTGTACACATTTCTATCATAAATGGAACCATTCTATCATTACACATAAATCTGCACTATAGTCACAATTAGTCCGGCCCCTTCCTGAACTGTAGAGATCACTTCTCAGCAGTCATCTCATTAATATCATATGCAGATTACAGTGACAGAAAACTATCTACATAGAAACACAGGGACACCTACACAGGGCATGTGTCCAGCTATGATGTGACCCTTTGAGGTTCAGGTTCAGAACCCAAAATTCCCCCAACAGTAATACCCGTATCCCTCCCCCTCCCTGTACAATACAAAACACTGCCTACTGCCCCATCATTATTACATCACTACTGACATAGATGATGTCACAGCTTATCTACCTCCTCCTTTACAATGACCCTATATAATATCACTGACCATCATTACATCATTACTGA
The DNA here is from genome assembly GCA_019512145.1 of Engystomops pustulosus. Classification (NCBI taxonomy): domain Eukaryota; kingdom Metazoa; phylum Chordata; class Amphibia; order Anura; family Leptodactylidae; genus Engystomops; species Engystomops pustulosus. The sequence goes on from CM033649.1 coordinate 83,213,300, forward strand.
CAATAGATGATGTCACACTTAATCTCCTCCCTCTCCCTTTACAATGACCTCTATATAGATAACACTGATCCCCATCATTACATAACTACTGACAATACATGATGTCACAGCTTTCCCCTCCCCTTCCCGTACACTGAACCCTCTATATAGATAACACTGACCCATCATTACATCAACTACTGACAATAGATGGTGTCACACAGCTTATCTCCTCCCCCTCCTGTACAATGACCTCTATATAGATACACTGACCCACATTAACATATCTACTGACAATAGATGATGTCCACACTTATCTCCTCCCTGCCTGTACAATGACTCCTTGATAACACTGACCCATCATTACATCATTACTGACAATGATGATGTTCACAGCTTATCTTCTCCTCCTCCCTGTACTATGACCTCTATATAGATATCACTGACCCATCTTACTACATACCTTACGAAAAGATGATGTCAACTTTATCTCCTCCCCCTCCCTGTACATGACCTGTATATGATAACACTGACCCATCACTACATCACTATACTGACAATAGATGATGTCACAGCTTATCTCCTCCCTCCCTGTACAATGACCTCTATATAGATAACACTGACCCATCATTACATCACTATGACAATGATGATCACAGCTTATCTCCCTCCCCTCCCTGTACAATGACCTCTATATAGATAACACGACCCATCATTACAATATCACTGGACAATAGATGATGTCACAGCTTATCTCCTCCCCTGCCTGTACATGACCTCTAATAGCATAACACTGACCATCACTTACATCATTACTGACAATAGATGATGTCACAGCTTATCTTCTCCTCCTCCCTGTACTAGACTCTATAGTAGATATCACTGACCCTCATTACACTTACATCATTACTGACAAGATGATGTCACATTTTATCTCCTCCCCTCCCTGTACACTGACCTGTATATAGATAACCTGACCCACACTACATCACTACTGACAATAGATGATGTCACCGCTTATCTCTCCACCCTCCCTTTACAATGACCTCTATAAATAATAACACACTGACCTCATTACTCACTATGACAATAGATGATGTCACAGCTTATCTCCTCCTCTCCCTGTACAATGTCCTCTATATAGATAACACTGACCCATCATTACATCTACTGACAATAGATGATGTCACAGCTTAACTCCTCCTCATCCCTGTACAATGACCCTATATAGATAACACTGACCCATCATTACACATCCTACTGACAATAGAGATGTCACAGCTTCTCTCCTCCCCTCCTGTACAATGACCTCTATATAGATACACTGACCCATCTTAATCATTACTGACAATAGATGATGTCACAGCTTATCTTCTCCTCCTCTCCTCCTCCCGTACTTGATCCCTCTAATAGATACACTGACCATCATTACATCATTACTGATAAAGATGATGTCACAGTTTACCTCCTCCCCCTCCCTGTACAATGACCTGTATATATAACACTGACCCTCACTACCACTACTGACAATAGATGATGTCACCGCTTATCTCATCCCCCTCCCTGTACAATGACCTCTATATAGATAACACTGACCCATCATTACATCACTACTGACAATAGATGATGTGTCACACTTAACTCCTCCTCCTCCCTGTACAATGACCTCTATAGAGTTAACACTGACCCATCATTACTCACTATGACATAGATGTAATCACAGCTTATCCCCTCCCCCTCCTTGTACATGACCTCTATATAGATAACACTGACCCATCATTACCATCACTACTGACAATAGATGATGTCACAGCTTATCTCCATCCCCCCTGTACAATGATCTCTATATAGATAACACTGACCCATCATTACATCCACTATGACAATAGTGATGTCACGCTTATCTCCTCCCCCTCCCTGTACAATGACCTCTATATGATAACACTGATCATCATTACATCACTACTGACAATACATGATGTCACACGCTTATCCCCTCCCCCTCCTGTACATGACCATCTATATAGATAACACTGACCTATCTATTACATCATACTGACATAGATGATGTCACAGCTTATCCTCCTCCCCCTTCCCGTACTGACCTTATATAGATAACACTGACCCATCATTACATCACTACTGCACATAGATGATGTCACAGCTTTATCTCCTCCCCCTCCCTATACAATGAACTCTATATAATATCACTGACCCATCATTACATCATTACTGACATAGATGATGTCACAGCTTATCTTCCTCCTCTTCCCTGTACAATGACCTCTATATAGATACACTGACCCATCATTACATCACTACTGACAATAGATGATGTCACAGCTTATCTCCTCCCCCTCCCTGTACAATGACCTCTATATAGATAACACTGACCCATCATTACATCACTACTGACAATAGATGATGTCAAAGCTTATCTCCTTCCCTTCCTGTAACAATGAACCTCTGAATATTAACACTCCGACCCATCATTACATCACTACTGACATAGATGATGTCACAGTCTTATCTCCTCCTCCTCCCTGTACAATGACTCTTATATAGATAACACTGACCCATCATTACATCACTCCTGACAATACATGATGTCACAGCTTATCTCCTCCCCCTTACAATGAACTCTATATAATAACACTGACCCATCATTACTCAACTACTGCATCATGATGTCACATCACAGCTTATCTCCTCCCCTCCCTGTACAATGAACCTCTATATAGATAACAATGACCCATCTTACACACTACTTGACAATAGATGATGTACACATCCCTATCCTCCCCTCTCTGTAGGAATGACATCTATTAGTAACACTGACCACTCATTACATCACTACTGACAATAAGGATGTCACACTTATCTCCCTCCCCCTCTCTGTACAATGACTTCTATATAGATAACACTGACCCTCATTTACATCACACTGACTGATAGATGTCACAGCTTATCTCTCCCCCTCCCTGTACAATGACCTCTATAATACAACCTGATCCTCATTACATCACTACTGACAATAGATGATGTCACAGCTTATCTCCTCCCCTCCCTGTCCAATGACCTCTATATAGATAACACTGACCCATCATTACTCACTACGAAAATAGATGATGTCACAGCTTATGCTCCCCCCCCTCCACTGTACAATGTACCTCTAATAGATAACACTGACCCATCATTACATCACTACTGAAAATGATGATGTCACAGCTTACTCTCCCTCCTCCCCCCTCCCGTACAAATGACCTCGATATAAAGGGAATCTATCAATAGATTTTTTTTAATATTAAACTACCAGCCTCCTCTACTGAGGAAACTTCTCTTTTATGTGAAATCTCATCCATTACCTTTAAAACTCTCCCTCCAACCATGCGAAAATGAGCAGAGAAGGTGATATTTTACCCAAGAAGAGTCAAGTTTAAAGATTAGAAGTGAAGTGTCTTTCGTGCGCCTCTATTTTAGGTTCTATTAAACCTAAATACACTTATATGTCTATATGGATAAGGTGTTAGTAATAAGCTGTGCCCTCTCTGATCCTGACTAACTCTCTGCTGGCCCCCTCCTCCACCTTCCCCAATAATTATCTGCTCTTGAGTTCATTGCTTGGGACAAATGACTTCTGAAATGAAGCAGTGAGTGTATGAGATTTACAGCCGGTCACCTGCTTCTGCTAAGTGACTGTATTTATGTCGCCCTAGAGGACCCTTTAAATGGCTAATATTTAAAATATTTATTCTCAATATTTTTTACTTCCTTTTCCAAAGTTATTATTATTATGCATTAGAATTCTACCGCATTGTAAAATCTTGTCCTGACTATGAGTAATTTGTGATCCTAGGTCTACCAGGGTTAATGGTACGGCCACCCCCCACAGCCCGACATCGGATCTATAACTCCTGCGATGCGCTGATATATAGATGATAGATAAAATTAGATGCAAAGTCAAATGTTTACATACTCTAAGATTTCACGTCTTTAGACCGATTGGGCAAAGACCCATTGATGCTGTCCTTTGTAATCTTTTGATAGGTACTGTGCACCCATTGATTAATTAAAGACACCCCTGTGAATTATGTTTTATGGCACAGTGGAACACACATCTCTTTGTGTAACATCAACGGAAAGTCTAATGAATTCAACCAAGATCTCAGGAAGAAAACTGTGAACTTGCACAAGTCTGGTTAATCCTTAGGTACATTTCCTAGTGCCTTGTTCTGTACAAACATTTATACGCAAGTACCACACAGATAGAAATCCCCACTCACCCTCCACACTCAGGAAGCAGATGGCTCTGTGTCCCACAGATGAACGTGCTGTAAAACAGATCTACAACCCTGTTTTAGTCGCAATTCCTGATGCAGAAACGGGAATTGCGACTACTCCATCTTCTATGTCCTATTGAGATGGGAGGGGGGCGTGCCAGGCCTTGAAGTGGGCTGGTGCAGGTGTTCCTTACCAGGCCTGGCGCACTGCCTATAGCCTGCGCCCATTCAAGAGCAGCAATGGTGCAATTCTACACCAGGTCGACACGGAGTCTCCTGAGGGGCAGGGGCACAACCTATTCTGCAGCCTATTATATTGTGCCCCCTATTCTATGATCAGCAGTGTGCGCTCCAGAGCTCTCTCTTCCTCATAACATATTTATAGACATGTTTGGTGGCTGTGGAGAACTCTCTTCTTTTAGGTCACTAAGTCCAATTCATCGAATGGGCTTGGGCAGAAATCCATATAAAGACAAAACTCTTCAATGGATAGAACCCAAATTTCTGTAACAAATCTGCGTGTCAGGGGCAGATAGACAAACCATGGACCCTGGCTGTATGAATATGTAGCCCCTACAAGTCTGGAATCACTTCCTACCTATGGAACTAGGATCAGCTTCTTGGGGAATGGAGTATGTGTCCCTTCTGCCTATTTAAATCTGCGGTTTAAGGACCTTTGGAGGACCTTCAAAAGTTCTAAAATGCTCTTGTGCACATGTGTATTAGAGCAAGTAACATGATGTACAGGATTTCACTAGTGATGCTCCTTCTCAGTATAGTTTGGTTGGTGGTTTGGTGGCATGGGCCCCCTAGAAGTCGTGGGCCTCGGGCTATCGCCCAAACCCTTACATTTACATTTTACAGAAAACCTCCCTGTATTCTCTTCTATCTATACCTTTGCATGTAGTGAATGTGATTTGTTTAGTCTTGAATTTTGTGTAATTACGCAAAGAAGAGAAATCCTATGTGACTAGGACCATATTTATAAGCCCCCTACAACATATCAAACTGTGTTTGTAAAAAAACTTGCCCAGTGTTTTCGGTATTGCCTCATTAATCATTTCGTGCCTGTTACATGTACCTGTAGTAAATACGACATCATGAAACGCCCACCCCAGACCACCGCAGGGCAGAATTGATTCCTTTATGGAGGTTGGGCTGCTGTTATAGTAAAGTGAGGTCATTTATCTGTAAGGAACGTCGTTACTACGTTTCCCTACAGAAGTCACTGCAGGCGGACCCCCTGTCTCCCCATTACTTCCTCTGACCATCTGTTTGACATGGTGCAGATTCCATCGGCTGATTGCCCCAGAGGTCGCATATGAAGATTATCATCTGACATATATATGTGTAGAGGTAGCGCAGTCCTATTAAAACCATTTACTGTATATACTCTATATAAGCCTAGTTTGCAGCACAAAAAAAAGTGCTGAAACCCCAAACTTGGCTTATACTCAAGTAAATAATAATAAGTCCCCGTTCTGGCTTCCCCCGCTGCTGTGCTATATACTGGGGCAAGTGCTGGCTATTACTACTGGGGCAAGGGGCTGGCTTATATACTGGGGCAAGGGCTGGCTATATACTGGGGCAGGGGGCTGGCAGGCTATATACTGGGGGATTTGGGCTGGCAGGCTATATACGGGGGGCGGTGCTGGCTATATACTATGGGGCAGGTCTGGCAGGCTATATACTGGTGAGGCTGAGACCAATGCATTTCCCACCATCGGTCTTATACTCGAGTCAATAGGTTTTTTTCCAGGTATTTATGGTAAAATTAGGACCTCGGCTTTATACTGGGCCGGCTTATACTCGAGTATATACGGTATTTGCCTACCATGAGTACAAACGGACCTCTGGTTCGACTGTACTTTAGCCCTGGGCTACAATAATCTCTGTAGAGCTGAAATGAAGCTTTATTATTAATCCTGGTTCTTAGAAAACCTCAACATGTTTAAAAATCCAATTGTCACAGAAACCAAACAAATTCTGTCTGGGGTTACAATTATAAAATATACAGTTCTGACTACTTACAATTCAACTTAAGAACCAAACCTACATCACCTATCCTGTACGTAAGCCCGGGGACCGGCCTGTATACACAGAGGGTATCGCATCCCTTAATACAGGACCTATATATTATACCTTTAATGAAAGAACATTCCCCTCCCGCCGATCATCACCTCTTTTGTCCATATGACTAATGTAACAATTTCTTCCAGAATGATGAAGCCAATAGGATTCTCCTAAGATCCAAGAGCAACGCGACTTGCTTATTATTACTGGAGAAATAGTGGCCGGTGATACCAGCGCAGACAAGCACCCTCCTAGAGAATGACCAGGGTCTGATTTATATCATATGCTGCTGCCAGGTGCACATTAATGGATAGTCCCCAGCGCCTTCATCATTAAACGCCCAAATATTTGGAACCTATGGGGTTTTTTTTTTCCATCCTATAGCAATTTACAATAGAAATCTGAGGCTAGGAGTTACATGACTGTCCCGTGCTAACCATCGCTCAATCCCTACTTAACCTTCAGATGGATCCTAGGACGTATGTAATGTCAATGCAATCTTGGTGGAACATGAGCTAAAACCGAACACCTTCAGTACAGCACCCCGACTAAAGCACCACACCGACTTACAGACACCCTAGTTACAAAACGGACCTCTGGATGTTGGTAATTCACTGTACTTTAGTCTCAGCTACAATAAAAAGCTGTAACAGATATCAAAGTGTCTGTACCATATTTCGGACATAAGGCGCACTAAAAAATCCTTGATTTTCTCAGAAATCAAGGTGCGCCTTATATGAACATTACTTACAGACAACACTGCCTTGAACTGTTGCACAGGTCTGCCACCTGCTGGTCATTCATCCTTTAATACCGTGCGCCTTATAATCCGGTGCCCTTATATATGAACCTAGCCGTTTTAGCAGGCATATATTGATGGTGCACCTATAGTCGAAAAATACGTAATTAAGATTTATGTTAATCCTGGTTCTTATGACAACCCAAAGTTCTAAAATCCAATTGTCACGAGACCAAAAAAATTTTGGCTGGGGTAACAATTATAAAATATACAGTTCCGACTCACATACAAATTCAACTAGAACAAACCTATCTTGTAGGTAACCCGACGTCTGTACTCTACGAGACAGTGAATTGCCTACATCGCGAAACCATAATATTACTCTTAACTTGATCCAGATTCAACGTTTTTGCCGAGGTTTTATGTGAAGATAAATATTTCGGATCCCGGGTTGGCAGTGAATTGCTTCAGGAAAAATTGCACCGTAGTCTGTGTAGACTTGAAGTTACCTTTATACACAGAGCAGAGCAAAGCCACACAGAAACCTGAGGGTTTTGCTGTCCTAGCATATACGTCTCCGGCTGTACATCCACAGTGGATTTCTCTATCTCCTCTCATAACAGAAGAAGAAACATTCTCTTAGATTCCACACAAAAGTTCAAGAAAATCAATAGATTGAAATGTGGATGAGGTGCAGGGCATCCAGACCCAGGAGCAGAAAAATCAGCAGGAGTTTGTATGAATGGTATGGAACGCTTGGACGCATGGAAATTAAAATTCACATCTGATTTGATCTGATTGGAAAGATTTTAGAAGAAATTTACCTCATAATCCATCATGATAACCAGGGACACTCTCATAGATCCAGGCACTTCATCTTAAATTCCTTTCTTCTAAAATCGACTTTTGGATTATGCTAATTAGTATGAATCTTTTGGGGTGGTTTACCGGAACCCCTCCGGTGCTGTATCTTCAACGCAGGGGCATAACTACAGTGGTAGTCAGCCATAGCAGCTACTATGGGGCCCGCATGTCTCAAGGGCCCCGGCATTAGATTCAACACACTAAAGAATGGAGGATGTGCAGCATAATAGTGTATATAAATGTAAACAGCGCCCATCTTCCCAGTACACGCACGAAAGGTCAGGGGACAGGAAGGGAGAGCATAATGACAGGACTAGGGATCTGTCTTCTCTAATACCTGCCATATACTTCCCAAATTTTGGTCATCAGCTACTGGGGCATATAATGTATATATCAGTGTATATATGTATAATGTGTGCCTCAAGAAGAGTGAAGAAATCAGGCGATAACCTTCTTGAGGCTACTGGTATTTTGATGGTGAGCTTTTCGAGAAGACTATTCTCTTCGTACGACTGAATGTTCATGCATTATAAATGTGTGCTCATGAGTGTATAATATGTGGATGTGTACAATTATATATTTTCTTGGGGGCCCCATTTTGAAGTCTGTGGGCGCTGCCTTCCTTAGTTACAGGCTATCAATTGAGCGAGGCAGGTCAAGATAACACAGGCAGAGGGAGAGACATTTTCTGCTCATTGTAAACAGCCTGTAAATCTGCAGCATTGAGAGGCTCTGGTAAGCAATGAGAGGTTCTGCCTCATTAGCATATATTTTACACTTTGATATTAGAAGGAAGGAGCCATGGATAGTAACTATAATAGATTACCACAGTCACGTTGTCCTGTTGTCTCTGGTTTTTAATCAATTTTTATTGTAGATTTGTTTACTGCAAATCAGGTGCAGAAAATCTGACCCGGTGCAAGAAAATCTGTTGGATTTGATGTGTAATCAGGTGCCGCATCCAGGTCCCTGATGCAAGAAATCAGAAAGATTTTAATATGAGAAACACCAACTATGTGCAAGAAAGTTCTGCCAGATTTCTGTGTGAATTGGGTGCAGGGGGTTTGGCCCCATGTGAATGAATTTTCTGATTTTGTGCATAAAGTTCAGACCGTATCTTAAAATCTGAATAGATTTGGAACCGGTGTGCAAAAAACTCGCCATATCATCGTGTGAATCCAGTGTAAGAATCCAGACCCATTGTGTAAGAAATTCCAGCCGGACTTTTGTATTAATTGGGTCTGTAGAATCTGGACATCTTGAGAGAAAATCAGTCTTCATTGTGATGTAAGTCAGTGTGGAAGTTCAGACCATGTCAAGAAAGATCACACGGATTCTGATGTGAACCGTTTGTGAAGATAAGACACATTTACTAACATATTAGTCTCATGGGGTTTGGGGCAGAGGTGCAGGAAAGTAAATTGTATTTGATGTCAATCAGGGCGAGAATATGAACCCAATGCAAGAAAATCATTTGATTTCGATGTGTAAAGTCCAGAACCACATGTAAGAGAAACAGCGCCAATTTGGATGCAGATTGGATACTAGATGGAATATATGCTGAATTGGGTGCCGCAAAATCTGCTGGATCCGAGAATCCGACCCAAGTGCAACAAAATCATCAATGATTTCACATCAGGACATATTTTGCACAACAATGCGGTGCACCATGATGGTGGCCACATAGAGACACTTATGGCAAAAAAAAAATCCACTCCTAACAAGCGTATTACAAACAGTACATCTCACAAGCCTCATCTTCACAGCACGCTTATTGATTGTAGCTCTTGTAAGCAGGCACCTAATTTACACCTGGTAACATAATATGGCCTGCCGTTACAAACACTAACCAGGTCCTTGGACTCTTTGTAAAACATCTCAGATATTCAGGAGAAACCAATTACATTGGAAGCGGATGACAAGGACACTGCCAAATATTCTGATTGCTGGACCATTGAGTTTTATGTTCCAGCAGCGTAAAGTTGTCATCTACAAGGGGTCTGCTTGGATTTCCATAATGCCATAACATCAAAGGCAAAGCCGCTAGGATGGGGTGCTCCGTACCCAGGGGAATTCTTTGATGTATTGTTTAACATACACTGATCCAAGCCAAGCACCTTCACACGGCTCTGAGGCTCGGTCCAAGTACACTTTAGGCTTGATATTCCTCCAACCTTATACATTGGCATAGCTGAGCACTATGGGTTATATACTGAATATAAACGGGCCCTGCAATATGACTGCTGATATATGTATCGGCTAGTGTATAAGCTGTAGATATGGTAGGGGCATGCAGAGCGCTGGGATCTATAGAGTTGTGTGTAATATGGATCCCACATTTTCTATGAATGAACTGGAATATGAGATCAACAAATGATGCTTTCGTATCAAGGCTCAGAGCATCATCCTCCCTTTCTGTGCATACAGCTGGTCCATAGGTGTGCGCTCTGTCTGCACGGATCAGTGTGGTGACGTCCTATGGAGGCTGGGTTATGGGAGGGCGCAGATGATGTGATTTCTATGGCTCCAGTGATTTACTCTGCTAACGTTCACCCAGAGAAGCTGTGCAAAAATCAACGTACCCCATGTCCTATCATCCATATTCCATAACGTATAGCTCCGTTCTGTGCCCACGCCAACCCTGGCAGGGGTGACCCTGGGCATAGTCAAGCCGCTTCCTGGCTTATTCCAACCATTATGTAAGACCCCCTGATATTGCTGGACATCTGCTCCTTGCAATACAAGTTGGGCCACATTCCACATCTATATCCTGAACGATATATCCACCTATGGGACACAACCCTGCGAGAGCGGCGCTCACACCTCCCCCACGTCTGTGGGCGCTGCAGAACCTCTTCCCAACACCATATAACGAGTTCCAGCTGTTCTCACCGGACGTGACCAGCTCCTTCCAGAAACGATGTAACCCAGACGATGACACCGGCATCAATGCAGTATCATAATGATGCCCCCCAGACTTGGGGGTCCCCTCCCCTACCCTTGTTCTCACCTCCGTTGCCTCCTCGCCATGTCGGGGGGCTGCTTGGCATTGAAGGGGTAGGCGATACACCTCATGACAACACATAAGAGCTGCAGCTTCCTTTTCCTCTCTTCTTCTCTCTTCTGCAGCCTCTAGCTTTCTTTCTCCTTCTCGTGACCACTGATGGGACTAGGGAGGATGGCCGGACACTGCTGCTCCGTACTGCTCGGCTGCAGCCCGCCATAGCTCTCGCTGGTCCTGCTCGGAGAGAGCCGGGCCCTGTGCTGGGTGCCAGCAACTCCTGCTTTCTTCTTCCAACTATCTCAATCTCGATCCTCCTCGGGTGGAAGATGTGGGTCCAACATCTTGCTATGGTTTTGGAGCGGAAAAGAAGAAGAGGATTGAAGCAGAAAGAAGAGGGGACTGCAGTAGAGCCGTGCACCCTAGTAATCCTGTGCAGAGTCAGGCAGCTTGCTCCGATCAAGCAGGACTGATTATGCAGGTAAGTGCAGACTAAGGCATGGCGGTGCTTGACGTAGTTTAACCCTCTCCTTCCCCTGCACTCTTACTGGAGAAAGGAAAGCGGATAGAGACAAAATACTGCCGATGGGGGCGCGTCCCCATTGAAATTGTAGTGTAATCTGCTAATGTGCTGCAGCAGATGGGCCCTCCTGCCTGCTCTTGTCCCAGGCCAATAAATCTTCAGGATACAGGAAGATGATCCAGGAGGAATGAATCAATAGTGGATGCTTGCTGCTGCTGCAGGACAGGGAACGGATGGACCTCCTCAGTCCGTGATACGATTATCCAGCGTCGCTCCAGACCCTAGATCGCCGTCATCCGAAGGGAAACGCTTGTAATCCGAGATTACAGATTGATCGTCCGTATCCGGATCCGATAGTTAAATCATCATTCCTGCTTCCGGGAAACGACACGGACAACAACTTGAACTTAATGGATCGATGTATCAAATAAATTGACCCGGGCTCTTTAAACTCGCACAATACCACCCACCCCAAAAGATAGTCACGTATCAGAGTAAGAGCGGCGCAACGTAACAAAGGAGAAACAAATGCATCCGATCACGTGAAACATAACCAAAAAATCTAAGGTAGAACAGTAACAAAAGGTGAAACAAATGTTCCAGCTCTGCACCTAAATAAACACAACAATCGAAGTAATCAAAACAAGTCGCAACTGACACACTACAATAGATTGTAAGCTCTTGGGTAGCACGGACCTCACTCCTGAATTTTTTTTCTCTTGATGCGCCTATTTTTGAAGTGTTGGCACCATAATTTGGATTCGCAAACACAAATTGGTCCGACATTCCTTCCCGGCGCATCTTTTTTATTGTGTCGCCTATATTTTGCCAGCACAATAAGCAGCTGATAGCTGTGTCTACCGAGTTCATTTCACCCTTCACGTAAAGCTTTTTGTTCGTGCGCCAATCATTAAACCATCCCACGCAAACTTAAACCCACGTGTTCCACTCCACCCTGTGCCCAAATTAATAAATGCCCCACCCACTTTCTACAGCTCAGCTCTATGACTAACCATTAAGCTGAGTTGCATACCAACACATTAGACAGGGTGGGCGCTGTTGTTTTGAAAAAAAAAAAAATCAGACCATTTTCCTATCTTGGACCACCCCTTTAAATAATATGGGTAAGGTATTAGAAAAGAAAAAACTGCTGGTGAGATGCACAATACCAAAACACTGGTAAAGAACAGCATGAAGATCAATTATAGTAGTGAAAGCTTTCATTCAGTAACAACAGGACAGAGATACAATTATGAGAGACCAGGTACATGTCCAGGTAAGTGCATTACACCACTAATACATATAATATAGGGAGGCGCATAATATCAAGGTGGGGTGACAGTAATTACTGACACATATTTGACATATATTGAATGTAGTTTATGAATTAATGTAATTATAGATTATTAATATTTTATTAAATATGTTTATTAAATATGCTTCTTAAGAGGCATCTACCACACCAATGAAAAGGTTGTATGCAAATGAGCCGAGGGGCTCCTGCTCCATTAACACCTGGAGCCCCTTATGCTGTTTTGCATACATCTTCGTCTTGGTGGTAGATGTCCTTAAATGTGAGGAATATACCTTATAACCGAGTTAAGACCTAGTTTTTCAGCAAAAAATGTGCTGAAAAAGCCAAACTGCGCTTATACTCGAGTCAAAAAAAAAATCAAAACCACCTTTCCGGCGGCCCCCCTTAATCTTCTGTGCGATCCATCCGCCGACAATGGTATTGTTGTGCTGCACAAATGGGGGGGGGGGGGGGGGGGGGGGGGGGGGGGTTTATAACACTGGGGCAGGGCCTATCAGGCTATAACACTGGGGCAGGGGCTGGCAGGCTATATACAACTGGGGCAGGGGCGCAGGCTATATACTGGGCGGGTGTGACCTAATGCATTTACCACCCCCGGCTTCTTATACTCGAGTCAATAGATTTTCCCATTTTTTGGTGGGGGTAAATTAGGGGGCCTCGGCTATACTCGGTCGGCTTATTTCGAGTATACGGTAAGCGCCACCATTTACATGGAAGTTATGACAATTGTCAGTACTCCTGACAACCATACGACATCATTCCAAAATATCACTAATATCATTCTGTTATATCGTAATATTCCATTCGAGTCATGTTTCACCCCTTAACATAGTGTGCAAAGATTCAAGGAATACATGAGCGTAGTGACGTAGATACTGACAAGTAAAACTTTGTGTCCCAAGATCAAACATCTGTCAAAGTGTTTTTAGTTTTCTTCTCCGTGTTTTGCAGGGTTTCCTCCGATCCTCCGTGTTTCCCTCCCACACTCCAACTCAAACTGTTAGGAGGTTATTGATGTGAGCCCATGGGGACAGGACTGATTTGGCAGCTCTGTGTTTGTTCTGCACTATCTGTGTGCCGCTATTAAAGAATTATTATATTATATATTAGTATTATTATATTAGCGAGTATATAGTGTATGGGAAGTATTTAGTGAATATTGATACTGAGTGAACAGTCATCTCTTACATTGTGATGGAAATTCACGAATAACATGCAGTGACGGTGTTACTGACACAATGTGATATGGTTCTCTGATTGTGCAGTAAAACTTCTCCAAACTTATATTTTGTATACTTCTTTGAATAGGACTCCCCCTCACCCCCCACCACCTTTACAAGAGCAATGCAATTTTGGGTGGTCTTCTCAAGGGGGTTTTGCTTGCATATGGTGAGTTGTATCTGGATCCTGGATCTGGACCATTCATTTTAAATATGAGTTTCCTTTACACATGACAGCCTGATAGTCTCCTGTGTCAGTAACAAACTGTCTCCTTGCATCTGTTCTTTGGATTAATAATATTCAAAAGCGGTATAGTCTAGAAAAAAAATACAACAAAATCTGGCTGGATAAAACAACAATGAAGATTCTCTTGGTACAACAGTTTGACCCATTGAGTGGAAACAATGACAGCTACAGGCAGGCCCCAGAGCCGGGGACAATGGGGGCAGCTCTTGCCATTAACCCTATGAAATATTCCTGCAATAATGAGCGTTTTCCGATAGAATGGAGAATGCTCTGTGCACAAACTCTGGTGGGAGAGACTGGGAGTCTTAGGTGGATGAGCCCCCCTCCCCCCCCCTTCCATGGAGCATGGGGATGCATAGCAGGTCAAGCAGCTGGAGATAGGGGGGCGCTGCAACATTCTACATATATATTATGTAATATAAATTTTTTAAAAAAAATGCAACATTTTTCTAGAACAGCGCCCCCCGTCCTCAAAGGCATGTCGGGGCGTATTGCAGCTTGTTTTTAAAAATATGAAAAGGGTAAAGGCGACACTAGACACAACCTGTGGGACAGGGGTCCTGTTTTGAAGACAAAAAAAGACTGGTTTCTCAATCCTGGAATACATTGAATAGGACAGTGCCACCCATGTTCACAGGTTGGTTTGGTATTGCAGCTCAGTCTCCTGTACTACGAAACTGATTACCAGGTATATCATGGATAAGATGGCCTGGTATTTATGGAAGGAATCAACCGAGTTCCTGGGGATAATTATTGTTTTATGCTTTGCCAGAAACAGCGCCACCCTTTATCGCAAAGGTTTGTGTCTTGGTATTTCAGCTGAGATTTATTACATGAATAAACTTAAAAGGCAAAAAAAATACCCAGACACGCAAAAGATAATGGTGGCGCTGGTTTGGACATGATTTTGTTACTCAGTAAAAAATATGCTTTCTTTTTCTAGAAATCAGCGCCACCCTTACCAAGGTTGTGTCTGGTATTGCAGTGCCAGTTTGATTGTAAGACTGCAATACCAATATAAACCCTAGACATGGGCGGCGCTGGTTTCTGGGAGAAAATGAACCAAGGTTCTCAGCACAAGAGTCAGATTTAATATAGGAAACAGCGCCCCTTGTCCATAGGTTTGTGGTCTAGTATTGCAGCTCGCTTTATCAATAGAACGCACTAACAAAGACTACTAGAATGACTATAGACTTGTCTATTGTGTCTGGAAGAAGATGGATCTGTTATCCAATCCTGAAACACAATTTTTGGTTTTCTCTAGAAAAAGCTCACACCCTCAGTCACGTGGTTTCCTGGTATTGCAGCATCATTTTTATTAACATGAGGGCTTGAAATGCAAATCCCGACCTAACAACCAATGGACAGGCGGTGGCGCGTTTTTGTTTCTGCCAAAATAATTAACTTGTCTTTTAATCTTGGAAAAAATAGATTCTTTTTGTAGGAAACAGCGCCAACAATTGTTCCTTAGGTGAGTCTAGGATGTGCATCTCAGTTTTATTAAATATGAACCTGGTGTATGGTGTGTCTGGTCCTATGTCACCTCTGATCTTCATACCACACATCACCTGTGGGCAGTGCTTGGTTTTGGTAGGAAATTCTTTGGGGACCCACCCCATTATTGGGAGAATGAAGCTGAAGTGACAAACACCAGACACACGTTGGGGCAGAGGTTGTGATGCTTCAATAGAAAAAAAAAAACAAGTTTCTAATGTCTACAATCATGACATTTCTTTTAGAGAGAGCGCCCCCCTATGGGTTATATCGGTATGCAAGCTCAGCTATTTAAATGAATGGAGCTATTACCAAAACAACTATGAACAGGGGTGGCGCTGTTTCCAGAAGATACCAGTTCTCAATTAACTAAGATAAAGGAGAGAGGCGATTTGACGTTTCAAGGACATGTAAAGCTGGTCATGTGGTCACTAGACAGCGAAGAG
Source organism: Engystomops pustulosus (assembly GCA_019512145.1). NCBI lineage: Eukaryota > Metazoa > Chordata > Amphibia > Anura > Leptodactylidae > Engystomops > Engystomops pustulosus. The sequence continues at coordinate 83,229,481 of CM033649.1, forward strand.
CATTCTCTTCCCTTCCCACGGCCCCTCTCACCGGTTGTTTGGTGGTTATTGAAGTTTCCGCCCATTGGTAATAATAAAACTGAGGTGGCAACAAAAGACTCCTGGACCAATGTTTTTTCTGGACAAGGAGCCATGTTTCTTTTTACCCTTTAAGTGATGGAAATAACATGACTGGGAAATACATGATGTGTGAGGTGCCAGCAGAAACTAGCTCAATGTAACAAACGTAGCAGAGCTGAATGTACAGACACCTAGCAGAGCTGAATGTAGCAAACGTAGGCAGAGCTGATGTACAACATAGCAGAGCTCAATGTACAGACATAGAAGCGCGACGTTGGTCATCTCACACTAACTTCATTTGTACAAATTCAAGTTAAAGGTGATTATTATCCTCTCCAATACTGCCGTAATGAGACTATGTAATGCGGAGCAGGTGGTCTGAGCACGCAGCTCCTTTGATGGGATTATGCCGGCACAAATGGGCGTAAAAAGATAATATTGAAGGTCCGGCACTGGGACCCCCATAGCCAGAATGCAGAATGAGGTAGAAAACTCTCTCTTAATGACAAGATCTATGATAGAAAAGATTCAAATTAGAAGAAGTTTCCAGGTTAATTCACCAACCAAAGCGACAGGGACCCCGGTATCTGGAGAATTGGGTCTTATTCTACTAACTGATTGGAGCGCAGTGTGAGCTGTGTCCAGTGTACCATTCAATGTATCAGACATTGCTGACCAAAACGTTCAGGTGTTCTCAGCCAACCCAATAGATAGGTGAATGGCAGTTGTCGGAGATATGGAGTGCTGCTCTCACAATCTCTGGACAATCCATTGTACTTAATGGAAAGGAAGGCGACTTGCTAGGATGCCTTTTCGGATTGCTGGTGGTCCTGTTCTAGTGGTGTGGGGGCTCAGCAGTCAGACCTGAACTGATCACGGCGTATGCCCCATCCACTTGAACTCCTTAAAATGAGTGGTCACTAAAGACACATGATAAGTATAAGTGCAAATCAACTGGGGTTCCAACTCACTGCTGAGACCCTTGATATAAGGGGTATAGCCATTCAGTGGGGGTGCACTCACTTATGTCCCCGCAGGGCAGTGTATGGGCATTCCCTAGGTTCGTCTTGATATAAGGGCTAATGTCATGTAGTAGGGGGTGCACTCATTATGTCCCCTGCGGTGCAGTGTATGGGCATATCCTACGGTTCTGCCTATATAAGGGGTATATGCCAGTCAGTAGGGGGTGCACTCACTAGTCCCCCCTGCAGGGCAGTGTAGGGGCATATCCCTCAGGTTCCCTTGATATAGGGGTAACTGCCATGTAGTAGGGGGTGCACTCACTTATATCCCCTGCAGGGCAGTATGGGGCATATCCCTTAGGTCTTCCTGATATAAGGGGTAATATGCCATTGAGTAGGGGTGCACTCACTATGTTCCTGCAGGGCAGGTGTATGGGCATATCCCTCATGTCTCCTGATATAAAGGGTAATGCCAGTAGTAGGGGGTGCCTCATTATGTCCCCTGCAGGGCAGTGAGGGGATATTCCTCAGGTTCTCTGTAATAAGGGGCATTTGCATGTAGTAGGGGGTGCACTCACTTATGTCCCCTGCAGGGCAGTGTTGGGCACATCCCTCAGTGTTCCCTTTGATATAAGGGGTATATGCCATGTGTAGAGGGTGGCACTCAAACTTATGCCCTCACAGGGATGAATTGGCAATCCCTTCCCAGGTTTGCCTGATATAAGTGGGTAGTATGCCATGTAGTAGAGGTGTGCACTCACTTATGTCCCCGCAGGCAGTGTATGGGCATATTCCCTTCTCATGGTTGCCTTGAATAAGGGGTATATCTCCATGAGTAGAGGGTGCACTAATTAAGTCCCCTGTCAGGTCAGTTGTATGGGGCATATCCCTCCGTCTCCTGATATAAGGGGTAATGCCCATGTATGTAGGGTGCACTAATTATGCCCTCCGCAGGGCAGGTAGGGCATATCCCTCAGTTGCATTGATATCAGGGGTATATGCCATGTATAGAGGGTGGCACTCACTTAATGTCCCATGCAGTGGCAGTGTTGGGCATATCCCTCAGTGCGTTGAATAGAGAGGGTAGTTGAAGCCAGTAGTGGGTTGGTGCACTCACTTATGTCCCCTGCAGGGCAGTGTATGGGCATATCCCTCAGGTTCTCCTGATGATAAGGGGTAAATGCCATTGTAGTAGGGGTTGCACTCACTATGTTTCCCTCAGACAGTGGTAATGGGCAATATCCCTCGGTCCTTGATATAAGGGGGTATAGCACATGTAGTAGGTGGTGTGCACTCACTTAGTCCTGAAGGGAGTGTTAGGGGATATCCCTCAGTTGCTTGATAGAAGGGGTATATGCAATGTAGTAAGGGGGTGCACTCACTATGTCCCCGCGGCAGTGTAATGGGGCATATCCTCAGGTTGCCTGATATAAGGGTATATGTCCATGTGTAGGGGGTGCACTCACTTATGTCCTTGCGGGCAGTGTACTGGGCATATCCCTCAGTTTCATCGATATAAGGGGTATATGCATGGTGTAGGGGGGGGCACTACTTATGTCCCTTGCCGGCATAGTGTTGGCTATGCCCTCAGGTTTCCTGATTAATAGGGAGTATATGCCATGTAGTAGAGGGTGCACTCAACTTATGTCCCCGGGTGGCAGTGTATGGGAGTATCCCTCAGGTTCTCCTGATATAACGGGTATATGCATAGTGTAAGGGGTTTGCGATCACTAGTCCCCTGCAGTGCAGTGTAGGGGCATATCCCTGTAGGTTCCTGATATATAAGGGGATATGCCATGTGTAGGGGTTTGGTCACTCAACTTATGTCCCCTGCAGGACGTGTAAAGTGGGCATATCCCCCAGGTTCTCCTGATATAAGGGGCATATGCAGGCTGTAGTAGGGGGTGCACTATTATGTCCCCTGCGGGCAGTGTGATGGTCATATCCCTCAGGTGCCTTGATATAAGGGGTATATGCCATGTAGTAGGGGTGCTTCACTCCTTATGTCCCTGGCAGGCATGTATGGCATATTCCTTCCGGTTCTCCTGATATAAGGGTCAATGTCCATGTAGTAGGGGGGCCACTCAACTTATTGTCCCCTGCAGGGCAGTGTAGGGCATATCCCTCAGGTTGCTGATATAAGGGGGTATGATGCCCATGTAGTAGGGGGTTGAACTCACTTATGTCCCCTGCAGGGCAGGTATGGGCATATCCCTCAGGTCTCCTGATATAAGGTGTATTGCCAATGTAGTAAGGGTGCACTCCACTTATGTCCGCCTGCAGGGCAGTTGTTGGGCATATCCCTCAGGTTATCCCTGATATAAGGGGTATATGCCATGTAGTAGAGGGTGGTTGCATTCACTTATTGTCCCCTGCAGGGCCCAGTGTATGGCCATATCCCTCATGTTATCCTTTATAGGGGATAATGCTGTAGTAGGGGTTGCCAACTCACCTTTATGTCCCCTGCAGGCATGTATGGGCATACCTCATGTTCTCCTGATACTAAGGGTATATGCCCTGTAAGTAGGAGGGTGCACTCACTTATGTCCCCTGAAGGGCAGTGTATGGGCATGATCCCCTGTAGTTCCCTTGATATCAGGGGTATATGCCCAGGGTTAGTAGTGTGCACTCAACTAGTGTCCCCTGACAGCAGTTATGGGACATCCCTCAAGGTTACCCTTGATATAAGGTTAGTAGAGCTGTGGAGTAAGTTGATGGAGTGATGATGATGATTGATGATGATGATGATGATGAGTATGAGATGACTTTTGCTGCACAGAACAGAAGCTGTCCGGGTGATACCAATTACACAGGAGCTGTCCTGACTGACACCTCCAACACAGGTCAGGAGGGGAAGGGGCTGGCCTGATCCTCTGGCTTCCCCCCATATTGTACAGGGTAGACCTGACCATACATACATCTCCATATGTGCCTGAAGTCCTGTGATATTATGTGCAAACAATTCGCCAAGGACATAAAGCGTTTCTCTTTCTGTTATTGTTCCTGTTATAGCCATTCCGGGCCTCACTTGAAGGGATTTCTCAACTATACATCATAACCTGCGCATATATTCAACGATAGGGCACTGCTCCATCTCAGAGGGACCCGACAGGAGACTCAATGTTTCCTCTCGCTCAACAAGGGGTCCTGCATGGTGTTGGTAGTGCCCCATGAGTGCTACTATAGAAAATGTTCTAATAACTCCTTAAAGGGGAGACCAAGTTTGATTGTTATGTCTACATACAAGAGGCGGATAGTAATATTGATAGGTTAAGTCCGACTGCTGGATCCTTAAATTATAATTTCACGGATTCAGAATGTCCCCTTAACACCATTTAAGGGGTTGCTCATAATGTGATTCAATCCACTATCACAACGGAGATGAGTTTACGTATCGTACGGGTGCTCATGATACAATGAGACCAACTGCTGACTATTTCTTAACTTACAAGAATGAAAGAGTTTGTTTTCCTAATAAGCAAGCGCCACAATCACTGCAGGCTTTTGTCTGTGTACTGCCAAGTCGCCTCATTCCCTTGACAAGGCCAATCCAGAGAGAGCCGTTAACGTAACAGAGGCGTGTTCCCTGCCAACAAAAGGAAAAAAGCAGTGGAGCAAAAATTTATCCGTCTTTCTCCCATTTTTGGTCACCCAAAATCAGAGAGAGAAAAAAAAAAAACTGCCCTACAGACAATTTCCTCTGCAGTTTGAAAGAGAGGCGGAAGCTACAAGGGACCAACAGGCGGGGAGAGCCGGCAGCGGGGCGATGCATGGTTAAGACAAGGATGAGCACTGAGCTTGCATTACTGGGATAATCCTATTTTCCATGCTTGTCTGGATGATCCGGGACTTTCTAGAATTACAATTGCCCCCCTTTCGCTCTTGACGGGGGGGGGGGGGGGGGGGGGGGGAGGCGGGGGGGGGTGGGGGTGTGGGTGGGGTTTTTTTTTTTTTTATTTACTTTCTTGTTTTGGTGCCGTTCTTTCATTCCTCCGGTTTCGCTGTCTGGAGCTCGTTCCTTATGCACACCTACGCGCTTCACAGATGGTAGGGGACACAATGCATTGTCTGCCTAGGACAGACCCCGAATTCTCATCTTGGTATTTATAACTCACTAAAACTCTACAAATGACAATTTACCGTTTGCCTTCAATTTGCTTCATGGCTCGTGTACCCCTGGTGCGCTCTGCCAAGGTCATAGGCTGGGCACAGGCGCTACAGAAGGGGTACATGATTCTTTAATACTGCCACTATCAAAATCCTGCGTGTAGCCTTTGACCTATATGGACCCAAATATGGGCACACATACGTAAACCTGCATTAGTGATTGTATAGATGAGGGACAATGCTTGATGGTTACAGTGTGAAAAGTAACTTATCCCCGGTACAAGTCACTAATGTATTCAAGCTTAGTCACAAATTGTACCGCTGGTGATTACGAATAGGCGGCAAGTGGTTGGACGGCTTGGCGGTATACAGGGTGACAACAGGGGATAAAGCTTTGTGGGGTGTACAAGGTGACACAGGGTACAGAGACTGTGCGGACGGAAACCACGGTGTACAAAAGCTTCGGGGAACAACAGTTTCAAAGGGGCACACTTCTGGCGGATAGGGTAGCAAATGATACACAACTTGGGGGTTACCATGACAATACGGCCACACAGCTCTTGGTGGTTATCGTGAACAATTGTCACAAGCATTGGCAGCATACCGTGGCACATGGATACACACTTGGGGGTTTTAAAGTGACAAAATAGGCACACAACTTGGGTGTTGAGATGAAAATGGAGAAACCAGCGGTGTCTGGGTTACCGTGAAAAAGGCACAACAGCGTGGTGCGTCTTCGGTTGTTTTATAGGGACACATGATACCACCGAGCTCCACGTCACAGACCTGACTAGTTTTGGTTGCAATACCTGTCAATCCCATGGAGACTTAGAATGTTATACCAGGCATCTACCAAGTCTTTCCTGTACCTACAACTACCAAGAGATGTGAGAAGAAGCCTTACTATAGTATGGCCACACGTCCTGTGCAAAGACCAATTTCTCCAGATCTGAGCCCATGCCCAATTGACTCCTCCGGGACAATATTATTCTTCCTTGGAAGACCCTGGACACATAGTACATGCCATAAACCATTAATGCTTAGCTTTCATTGACCAACATCCATACACACCTGGTTCCATTGACCGCCTAAATGTCTCACTCATGGGACGAGAGGGTACACCTCTGCTAAAAACATATTACCACCACTTAAAAACGACGGAATTTATCAGACCCATCCCTCCTACGATATCATAGACAGAAATAAGGTGATGTTTCCTTGGATCTGATCCGATCTGTGTAAGGGGGTCTCACTTGTGAGTATTGGTCCTGTTTAATTTCATTATGGGCCATACGATTGCATTGATCAGAGGAGGCCCTGTAATGTTACAATGATAGGATACAAAAGGCATTTTACACGTCCACACCACCCGGGGACCTAACACGGAGCGCCCAAGGGTCCCCGAACTTGCATTCATATATTGTAATGAATCTCAGTTCGATGGTAAAATGAAACGGTTCAGTTTTCTCCAGGTCTGAACATTGTGCGCGCCCCGCTACAACGACGCTACTTGGAAAAATAGATCTGACTTCAAGAGGGAGGGGAGAAGCAGAAAACACAACAGATACAAATAATTTCAGGGGGGGCGTTTCAGTGGAAGATACATTTTTGAGCCCATCCGACCCTTGTTCCAAAGGTTTCAGATATCACGTGACATGTATCATTGGGTATGAGGCGGGGTAGTCACTGTCTCTGATCAATATATGACTTCTATTTTGCATGGTATATAGCGTTTTCCCCCCCTCCTGCAGACTAGGGTGCAGATGACTAGGGGGACCCAACGTAACGCATTTCGCGCGGGGTTCTGACATGGTTTCGGTAAACGCGCCTCACAAGGAACAGGCGATAAGAAGAGGATGTGTCGCTATGTACCGGGATTTGGGTCATGCAGCGACGCCGGCTTTCTGCGATCACAAATTAGGGGTCAGACCATCAGATCCAGATACAAACGCAGGTATTTAACTTTTAAATTCTGTTCGCAAGCAAGCATTGCAAGCCGTGCAAGCACAACTAGCTAAGAAGGGAAGAAGGGAAATCGAGATGTTGCTCGTGAACTGACGGACCGGACGGCGAATGGAAGCTAACGACCATGCAGGATTATGGGCTTGATCTTAGTGATCGCGGAACAATCCACGTTGTGTCGGACATTATGGATCGGGGACCGTTGATGTGGACAGGTAAGTAAATGTGCTCCCTATCTTCTAATTCTCAGCTGTATCACAGGGACTAGTTCTTATGATGTTCCCTATACAGTGCATTCAGATGAGAAATCTATAGATGGATCCGCAGGACATTATATTAAAAAGTTGAGCCGTACTAATGTAATAGAGGCACTGGGGGAAGTAGAAACGTTAATATTATCTCCGCAGCCTTTCGTGAACGGTCTATAGTAACTCACTTTAAAAGCAGCACAAGATATAGGGGGTCATTTACTACGGGCCCAAATCGTGTTTTTTCCGTACGGGTTACGGAAAATGTTCAGTTTTTGCGACGATTTTGATGAGCAGATTGTACATAGTGTCCTATCAGCAGGCAGCATGTTATAGAGGAGGAGGGTCTGAGCAGATTGTACATAGTGTCCTATCTGCAGGCAGCGTGTTATAGTATTAATGAGGAGCGATGATAAATTCCGGGTTGCGGTTTTACTGATAACAGGTCGCCTTGTTTATCGTAAACTGTCGGCGTCTTGCTATGTGCCGCGTCCTTGGCGTCTTGATCTCCCCATTAGTCCTATACCCTGGCACAGTGACACAGTGTCATCCATACACCATCGTACAACTCGCTGCAATAGAATAACAAATCCCGGAATAATTCTCCAGTAACAATGTTTGGGTTTTCCGGCTTGTGATGTGACACTTCCAATAAATCCCCCTATTCTCTGTGTTTCCTCCTTGCAGTAAAGCTTTCCAATGATGGTTTGCAATTATTTCGACTTCGACTTTCCGCGTAAATCTCTGCCGTGATTCACTTGCCGCGAGTTGCGAACAATTGCCGATTGTAGCGCGATGTTGACTGGGAGACTACAAATCTTGTGAGACGGAGCAAATCTGATCGATGGATGGAGAGGCTGACGTGCCACGCGGATAGATAAATAGTCTTTCCCGGGATCAGGATATTGATGATACCAATATTAGCTATAAACCATCAATAGTTACGTTGGAGGGAGTCTGACTTCATTTCAGGGCAAGGAACCTCCTTCTCATGATCACCACTGGGACAGCCACCGATTCCAAGTATATCTATACTGTGGATAGGGATACTGTTGTTACTGGACACCCCTTTAAAGATAACCGTGTTTACCCACCTTAAACTCCTGCCCCCCTCAGGTAGAGCATGAATTGTCCTTTCTAGAATCCCCATGTTTTGTGAAATCTCACTTGTTAACCCATAAAAAATCCCCTCAAAGTCGGAAATATGACTCTTCTCACCTCATTTTACATGGAGATGTCAAGTTTAGTGGTTGCCAGGAGGGTCAGCTCCTGGTGCCATATTAAAGATAAGAATCTCATCCATCAGATCACATGAAGGTTCTGTGAGTTAACAAGTGGACATACATTCGTTAAAATAGACAAGAACTTGATCTTTACCTACAGCTTCCGTTTTCAACTAAGTCTTTAGCTCTGGTTCGTACTCACAAGTATGATCTAATAGATGAGGTTTTTACTCTAATATGACACCAGTAGCATGTTCTAGGTGCTAGAGAATGAAGATAGGGGCTCTGAAGGGACACTACTCCTGCAACCATAAACTTGACTCCTCTAATCTGAAAATTGAGTCATATTTGTCTGACTTTGGAAGACATTTTTTAGAGGTAAACAAGTGAAATTTTACATTAAGGAGAGAACTTAAAAAGGATTTTCATTCCCAACCTGATGGGACTAGTGGTTTGTCTGGTAAAACTGGTGACGGGTTCCCTTTAAGTTGGAGTCCTTATGCCCTGTATGACTCCTACATAAGTAACCTGGGCTGTATGAATATTATTGCCCCTACAAGTCTTGGAATCACTTCCTACATCTGGACTAGAATCAGCTTTTGGGGAATGGATGAGGTGTCCTTTCTACCTGCTTTCATCTGCAGTTTCAGGACCTTTGGAGGACCTTCCAAGGTCCTGAATGACTCTTGTGTGCATGTGTATTAAGAGTATGTACAAATGTACAGGATTCATGGGTGAGGTCCTTTCATATAATTGGTGGACAGTTGGGTGTCCATGGCCCCCTAGACGGCTTGGGCCCTAGGCTACCGCTCAAATCGCTTAATATTATCCCACTGTCCTTCACCCAGTTACAAAGATTCAACATCCTACTCACTATTCATATCTCTGTCTCAAATACCCAGCACCTTAAAGGGGATGTCCAGAAGAAGAAAAATGTAGCTCCTTACGTCCAAAAACAGCGCCGCACTAGACCCTGGTTAGTGCTGTAATTGCAGCTCCTCTGGATAGGATGCATGAGGCTTAGTGTAACACTCTGGCCACAACCCCTTTAAGCTTTTCATCTAATGTTCTAGATTTTCACCATTATATAGATGTACAATTACTATGTAAAGAATGAAAGTTTTCCCTCTCCGTCGTTTATTCTTTGCCTTCCATTCAGATACAACGTGTGGATTCCCTGAAGGTTTCCAGCCATCGCACCCTCCCCGGAGAGTGAAGGTATCAGCAGCCAAGTCTATTCATGGCCACATACAGCGCGCATTGTCCTCCACAGGAGGTTCATGGATCGCGCTTTCTCCTTCCTGACAATCTCTCCTTGAATCTGGGTGACATTGCTTGGTTTCTTTGTACGATATAAAGAACAAGGACAATCTGGTAAAGCCTTGGGCCGTTTCTCACCTGACATGTTAGATCTTCCCTAGGGGAGGGGGAGATGTGACTCCGATCTCATAATATTTCCAGCGCATACTGTACATCCATAGACGCCGATTACCACCTCCTTCCATTAAAGGGAAATCACTATGTTAGAAAAGTAATCAAATCCAAGCTTCATGTTATAGAGCAGGAGCAGCTGAGCTGATTGTACATAGTGTCCTATCTGCAGTAGCATGTTATAGAGCAGGAGGAGCTGAGCAGATTGTACATAGTGTCCTATCTGCAGGCGCAGTTAAGAGCAGGAGGAACTGAGTAGATTGTACATAGTGTCCTATCTGCAGCAGCAGCATGTTATAGAGCAGAGGAACTGAGTAGTTGTACATAGTGTCCTATCTGCAGGAGCATTGTATAGAGCAGGAGGAGCTGAGCAGATTTACATAGGGGTCATTTATTAAGGGCCCGATTCGCGTTTTCCCGACGTGTTACCCGAATATTTCCGTTTTGCGCCGCTTGTACTTAAATTGCCCCGGATTTTGGCGCACGCGATGGATTTGGTCGCATCGGCGCTGGCATGCGCGCGACGGAAATCGGGGGGCGTGGCCGAACGAAAACCCGACGTATTCGGAAAACCGCCGCATTTAAAAACCGAAAATGTGTCCATAAGGACCGCTTACCTTCACCTGGTCCAGCTCGGTGCATTCCGGCGCGATGAGTTTACTTTCAGCGAGCAGCCCACCTGGTGGACGGCGGAAAACTATTAAATCCCGGCGGACCCGAATCCAGAGCGGAGAAGCCGCCGCTGGAACGCGAATGGACCGGGTAAGTAAATTTGCCCCATAGTGTCCTATCTGCAGACGTGTGTTATAGAGGAGGAGAAGCTGAGCAGATTGTATATAGTGTCCTATCTGCAGGATGCATGTTATAGAGCAGGGAAGCTAGCAGATTGTATATGTGTCCTATCTGCGAATGCATATTATAGAGCAGAGGAGCTGAGCATTGTACCTAGTGTCCATCGTAGCAGTATCCTATAGAGCAGGAGGAGTGAGCAGATTGTACTAGTGTCCTATCTGCAGGCAGCATGTTATAGAGAAGGGGAGCTGAGCAGATTGTACATAGTGTCCTATCTGCAGGCAGCGTGTATAGAGCAGGAAGCTGAGCAGATTGTGTATAGTGTCTATCTGCAGGATGCATATTATAGAGCAGGATGAGCTGAGCAGATTGTACATAGTGTTCCTATCAGCAGGCAGCATGTTATAGGAGGAGGGTGAGCAGATTGTACATAGTGTCCTATCTGCAGGCAGCGTGTTATAGAGCAGGAGAAGCTGAGCAGATTGTGTATAGTGTCCTATCTGCAGGATGCATATTATAGAGCAGGATGAGCTGAGCAGATTGTACATAGTGTCCTATCAGCAGCAGCATGTTATAGAGCAGGAGGAGCTGAGCAGATGTACATATATATCCTATCTGCAGGCAGCGTGTGTTATAGAGCAGGAAAAGCTGAGCAGATTGTGTATAGTGTCCTAGCTGCAGGATGCATGTTATAGAGCAGGAGGAGCTGAGCAGATTGTGTATATTTCATTTGCATGGATGATGATCCTTTCCTCTTTTACATTGTTCTGTCCCCCTCTTGATTAATTTCCCTGTCTTCCGCTGCTTTATTACCCTGTCTTCCACTGCTTGCTGCATTATTCCATCCTCTGCTTGCTGCATTACCCTGTCCTCTGCTTGCTGCATTATTCCATCCTCTGCTTGCTGCATTACCCTGTTCTCTGCTTGCTGCATTACCCTGTCCTCTGCTTGCTGCATTATCCCATCCTCCACTTGCTGTATTATCCCCTCCTCCGATTGCTGTATTATCAATTCTCCACTTACTGTATTATTCCATTTTCTGCTTGCTGCATTACCCCATCCTCCGCTTGCTGCATTACCCCATCCTCTGCTTGCTGCATTATTCGATCATCTGCTTGCTGCATTATCCCATCCTCCGCTTGCTGCATTACCCCATCCTCCGCTTGCTCCATTACCCCATCCTCCGCTTGCTCCATTACCCCATCCTCTGCTTGCTGCATTATTCCATCCTCTGCTTGCTGCATCATCCCATCCGCTTTTTTTCTACATTGCTCTGTCCTCTTGTCATTTATGGGTCCCATCCTACAAGCGGGCAGCACCGCCAGTGGTTTCCTGCCCATGTAAGTACCAGTCTAGACCCAATACACAATACTGGTGCCTGTGTGGGGGCACAGGGTATTATAGACAGTGTGCAGCCGTATAGAGAATGACCTAGGTGATGACCTCCCCTTATGGTACCTATAGATGTCACAGCCGGTCACTGTCCATATGGAGGTTGCTGTATATAGAGTAAATGCCAAGACTATAGGAAGAGATCATAAAGCTTAAAGGTGAGGTCTAATATTACTATTACAACTGCCAGTGCAGTACATTGTGTCCTGTATTCCATGTCAAAGAGGTTCTGCAGCAGCTGAGGCTAAACATCTGGGCTTCTGACATGACATAACTCAGAGGCAGCGGAAGGGTCTCATGACAGATTTTTAGATTTTATACAGTAACATCTCGGTAATCGGTCGCCCGACGGTTTCTAAGAATTCGCCGTGAAGCCCCAGGTGATGCGTAAGCCGAGAGACTATTTCTATGCATGGATTAACGTAATGGGGGAGGGGAGTCCGCTCTGTCTCTTCTATGTAGCTGACGCGCAGCAGAAGGTCTGTTACAGTGGGCCATGTCGTTGTGCGGAGAATATAATGGCCATACAGTTTATCTGGTTAATCATATATTATACAGACAGGATTATCTGCCCTGTGCATAGAATAAAAATAAATCTCACTGAGCAAACAGGGGATGTTGTCATAGAGAATTGGCAGGTCTCACTCCGGGGAGTCATCCGTACACGTCATGTGTTTGTGCTGTGTCTACCTGGAGTCCTACCATCCATCCTTATCTGATGGATGACATATGGCTGCTGGGGGCTGTTTGAATATTGTCTTAAGGTCTCTTAACAATTTAGCAAACAGCTATTCCTCCAGACTCCCCCATGCACATGCATACTCGGACCATCAGGCCACACATGGGCTTTTCCAAGCCTGAAAAACCTATTCTATAGATATAAGTTAATATCAGGTCAGTTGTGTCCAACCCCCATTACCACCACCACGGATCAGATGATCTCCATTTTCTGTATAGCGCTCAGTCTAGATCACTGCAGATCGGCTTCTATTCATTTCAAGGTGCAGTGACTCATTTCAGCCACTATACAAAAAAAATGGCGCTGTCTGCTTCCTGTTCCTTTTCTGAGATCAGCTTTGCCAGTTGTTACACCCGCAAAAATTGAATATTTTACCGCTTAGAGGTTCTAAGAAGCTGGGTGTGCATGTGTATGGAGGGAGAGCGGAGACAGGTAGATACCACAGGTAGATACGGCAGTCAGATATACTGTCGGTCTAGTTTCCCTGTAGAGCCCGACATCTGTCACAAGGTCAAAGTAGTGTAAATGGTACGGAAGGGGTCATAGCAGGGTATGTAATACTAGAGCATATTGGACACTGTATTGCGGTATGTAATGGATGTGATACATTGTATAATACTGTAGCATATGGAAATTCTGGAGCAAGTTATGATTTTTACACATCTACTTGGAATACATTTGTTGCTTTATTAAGGACACGTGGTATGTAGGATGGAGCGCATGGGCTTCAAAGGTTAAAGGGGCTGGCTAGAGATTGACAAAAATTGCTGCTTTGCTCCAAAAACAATGCCAATGGCTTGTCTTTATATTCTTTTTAACCTATGGACAACCCCTTTAAGGGGCTCTCGTGCCAGGGCTCAGATATTAAATTATGCATCACCCTTTATTATGACTTCCTCCACTTAGTATTTAGCAGAGAAGCAGCACAGATTATGTACAGTACTTGCTGCCCATTGTGTGGGTCTTAGTATTCTCCATGTCGGATGTAAGACAAGTCTTATTTGTGAGATCCGGAGGAATTGTCCCCCATGTCTTGTGCTACTAACTGCAGATTAGCTGCAGAGTCAGATTAGATGATAGATTTGTCGCTCAGACCAGCGGGGACCGACAGACTAACTATTCTGGAAGTGTCACCGAGACGTGTCTCACATACAGGAGCCGCTGCCCCATCTCCCTCTATTACTACAAATGTTTCTCCATGACACCTGACAAGTTACAAGCGGAATTTTCTATTTGGGTTTTTCATGGTCATGATGGGTCAGAATCATCAGGTTATTCCATATTACTGGATGGAGACTATGTACATGTCACAGATCATAGGGTGCACTTATTATGTGATCCGGATATTAATCCGATGGGTGGATGTGCTGCGCCACCAGGGAAGTTCTATGCAACAGGGAACTTAACGCTCAGGCGCCAGGGGCGGAGTAAGACCACCATGGGTCCTAGGCTGTAGGAATATTATAACCCCTACAAGTCTAGAATCACTTCCTACATCTGGTACTGGAATCAGCTTCTTGGAGAATGGAGAATGTGTCCCTTCTGCCTGATTTCAGTCTGTGGTTTTAGGACCTTCAAAGGTCCTGAAATGGGTCGTGTGTACATGTGTATTGAGAGCAGGAACAGATGTATAAGGATTTCATGGGTGAAAGTCCTTCTCAGTATAAAATTTGGTGTATGATTTGGGTGGCCATGGAACCCCTAGAAGACTTGCACCCCCGGCTACCACCCAAACTGCCTATATTATAATCCACTACCTTCAGGAGAAGGGCATGAACACCCCTCACCGGTCTAGAGAGATGTACTAAGAGATTTAAATATTGGGTCTATAAATGTTTCATTTCACTGAGATCCAAAACTACACATTATCCACAGTCACACGGCCACCACTAAGCAACTTGTATCCATTGCAACAATCTATAACAAGACACACAGTGCAATACTTCACTTCCCCAGCGGAGGCGCTGTAGGGGGATTAAACACTTGCTGCTGGGTTGTTGATCATTAAAGTTTACATAAAGATCTCTCCTAAAGAACGAGAAGGTAAATTCTGTGATAACACTATAATATTGTGAATACGTTTCATGCAAAGTGGAAGCAGCAGTGTAAAATAATTCACAATGCATTTAATTCAAATATATATTAAAATTGAAATATAGACGGAACTCAAAATATACATCGTTGGAATGATAATTCCACTCCTGATGATCCTGAATTATAATCAATATGATCCGATTTGTAAACAATAAACAAACAAATAAATAAATAAATAAATAAGAACAAATTCTACCTGGGATTGTGTTCTGTTCCTTGTATACATGACACTCTATACCATGTGCAAATAATGGAACATCCTAATAAGAAATCTATTACCAGAGGGAATAATCTGCGGTACGAGCCGACGCTGCCTCTGTATACACACATCAAATTAATATGTAGTATGCAAATTAGCATATGTTCAGATTATGGTGAACACTTTGTATAAGGAGGTTCCTATGGTTTGCATGACACATTATACAGCACTAACCACTAGACATAACATATTGTATAAGGTCACATCTTTAGACCCCGCTACCTGCCTGTAGAAATCATGTCTCATATGTAGAATAGAGAGGTGAAGGGGGATAGGAGGGGGATGTAGCTGCAGCTTCACTCTGTGATATCACATACTGTGAGAGAGGAAGGGGGCAGCATCACAACACATTAGACATGTAGTTTAAGAATTTTTGGTGTTTTTGTACACATTTCTATCATAAAATCGAACAATTCTATCATTACACATAAATCTGCACTATAGTCACAATAGTCCGGCACTTCCTGAACTGTAGAGATCACTTCTCAGCAGTCATCTCATTAATATCATAGGCAGGATTACAGTGACAGAAAACTGATATACATAGAAAACACAGGGACAACCTAGCACAGTGGATGGTGTCACAGCTATGAGTGGACCCATTGAGGTTCAGGTACAGAACCCTAACATTCACCTCCAACAGTAATAACCGTGATCCTCCCCCTCCATGTACAATGACAATAACACTGCCCCATCATTACATCACTACTGACAATAGATGATGTCACAGCTTATCTCCTCCCCCTCCCTGTACAATGACCTCTATATAGAGAACACTGACCCATCATTACATCACTACTGACAATAGATTATGTCACAGCCTATCCCCTCCCCCTTCCTGTACAATGACCTCTATATAGATAACACTGACCCATCATTACATCACTACTGACAATAGATGATGTCACAGCTTATCTCCTCCCCCTCCCCGTACAATGTCCTCTATATAGAGAACACTGACCCATCATTACACCACTATTGACAATAGATTATGTCACAGCCTATCCCCTCCCCCTTCCTGTACAA